>OY725350.1:20027454-20627454 GCA_963243735.1 Neocrepidodera transversa
AAAAATCACCTATAATATGTGCCAGTTTTTTAAATTATAACACAACACCAAGAACATGGACGATTACAATTATACAAGCGAAAATACTATCACGTATACAGGGTGTAATAAAATAAAAACTCACAGGCTGGATATTTTGGAAATGAGCTGCAGTTTTTGATGTAAATTGGTTTTAAATATGTCAAAATGTAGATGGCGCTGCGCTCAAAACCTTTTTTTTTGATCTGAGGCACATATTGTATTTTTAAGCAAATTTTCAAGATATTTAAGTCCAAATATTGCCTTTTCCAAATAGTTAAAATCGTACTAACCTATATTTTTTTAATTTATTGGAAATAATACTGCTTTTACAATATCTACCTCTACTATTATAACAACCTGTATTTTTTTTGAAAATCTGAATAAAAAGTTTTACGGTCCAAATTTTACACTAAAAATTGTAAGCGTGAGAGCCGGGAGATACTAAACCAATGATTTTTTATGTTTTTAAGCAATGTGGTCTCTCTCCCTTGCCTCATGTAAACAATTATTTTTATAAAATTTTGAAAAAATTCACACAGAGTAATATTGATTCTCTTTTATGTGGCTTTAATCTGATTTTAATATATTTTATATTTTTTTAATTATACATTATTTTACAGATAAAATTAATCAACATTTTTAGTTACATATCTTTTTACCCTCGTAAAAACGAAACTATAAAAATTATCAATTGAATCTTAACGTTATTAGAAAAATTATAAAACATTCTATATTTAAAATTTTTTTCGAAATTTTACAATAAAAATTGGTCTCTCCCTTGCCTCATGTAAACAATTATTTTTATAAAATTTTGAAAAAATGCACACTGAGAGTAATATTGATTCTCTTTTATGTGGCTTTAATATGATTTCAATATATTTTATATTTTTTTAATTATACATTAATTTACAGATAAAAATATCGTTATTTAAAAAATAATAAAAGATTGTATATTTCCTAATTTCGTAAAAACCAAACTATCAAAATTATCGATTTAAGCTAAACATTATTTAAAAAATTTGATGTGACCAGCACATGACCTCTCGCCATTTTTGAATCAAAAATTTACAGGTTGACACAAAAAAGTATGAAAAAAAATTATATTTTTGTAAATCTGGCAACAATGGCAAAAGTTTCGAAAATTTTAATGAGATGAAAATAAACTATAGGGTATACAAAATATATGTGTAAAACTTTATTGCCGTTTTGTATAATAATGGCGTCAGCACCCATAGCAACTGCCACTTCCGGTTGTGCGATTGGCACCAAAATCTAATCAGATCTAATCTAGAGTATCAGAATCCTGTATGCAAAATTTCAAATTTTTTTATTCAGTAGTTTTTGAGTTATCGTTACTACAACATCCATCCAAACACACACACACACACACACTAACACACACACACACACTAACACACACACACACACTAACACACACACACACAGACATCATCGCGAAAATATTAAAATCGTATTCTAGGGACCCCAAAACGTGTTTATCAATTGAAAACTCACTACCCAATTTTTAGCATGATTCCTATACCTCTCTTATCTGAAGGGCGAGAGGTAAAAATGGTTTTATATTTTTTAATTTTTTCGAAATTTTACAATAAGAATTGTAAGCGTGAGAGCAGGGAGAGCTCAAACAATGAATTTTTTTTTCAACAGGGTGGTCTCTCCCTTGCCGCAAGTAAACAATTATTTTTATAAAATTTTGAAAAAATTCACACAGGCAGTAATATTTATTCTCTTTTATGTGGCTTTAATCTGATTTTAATATATTTTATATTTTTTTAATTATACATTAATTTACTGATAAAAATAATTAAAATTTTTAGATACATATCTTTTTACACTCGTAAAAACGAAACTATCAAAATTATCGATTTAAGCTTAACGTTATTTAAAACATAATAAATAGTTTTATATTTTCTAATTTTTTCGAAATTTTACAATAAGAATTGTAAGCGTGAGAGCAGGGAGAGACTAAATAATGATTTTTTTTTTGTTTTTCAACATGGTGGTCTCTCCCTTTCCTCAAGTAAACAATTATTTTTATAAAATTTTGAAAAAATTCACACTGGCAGTAATATTTATTCTCTTTTATGTGGCTTTAATGTGATTTTAATATGTTTGATATTTTTTTAATTATACATTATTTTACAGAGAAAAATAATCAACATTTTTAGTTACATGTCATTTTACCCTCGTAAAAACGAAACTATGAAAATTATCAATTTAAGCGGTATCGTTATTTAAAAAAAATGAAAGATTCTATATTTCCTAATTTTTTCAAATTTTACAATAAAAATTGTTCGCCTGAGAGCAGGGATAGACTAAACCAATGATTTTTTATGTTTTTCAGCATGCTGGTCTCTCCCTTTCCTCAAGTAAACAATTATTTTTATAAAATTTTGAAAAAATCCACACAGGCAGTAATATTTATTCTCTTTTATGTGGCTTTAATGTGATTTTAATATATTTGATATTTTTTAATTATACATTATTTTACAGATAAAATTAATTAACATTTTTAGTTACGTATCTCTTTACCCTCGTAAAAATGAAACTATAAAAATTATCAATTGAATCTTAACGTTATTTGAAAAATAATAAAAGATTCTATATTTAAATTTTTTTTCGAAATTTTACAATAAAAATTGTAAGCGTGAGAGCAGGGAGAGACTAAACAATGATTTATTTTTATAAGATTTTGAAAAAATTCACACTGGCAGTAATATTGATTCTCTTTTAGTGGCTTTTATCTGATTTTAATATATTTTATATTTTTTTAATTATACATTAATTTACAAATAATTAAAATTTTTAGATGCATATATTTTTACACTCGTAAAAACGAATCTATCAAAATTATCGATTTAAGCTTAACGTTTTTTAAAACATAATAAATAGTTTTATATTTTCTAATTTTTTCGAAATTTTACAATAAGAATTGTAAGCGTGGTACTTAGTAATATTTATTTGGATTTTTTTTTTAAATTTTCAAAAAAAAAATACCGGTTATAATAGTATAGGTAGATATCATTGTAAAAGCAGTATTGTTTCTCGAAAATGGTTAGATTTATCGAATAAAATCTGCTTAAAAATGCATTTTCTGCATTTGAAAGATCCTCCCATCGAAAAAAAGTTTTTAAGCGAAGCGCCATCTACATTTCGACATATTTAAAATGAATTTATATCCAAAACTGAAACTTTCTCGGTGCTCTGCAAACTTGCATTTACAGAATTAAAATATCTATTCATTTCCAAAATATCCAACCTGGGAGTTTTTATTGGTACACCCTGTATATAATAGAAGGACGAATAAATGAATACATTAGAAGAAACCTAGTAAGACTTTAAGAGGGTAAAATATAATCTTTACACTACCACAATCTGTAGAAAAGACATTTGACCGAATTAAACGAAAATATGTCTGAAAAAGTCTAGAAGGAAAAGAAATTTATAAAACATATTGAACTCGGAAAACGCAAAATGTATAACGTATTTAAAATCTGTATATGTATTATGAAATATAATTTTAACAAATTTTAGGAAATATCATTAAAACATTATACAATACTTTCTCACATTAAGAAATCTTATCGTTCTAGTTTTATTTATTTTTAATATATCCGTTGATGTAATCGATCGTAAAATAAAAAAATACGATATAAATATAACGATAAATATTGATTCAAAAGTTGTACTAGTCACCATTCTCGTACTATTTTTATTTTGCGATGATTACAATATGAGTTATATGAACAAGTTTTTATTAAACAGGTTCACTTAATGTATTCAATTGACAATTATATCATATAGAGGTATCATTATCTATATTTAGACCCAGTTCGCTTTATTTGTTTGTACTGAGAATAAATTACCTGAAATTTAAGATAATTAAACGTTAAATTAATAAATTTCAGAAATAATAAGACAAAAAAATTTTTTCGAAACGAATGAAAGCACAAATTTTATTTTCTCTTAATATTAAGACTCAGGATGTGTGATAACAAATGGGAATTTATATTATAATAAAATGTTTCGTTATTAGGCCGAGCGAAACCAATGTGTGTGGATTCCGATAAAATGATAATTATTGACATAATTGATTATACAAGTCTAAACTGACCATTCTTAAAAAATTTTGGATTACAATTTCTATGAAAAGATCAACATTGATAAAAAAAAGTTTGGCAAAACATTCAGGAATTTTGTATAATTCATTGTGCTAATACCTTAAAGTTCTTAAACAGTCAAGAATTTTAGCACAAAGTGGCAACGTTGCTGCGCAGTTTACTTGAAATAGTTTTAATAATCAGCAGATACTTTTTTTCGAGGAGGGATGCAATTAGGATGGTACATATTCTTGATCAGGTAAAAATTAAATTTTTGGGATGTCGCCACCAGCTTAGTATCCAAGCAATATTAATTAACAAAAATAGAAAATCAAAAAAAAATTGTTTCTTATTCTTGAGTTGTTAGTGGCGTTAGTTTTTGGTATTTTTTCGCATTCTGCAGTTGATTTTTGATGTTTTTTTCTTTTTGACTCGGATCATATGATTTCATTATTATCTCTCTGTAATGCATGTAAATAGTCAATAGTAAATACTCGAATCACATGTATGTAAACAGTAAATACGATTTTTATAATTTATTAACTTACTTTTCCATTATAAAATTGCAATAATGATACAATAATAGAAAGAAATCGAAAAAAAAATGACAAAAATCGAAAAATATCAACAAAAATCGAAATAGATCGAAATAATCAATAGAAATAAAAAATAATAAAAAAAAATCCAACGAAATCGACAAAAAACAAATAAATCGACAAAATCGAAAGAGATAGAAAAAAATCGAACAAGATCGAACGATATCACAAAAATCGAAAAAATCAGAAAAAAAAAGAAAGAAACTGAAGGAATTTGAAAAAATCAAAAAACAATAGAAAAAATGCAAAAACCACAGAAAAACATCAGAAAGATGAGAAAAAAATACGAAAAAACTGAAAAATCCAAAAAATATCGGAGGATAGGAAAAAATTAGAAAAGAAAAGAAATAAATAGAAAAAAAAATAGAACAATGAGAAAAAAATCAGAAAAATTAGAAAAATTAGAAAATCGAAAAAATAAGAAAAAACCAGAAATAATCGAAAAAGAGATAAAAATTATTGGAAAATGTTGGAAACAAATGAAGAATAAAATTGTAAAATATGGAAAGAATTAAAAAAAATCAAAAAATCACAAAAAACCGAAAAAAGTTGGAAAAAATCGTAAAGAACAACCAAAAACCGGACCAATTGTGAACAAAACAAAGAAATAAAAAAATAAATGAAAAACATTGAAAGAATTGAAATAAACAAAATTACTAAAAAGTGGAAAAAAAATCAGAAAAAATCAAAGGCATAAGAAAAAATCTGATGTGGCCAGCACATGACCTCTCGCCATTTTTGAATCAAAAATTTACACGTTGACACAAAAAAGTATGAAAAAAAATTATTTTTTTGTAAATCTGGCAACAATGGCAAAAGTTTCGAAAATTTTAATGAGATGAAAATAAACTATATGGTATACAAAATATATGTGTAAAACTTTATTGCCGTTTTGTATAATAATGGAGTCATTACCCATAGCAACTGCCACTTCCGGTTGTGCGATTGGCACCAAAATCTAATCAGATCTAATCTAGGGTATCAGAATCCTGTATGCAAAATTTCAAATTTTTTTATTCAGTAGTTTTTGAGTTATCGTTACTACAACATCCATCCAAACACACACTAACACACTAACACACTAACACACTAACACACTAACACACTAACACACTAACACACTAACACACTAACACACTAACACACTAACACACTAACACACTAACACACTAACACACTAACACACTAACACACTAACACACTAACACACAAACACACAAACACACAAACACACAAACACACAAACACACAAACACACAAACACACAAACACACAAACACACAAACACACAAACACACAAACACACACACACACACACAAACACACACACACACACACACACAAACACACACACACACACACACACACACACACACACACGCACACGCACACGCACACGCACACGCACACGCACACACACACACACACACACACACTAACACTAACACTAACACACACACACACACACACACACACACACAGACATCATCGCGAAAATATTAAAATCGTATTCTAGGGACCCCAAAACGTGTTTATCAATTGAAAACTCACTACCCAATTTTTAGCACGATTCCTATACCTCTCTTATCTGAAGGGCGAGAGGTAAAAATGAGGAAAAAAATTAGAAAACAGAAAAGTAATTGGAAAAAAAGACAAAAACAATGACAAAAAAAGAGGAAAAATTAGAAAACATCGAAAAAATCAGAAAAAAAAGAAAAAACTAAAAAAATCACAAAAAGCCTTTCTATAAAATAATTATAAAATTAGAAAACGAAAGAAAAAGAAATAAAAAAACAGAACAATGAGAAAAAATGAGAAAAGATTAGAAAAAATCAAAAAAAAATCAAAACATTAGAATAATGAGAAAACAGGAAAAAAGTGAACGAAAAATAACAGAAAAAAAAATAATACGGAAAAACGAAAATAATCAAAAAAATTGTAAAAAACCCCGAAAAAAAATCGCAAAAATCAAACAATTTCTGCAACATTTCGTAAACTCCGTTTGACATTTTGTTCTATAAATTTGAATTGGAAACCACTTTAATTTGTAATTTGTATGATGAGTACCGGAAGGGTCGGTCCGATACTGCTCAAAATCAATGGGGTTCTTCGTTGGACAAAACTAACTAGGGAAAGTGAAAACCGGAACTCGATCGGAGCTTTCGTTCAAAAGTTACAGTGTTTACATCCAGACGTCCGCACAGGATTTTTTTGTATTTTCTGGCTCAGGGAACTGGGAAACGTCGAGAAAAGTGAGACAAGTAGGGGGAAAAAATTTTTTTTGTCATCACAAAACTAATACTGAGGCTTTTGGGCCTCAGTAATAAATTTTAAAAATCGTGTAAATTATCGTACTATTTTGTTAAAATAAACTAAAAAATTTAAATTCTGATATAGTCAAGGCATAGAATAACAATTTTCCTTTAGTTTGGCTTATCAAACTTGTCGATTAATAAAATAATATGAAAGTTCTGTGCGAAGTTAACTATAAATTGACAAATGAATCTAAATAAAACATGGCTGCTTGAGAAGGCGGAAACTACTGATATTAGTTGGGAAATTTACTACTATACAGCATATACAGAATAAATATACAGAAAGGTTTGTATATACCAAGACAGCAGTTCCTAATTTTGCAGGAGGGCGATGAGTATTCGGTAAGAGAAATCCGGTAAAATTCGATATTTTTAAGAAAAAAAGAACCAAAATAAACAGTTCCTTTTTAATAACAACTTTCAACTAAAGATATTTCACGAAACAAATCCATTGTGTTCAATTACAAAATTTTTTGTAATACTCAAAAATTGAAACACTTTCACTTCAAATCCTTTTATAATCTTCGAAGAAATAAAAAAAGTTAAAACAACAAAAGTTCGTTTGTCTTAGATCTATCTATCTGCATTCTGTTTTCCCAAAGCGGCACCAAGATTCTCGAGTTTTGTTTCATTGTTTTACTCAATGGGAAGTTATTCTTAGAAACCTCTACTTACTGTTTTTTTATTTAAATTCAAGTCTTTTCGAGTGTTTCTTGTATTCGTCACTCGGTTTTAATTCTCATTTGACTAATAAAAAGACCAGTTGCAAATGACATATGGAGATATGAAAATAGTATTTTTATAATCTACATTAATTACAAAACAGACACAAGGGTGGCAAAAATATTTATAATTTTAAGGGCCGGTTCTACAAGTATATCCTAGGATACATTTTATCTAGGCTTGATCTAAATGTGTGCTCGACTTATGATACAGCTGTAGCAGATAGTGTCCCCCTTCAGATCAATCTGTCTAGAAAAGTTACTAGATTTTCCCAGATATTGGCCATGAACTCAAGCTAACCCGCAGCCATCTGTCCGCTTACGACGAAAACGTCTAAACACGTCGTATAAACGACGAAAAATGACGAAAACGACGAAAAACGTCGAAAATGAGGAAAACGTCGAAAATCGTTATTTATGCAACAAGTGTGTAAAGTGATACTTTTTTCATGAATGTGAATGTTGTCGCACGAGCCAAGCGCGAGTGCGATAATCACATGAGTGAAAAAAGGCACTTTACACATTAGTTGCATACAATATTTTTTCTACTACCATAATTTTTATGTACAAAAATAGATTTCGCATGCAAGAGGTTAATAAGCTATTTTCCAAAATCTTGAAGTTGATTTCTGGCACATAGAATCTTGGCAAGGTAAGAAACATAAGGACATTGCAAAAAATGTGTTGCACATGTAAAAAAGTAATTTTGAAAATTTTATTTTACTTTACGCACTAGTGAAAAAAAGTTACACTTTACGCACTTTACAGTAAGTACTTTACGCACATTAGTGGAAAAACGTCGTTTTTGTCGTTTTTCGTTGTTTTCGTCGTAAGCGTACAGGTGGCTGCGGATTCACTTGAGTTCAAGGCCAATCTGGGGGAAAATCTAGTAAATTTTCTAGAGAGATTGATCTGAAGGGGGGCACTATCTACCAGCTGTGTTGCACTTAAGTTATTTTACATAGGCTGAATTTTATCTGGATTTATAATGACAACATTGTAATATTGTCGAACTATTGTATAATAGATGGCGCTGATTGGCAATATCGGTAAAACAGGTCACGCAATTATTGGTTGAAATAAAAACAGCTGTTCGAATGCTTTTGTTTCTCAGTTATACAATCAGGGATTTTATATTAAAAATCATGATTTTCGATATTTTATTTTTTAGCAAATTTCAATTTTTCATTTTTCAAAATTGGATAGCTTTTATTTATTTTTTATACTTCTTCATTTTTGAAAACAATAACAATGAATTATTTTAGGAAAAAATTGAAATTTGATAAAAAAGTAAAAATTATTCAATTTTGCAAAATGAAAAAATTTTGAGATTATTTCCATGTCCCTCGGTATTGTTTGTTTTCAACAAATTATACGATTATTACCTACAAACAATGGGGTGCTTGCATAATTTTTTTTTCTGGTTTTTTTTTTTACTTTGGTATGTTTATTACCAATGTTGAAGAGCATAAACCAGAATTTAGGTTTCTTTTTTGGTGTTCAGAGCCCTTATGGGCAAACGTGGTGGACCATTCCGCAAAATATGAGGATGCATATATTCAAAAAGAACATCTGATGGATGAATATACAGATTCCCTCATATTTTGCGTCAATACGGGGTCATCCGATGAGTGGGATTCCGACCTTTCGGACTTCGAAGATAGTGATGAAAACAGTTAAAATTATAAACATTTTAATAAAATATAAATTATTTATTTAAACTTTTAGTTGTTTCATTACTTTAAAGTTTAACAGCAATTTAACTAACAAATAGTTAAAATTTTAAATGCTACTTTTTATTTTAAAGTATTTTCAATTTAAAATATTTTATTAATGTACACACGCCACTGCTAAAATATCAGATACCCCTACCGCAGCAGATTTGAACTTAGCGCCATAAAATAAGGTCACAAAGTTTATGACGTGCTGCGCCAACTGGGGCGTGGCCAAACCTAAATGTACTCATCTCAAAATAATCGAGCTCTACCAGTAGGCGGGAAAAGATCTTTTCAAGGTGGTTTAAGGGTTTCGTATCCTAATTTTTACAATAAGAACTAAACTTATTTTTTCCTATTTCTTATAATTACTTTAATTATGTTTATTCCACCAAATGGAAAATACGAATACAAATGCACGTTAGCCAAACAATATAAAACATTCAGATTTTTTATTCAATTTTTAATCAAAAATACCTAACCACATTCGTTATATAAACATTAATTGTTTTGAATTTTTTTATTAAAAAATAAATAAAAAATATGAGTATACAATAAAAATATTCGATTCTGCCCATCACTACATTTTTGCTGCAACTAAAGTCCAAAATTATAAAATAAATTATTTCACAGATGGTTACCAGATTTTAGATTTCGTAAATATATCGTAACCTATGCAGACATTTTTTTATTATAAAAAAAAATTAATGTTTATATTGCTAGCTAGTTTATTGTTCAGATCAGAAACGAGACTCTTGGGTCTCGCCATAAGTATGTTGATCGCAGCTGGCGATTTCACAGGAGTGAGCAAAAGATCAGCTTGTATTTTTGTTAAGGTACGGTTCCTTCCTTCGAAAACAAAATTGGTATAAGTTATCGGGAAAATAGTTATACCAGACTTTATTCTGCCATTGTAAAACCGGCCATAAATGTATTACATAAATGAAAAAGTAACAAATTGACAGTTTGGTTTTTGAACAATTATTGGATCTTGTTCTATTATATGTTCTACCATGACCCATATTTATTAAGTTAAATTCTTGTGTTGTTTATAACTAGACACCAAACAGTTAATCATTTAATTTCGTTGAAGTGGTTCACACGTGAGAGGTGATGAAGTAATAATTATTTTTATAAGTGTTGATTTTACAAAAAATATTTATGGTAATTATTCGGTTAATTTTGTTGATTTTAGTTGAGTGCTACTGGTGGTAAACCTCGAAATTTCAATAAACTTTGACTAAAAGTAAACAAAAGTCGTTTCCTTTACAAGGTTTGACGGAGGTTCGTCATTTTAGAATGCTAATTTAACTATTGTTTATATTTGCGAAAAGAAAAAAAATGCAATTGTATATATAATTTTAATCCCTACATGAAATTTATAAAAATTTCCTTAAGTGGGCAGCAAAATAACAAAATAAGTTTAATAATTATGTGAAACTGGAAGTAACTAGTTGCCGTTTTATTTGTCTGAATAACAACTCTATAACGGTAATAATTTTTATTATTTATTTATAACTACCAACTAAGACAGGGCCGTTTTAACTAAATTTGAAATATATGCAAAGTAGTAAAAAACTTTACGTAATAATAAATTCTGAATATTAATGGAATGTTTAAACTTATTATACAAGGACGAATTACATTATTAAAAATAATTAATTATATTTTATTGTTAATTAAGATAAATTTAGAGTTACATATTTTTTATTTTGGAACGCGTTTTATTACTTTGTTTGCCAAATTTATCACTATACTGATAAATTTCTTGTTTTTAATTTTATTAATAATTTTCGGTTAACTTCACACATATTTAATTAGGTTAAGAATATTTTTGGAAAATATTATTAGTTAATTAAGATTAAATTTATATATTATAACGAAATCATTTAGTATGATTTGTAAAATTTAATTTATTATTATTATTATATAAATAAGTATTGTATGCTAAATATTATATTCCAAAGGTTTTTATAAAGAAGGTCTTATGAAATTTTAATAGAAATAAAATTTGTTTTATATTTAGAAAAGTAATAATTTAAAATTTAAGTATGAAAATCATTCAGTATAAAAGATTTTTAAGTAATGTTTTTTTTTTGATTTTGATAAAAAAATAGGGTAGGAATTAATTATATACGGAGAGAGAAGAAGAATAGTCCTAATTTTTATACAGGGTGATTCATTTCTAAAGGTTAACTGTGGATAGGGGTCACCTAGCTGACTAATAAAACGTCCTTTGTATCCGAGATAAGGATTTTTCAATAATTTGTCAAGGATTTTTCATGACTTCAATTTTTTAAGTAATTTTCAATTGTTTTTGGAAGATTTTCTAACGATTTTTAAAGTATTATTCAAGAAATTTTCAGTGATATGAATTTTTCAGGGATCTTGCAAGAACTTCTCATGACTTCAATTTTTGATGATTTTTCAAGGGTTTGTCAAGGATTTTTCAATAATTTGTCAAGGATTTTTCATGAGTTCAATTTTTCAAGTAATTTTCAACTGTTTTTGGAATGTTTATGAATTTTGTCCATTCCTTTTCTTACTTATAACTTACGAACCACCCTGTAGATTTTTTTTATATTTGGTATACATGTTCCTCGTCCCGTGGGATATAACGATGTATCAAAAATATTGATAATCCAGGTCTGACTTTACGAAAAATTCACAATTCTAACATCCTCCAAATAGTACCCTGTATAGTTAATTTTTTTAATTTAATCGCCATGTTTGAAAAGAGTGCAAAAAACTGAATTTAATAGTGTGGTTCGTATTTTTCGGGCAGACGATTTTACTATTAAAATTTTAATTTCATATTTAGTTTTTTTTAGGATTTTGCACTTAAGAAATGAAATTTATTGCGTTTTTTATTCGTAACTCGGGAACCACCCTGTATAATAATTTTTTATTTCATATACGGGTTTTGAAATTTTTTATATTTGATAAAAAAGGCCGAATTTATAAAATTTATATATATCCAATTATTAAAAAAAAATAGTACAATTTATGGAAAAACGATCATAATTTTTTTTTGATTGTTTATGATTTTTCCGATTTTTCTGATTTGTTTTTTTTCTCTGATTCTTTTTTATTCATTTGTATAGTTTTTTCTTATTTTTTACTATTTTTTCTGATTTTTCTTATTTTTTTTATGTGATTTTTTTGTTTCATGTTTTTTAAATTTTTTTTTGATTGTTTATAATTTTTTTGTAATTGATTCTTTTTCCTTATTTTTCTGATTAATTGTATTGTCATTGGTTCTTAATACATGTGAAAAATTTTTATTCTGATGATCCTTTGCAGGACATTTTTCAGATTTTTTCTAATTTTTTCTTAGTTTCATGATTTTTTTTTATTGTTTCAAATTTTTTTGTAATTTTTTCCGATTTTTCTGATTTTGTTGATTTCTTTCATTCTCTTGTAGTTTTTTCTTATTTTTTACGATTTTTCCTAATTTTTCTTATTTTTTTTGTTTCATGATTTTTTAAAATTCTTTTTTGATTGTTTTTAATTTTTTCGTAATTGTTACTTTTTCTTGAGTTTCCTGATTTGTTTTATTTTTCTGAATCTTTTTTGCATTTTTTTCTTATATCTTTTTTTAATGATTTTTTTTTTATTTTTCTTATTTTTTCAGATTTTTTCTTAGTTTCAAGTTTTTTTTATTGTTTATACTTTTTTTGTAATTGTTTCCATTTTTTTTAATGTTTGATTTTTCTGATTCTTTTTTATAGTTTTTTCTTGTTTGTTTTACGATTTTTTCTGATTTTTCTTATTTTTTTTAATTAAAAAAAAAATTGTTTTGTTTATAATTGTTTCTTTTTTCTGATTTGTTTCATTTTTCTGATTCTTTTTTTATTGAATTGTCATTGGTTCTTAATACACGTGCAAAATTTTTATCCTGATGATCCTTTGCAGGACATTTTATGGATTTTTTCTTCAGTTTCATGATTTTTTTTATTTTTTTTTATAGTTTGCAATTTTTTTGTAATTCTTTCTATTTTTTCCGATTTTTCTAATTTGTTGATTTTTCTGGTTCTTTTTTATTCTTTTGTAGTTTTTTCTTATTTTTTACGATTTTTCTTATTTTTTATGATTTTTTTGTTTCATGATTTTCATTATTTTTCTTATTTTTCTGATTTTTTCCTAGTTTCATGTTTTTTTGTAATTGTTTCTATTTTTTTCTGATTGGTTTGATTTTTCGGATTCTTTTTTATAGTTTTTTCTTGCGCGTTTTACAATTATTTCTGATTTTTCTTATTTTTTTTTTAATTAAATTTTTTTTTGATTGTTTATAATTTGTTTGTAATTGTTCCTTTTTTCTGATTTTTCTAAAAATCATCTGTCCAAAAACAAGAAGACAATTCCCGATTTCCGTTTTTTGTACACTGTGTAAGTTTAGATAGGAATTAAAAAAAAAATTATCTACAGGGTGTTGTACCAAGGATTGACAAATAAGTATATCTTTCGTAAAGCCTCACCAGCATTATCATTTTTTTACTGCATCGATATATTGATAAAAATCAAGAACCCGTATATGAAAAAAAAATTATTATACAGGGTGGGTCCTAAAAAAAAATTAAATATAAAATTAAATTTTTCATAGGAAAGTCGTCTGCCCAAAAAATACAACCACACGAGATTAAATTCAGTTTTTTGCTCCCTTTTCAAGTATGGCGATTAAATTAAAAAAGTCAACTATACAGGGTGTTATTTGGAGGATGTAAGAATTGCGAATTTTTCGTAAAGTCGGACCTGGATTATCGATATTTTTGATACATCGTTATATCCCACGGGATATGAGGAACATGTATACCAAATATAAAAAAAAAATTACAGGGTGGTTCGTAAGTTATGAGTAAGAATAGAAACGGACAAAATTCATAAAACGCCCCGTATCTCGGATACAAAGGGCATAAGACTCATAATATGGGGTTTTTCGATACCCCTATCCACAGTTAACGTATTTACCTTTACCAATGAATCACCCTGTATATAATTTGTCAAGAGGTTTTGAAAATTTTTATGGGAAAAGGAGATTGGTAGAAGAAATCTGCCAATGGGGGAAAATATAATCGAATATTCAATGGTGTTATGGTTATAAAAAAGAGCAGCAACATTTAAGAATACAGAAAAAAAGTAAGGAGTTAAAAAAAATAGATTTCAAAATTATCATCAACGAAATAAGAAAAAAAGAGGAATTTAGCAAGCAACTCAAATTTTATTAATTTTCTACAGTTTATTTGTAAAAATTTATGATTTTTCGTTTAATATTCAAATTGAGATAAATCATCAAAATTTTATATTGATATCATTATAATATATTATGTTAATATATACAGGGTGTCATTTTTGAAAATAATTAACAACAACAAATATTTTGCCGCCCCCAACTTTACCCTAATTCGGTTATTTATTAAAGAATGATAAAGATGGTAAAAAATTTACAATTTTTTGAACCGATAACGTATAAATGTTCAAAATCCATTTATATACAGGAGCTCTTAAAAGATATATAATCTAAAAGTTCATAAACACTTCATATCCTTTGAAGCAGATATTTCTGAAACCATTAACTGGGATAAGTGAGATTCGAAACTAATAGATTTATTGCTTAAGGTCTTTTTGGTATAAATTTAGATTGATTTAAAGCAGGTTTCTGCTTTTAATTACGATATTACTCATACAGGATGTAATTTTAAGTTATGGATTGTTTTTTAAAAAATACTAAATGTAGGAAAAATAAATTGCATTAAGAGGCCTGCACGCCACGTGACTTTTGTGGTTGCTGGTTAGAGAATTACCAAAGGAAAATATGCTTTCTAATAAATTGGGTGTAAAAATGTTTTTTTTTTTTAGAATTTTCACTTAATATTAAATAATCCTACACTCTAGTCCAGTTTTTTCTTCGCAGAACAGGGTAGAGCGCCACAAAATATAATTATTCGGTTTTGGATGAAATCTCGTCTAATATAGCAACTGAAAATATGCGGATTTTTTCATGACATTTAAAATATTTATTAAAAGAGCGCGTCTGTGCTACTTTTTTCAAATTTATCTAGAGAAAAAAGTTGTATCACTTTTACTAAAAATAATTTAAAAGAGCCACTAAATTATTATACAGAATCGATTGGTGAAAACCGCAGCTTCCTATCTATAATATTAACTGAGCGCCTATCCAAAAGCCATTTCATATGATATTAATTATCGGTATATAAAATCTTTCGGTCAGAGCAGTGCGAAATATTTTTGTGATTGTACTAAAATTTTTTGCCAATAAATTATCAATATTTAAGTTGTCAAAAAAATTCTACTCCACATTAATAGACTCCTTATAATTCGAATTAACTAAAATACCACTTATATGGAATTTGTTTTAGAAAATAAAAAAATGTAATTATTTTTTTTGTATATTCAGTGGTTTTTTTTTAATTTAACCTAAAAATTTACAGATTATCGTTGTTTATATAATTTGTAAATATTTTTATCCTGATCGTTTGCAGGGCATTTTTCTGATTTTTTCTAAATTTTTTCGTGTTTCATGTTTTTTTTTTGAATTTTTTAATGGTTTATGATTTTTTGTAATTATTTCTATTTTTTCCGATTTTTCTGATTTGTTTGATTTCTCTAATTTTTTTATTCTGTTATAGTTTTTTTCTTATTTTTTTATTATTCTTTCTGATTTTCCTAATTTTTTAAAAAATTTTTTATTATTAATGATTTTTTGTGTAATTGTTTCTATTTTTTCTCATTTGTTTAATTTTTTTGATTCTTTTTTATTCCTTTTTATAATTTTTCTTTTTTTTACGATTTCTGATTTTTCTTATTTTTTTTTAATGATTTTTCTGATACTTCTGATTTTTTTAAATTGTATTGTCATCGGTTCTGAATACGTGTGCAAAATTTTTATCTTGATGATCGTTTGTAGGACATTTTTCTAATATTTTCTAATTTTTTTTTAGTTTCATGATTTTTTTTTATTGGTTATGATTTTTTTGAAATTGTTTCTATTTTTTTCTAATTTGTTTGCTTTTTCTGATTCTTTTTTATAGTTTTTCCTTATTTTTTTTACGATTTTTTCTGATTTTTCTTATGATTTTTTCATTATTTTTAATTACGTTCTGAATACATTTGCAAAATTTTTATCCTGATGATCCTTGCAGGCCACTTTTCTGATTTTTTTAAAATTATTTCTAGTCACATGATTTTTTTATTTTTTTATTGTTTATGATTTTTTTGTAATTATTTCTATTTTTTTCCGATTTTTTTGATTTGTTTGATTTCTCTAATTTTTTTATTCTGTTATAGTTTTTTCTTATTTTTTTATTATTTTTTCTGATTTTCCTATTTTTTTTATAATTTTTCTAATATTTCTGAATTTTTTTTGGCATTGTCATCGATTCATAATACTTGTGCAACATTTTTATCCTGATGATCCTTTGCAGGATATTTTTCTGATTTTTTCAAATTATTTCTTGGTCACATGATTTTTTTGTTTTTTTTTTATTTTTTTTTTTGATTGTTTATGATTTTTTTGTAATTATTTCAATTTTTTCCGATTTTTCAGATTTGTTTGATTTCTCTGATTGGTTTTTATTCTGTTGTATGTTTTTTTCTGATTTTTCTTATTTTTTTATGATTTTTCTGATATTTCTGATTTTTTTGTATTGTCAGCGGTTCTTAATACGTGTGCAAAATTTTTATCCTGACGGTCCTTTTCAGGACATTTTCAGATTTTTTCTAATTTTTTCGTGTTTCATGTTTTTTTTTTTTGAATTTTTTTAATGGTTTATGATTTTTTGTAATTATTTCTATTTTTTCCGATTTTTCTGATTTGTTTAATTTCTCTAATTTTTTTATTCTGTTATAGTTTTTTTCTCATTTTTTTATTATTTTTTCTGATTTTCCCATTTTTTTTATAATTTTTCTAATATTTCTGAATTTTTTTTGGTATTGTCATCGATTCATAATACTTGTGCAACATTTTTATCCTAATGATCCTTTGCAGGACATTTTTCTGATTTTTTCAAATTATTTCTTGGTTATATGATTTTTTTTTTGTTTTTTTTTTTTAATTTTTTTGATTGTTTATGATTTTTTTGTAATTATTTCAATTTTTTCCGATTTTTCAGATTTGTTTGATTTCTCTGATTCGTTTTTATTCTGTAGTATATTTTTTTCTGATTTTTCTTATTTTTTTTATGATTTTTCTGATATTTCTGATTTTTTTGTATTGTCAGCGGTTCTTAATACGTGTGCAAAATTTTTATCCTGACGGTCCTTTTCAGGACATTTTCAGATTTTTTCTAATTTTTTCTTGTTTCATGTTTTTTTTTTTGAATTATTTTAATGGTTTATGATTTTTTGTAATTATTTCCATTTTTTCGGATTTTTCTGATTTGTTTGATTTCTCTGATTCTATTTTCTTTTGTATATTTTTTTAAAGATTTTTTCTGATTTTTTTTTTGTTTAATGATTTATTTTATTTTTTGATTTTTTATAATTTTTTTGTAATTGTTTTATTTCTGATTTGTCTTATTTTTCTGATTTTTTATGGTTTTTTCTTATTTCTTTTTTTATGATTTTTTTTATTTTCTAATTTTATTTATTGTGTTCTCATCGGTTTTTAAAACATGTGTAAAATTTTTATCCTGATGATCCTTTGCAAGACATTTTCAGATTTTTTCCAAGTTTCATGATTTTTTTTTGATTGTTTATGATTTTTGTAATTGTTTAAATTTTTTCCCATTTTTCTGATTTGTTTGATTTCTCTGATTCTTTTTTATTCTTTTGTATAGTTTTTTCTTATTTTTTACGATTTTTTCTGATTTTTCTTATTTCTTTTATAAATTTATTCTTGATTTTTTTTGGTTTATGATTTTTTTTTAAAAAAAATTTGATTGATTGTTTATAATTTTATTGTAATTTCTTTTTCTGATTTGTTTTATTTTTCTGATTCTTTTTTATAGTTTTTTATTATTTCTTTTTTTTATGATTTTTTTATTTTCTATTTTTTTTTTTAATTGTGTTGTCATCGATTCTTATTACCTGTGAAAAATTTTTATCCTGATGATCCTTTTCAGGACATTTTCAGATTTTTTCTAATTTTTTCTTGGTTTATTAATTTTTTTTTGATTGATTCTATTTTTTTTCTGATTCTTTTTTATAGTTTTTTTCTTATTTTTTACGATTTTTTCTGATTTTTCTTATTTCTTTTATAAATTTATTCTGATTTTTTTTGGTTCATGATTTTTTTTTTAAAAAATTTTGATTGATTGATTTATAATTTTATTGTAATTTCTTTTTCTGATTTGTTTTATTTTTGTGATTCTTTTTAATAGTTTTTTATTATTTCTTTTTTTTATGATTTTTTTATTTTCTATTTTTTTTTTTAATTGTGTTGTCATCGATTCTTATTACCTGTGAAAAATTTTTATCCTGATGATCCTTTTCAGGACATTTTCAGATTTTTTCTAATTTTTTCTTGGTTTATTAATTTTTTTTTGATTGATTCTATTTTTTTTCTGATTCTTTTTTATAGTTTTTTTCTTGTTTTTTACGATTATTTCTGATATTTCTTATTTTTTTATTTTTTTAAATTGTTCGGATTGTTTTATTTTTCTGATTCTTTTTTATAGTTTCTTTATTATTTTATGATTTTTTCTGATTTTTCTAATTTTTTTTTATGATTTTTCTTATTTCGTTTTTTTTTGATTTTTTTTTTAATTGAATTGTCATCGTTTCTTAATACGTGTGCAAATTAAATTTTTATCCTGATGATCCTGGACAGGACACTTTTTCTAATTTTCATGATTTTTCATTTGTTTTTAATTTTTTCGTTTTGTTTAAAATTAAAATATATATTTTTTAAGTTTTCAAATATAAAAAAAAAATTAAAATTCAACTTTTTTTAATTTCGTATGTATCCTCAATTTTATTTTTATTAAATAATCCTTCGATTTATAGCTTTATAAAAAACTGAAACTAACATCATATTTCCGCATTTCCTACTCAACCAATAATTCTTATAATTTTCTCGAAAAGAAATAATTAGTATGCTCGTGCTCATGAGCACTACATAAAATCCAACCTTAGCTATAAAGTACAATAACCCTGACTCCCTTGATCACGCACAAACCATTTACACGAAATTATCCGTTCAGTTCAAGGATCCGTGAATTTACAGATTTCTATAATAGATATATATTTATAAAGATTTCTGTAATACACTTACAGATTTCTATTAAAGCGTTCTCGACGATGCGTTTATTCGTTAACAGATGGCGAGAGGTGTACAAATTAGTAAGTTTCTGTAAAACAGTGGCGGTACTAAAATAGATTTTTAATTTAATTTTTTATTAAGCTAGGTAATAATTTTTTTTTAAATATTTTATCTAATAAAAATAGCTATTCTAAAAGAGTGAAAATAAGGTATGAGAAAAAGCAAGGGAAAAAGGGGAAGGGTAGTGAGAAAAAAGTTTGAAGCATTAGTAAAAAGTAGGGGAAAAAGGGGAGAGGAAAAACTGAAGATAAAAAAAAGAAATACTCAGGGCATAAACATTTATTTATACCCTTGGTAAATAAATAACTAGTTGGAATCGTGTTATGAATGATAAAATTATTTATAAGTAACCGTAAGAGGCCAGAGTAGTTTATGACGTCACGACAAACTGTCAAAGGTACCACCCCCTTTCTACCACTTCACGTCTTAGTTTGTTGGCACCTGACATACTTTGAACCTTTTTAAAAGGCAATATCTATATGGGCAAAGAGAAAACTTTGGAGCGTAAAGCGCGAACGAAAAACTTCTCTAGACGCGTTGGGACGATTTTTTTGGATAGGTAAAAAATAGAAAAAAAATGGTTAGAAATAGGAGAAAATAGAAAAAAAAAATAGGAAAAAATAAGAAAATACAGGAAAAAATATGGAAAAATGGGAAAATATAAAACATGAGTAAAATAAAAGCAATGGGAAAATAGAGAAATGGGGAAAAGGGATAAAATAAAAACCAAGACATTTTAATGCTAGGAAATATTTTAGTTACTTCTAAAATATTATTGACAAATATAACACTATTTATATTTATTTTATTAAAAGAAATCTTGAATATCTAAATCTAACCTGTGTATTAAAAAGAAAATATAACTTTCCCTTTTTCCTTAAAACTTTTTGTCCACTTCGTTCCCCATTGTTTTTCACTTTTCCCTATTCTTTTCCAGTTTTTCCCCCATTTTTTTATTCCTCTTCCACTACTTTTTTTTCACTCTTTCCAATACTTTTTTCCACTTTTTCTCCTTCATTTTTTACAAATTTCTTTGTGTCAAACTTTTTTGTTCCACTTTTTCTCCATAAAACTTTGTTTTCACTTCTTTCCCCATTTTTTTTCACTTTTACCCTACTTTTTCCACTTTTTCCCCAACTTTTTCACTATTTCAATCTTTTTTTCCACTTTTTCCCCGAATCATTTTTCTCCTATTTTTTTAATTTCAATTTTTTTCAGTAATTTTTCCACCATCCTTTTTTCCTGTATTTTTTTACCAATTTTTATATTTCAAATTTTTTTCCAATTTTTTCCCCCTATTTTTTTATACTTTTTCCCCTACATTTTTTGGTAATTTTTTAGTTTCAAACTTTTACCTCTTTTTTCCCATTATTCCCTCACCCTCTTTCCCCGATTTTTTTAACAATTTCTTTGTGTTCCACTTTTTCTCCTTAAAACTTTTTCCACTTCTTTCCCTATTTTTTTTGTTTTTACTTTTCCCTACTTTTTTTTATTCCACCCTTTCCTCTACTTTTGTCCACTTTTTCTCACACATTTTTTACTAATTTCTTTGTGTCAAACGTTTTTTGTTCCACTTTTTCCTCTTAAAACTTTTTTCCTTTACTTCCCCTACTTTTTTGTCCTATCCTTTCCTTACTTTTTTCCACTCTTTGTCATACATTTTTTACAAATTTTTATTGTAAAATTTTTTTTTGATCCGCTTTTTCTCTTTAAAACATTTTTTTCACTTCTTTCCCTATTTTTTTCACTTTTCTCCTACTTTCTTCCACTTTTCCCTACTTTTTTTATTCCACCCTTTTCCCTACTTTTTTCCTGTTTTCTTCCTACAGTTTTTACTAATTTCTTATTTCTTTGTGTCAAATTTTTTTCCACTTTTTCACCAATTTCTTTATAATTTAAGTTTTTTCAATTTTTTTAATTTTCTCCCACTTTTTTTTTCACTTTTCGCCCAGCCTTTTTCCCCTACTTTTTTAGTTTCAAACTTTTTCCCAAATTTTTTTATATGTAAATCTTTGTCCCAACTTTTTATTTCCAATTTTCTCCCTCTCCCACTCCAATATTACCAATGGAGAGGTAAAGGAGAAAGGAGGGGAAAAAATAATTACTCAAAAAAGTGACTTTTTCGCAAAAAACTGAAAATTTGACAAAAACTGACAAAAATGAGAAAAAATGGGTTGTTTTAGAAAAAAAGGGGAAAACGGGGTGGGGTAATTTCAAGAAAAAAAGTGACAATTTGAAAGAAAAGGGGAAATTTAACACAAAAAATAACAAAAATGAAAAAATAAGGAGTAGTTTTAATAAAAAAATTTAAGACAAAAAGTGACAGTATTTGAGAGAAAATAGGGGAAATTTTGAAGGAAGAGGAAAAATATGACAAAAATAAAAAAATAAGGGGTAACTTTGAGAAAAAAGGGAGTATTTTCGGATAAAAGTGACAAATAACATTGAGAGAAAAGGGGAAATTTAAGACAAAAATTGACAGTATTTGAGAGAAAAGAGGGGAAATTTTGAAGGAAGAGGAAAAATATGACAAAAATAAAAAAATAAGGGCTAACTTTGAGAAAAAAAGGGGGTATTTTCGGATAAAAGTGACAAACCTTGAGAGAAAAGGGGAAATTTAAGACGAAAAGTGACAGTATTTGAGAGAAAAGAGGGGAAATTTTGAAGGAAGAGGAAAAATATGACAAAATAAAAAAATAAGGGGTAACTTTGGGACAAAAGGGAGTATTTTCGGAAAAAAGTGACAAACATTGAGAGAAAAGGGGAAATTTAAGACAAAAAGTGACAGTATTTGAGAGAAAAGAGGGGAAATTTTGAAGGAAGAGGAAAAATATGACAAAAATAAAAAATAAGTGGTAACTTTGAGAAAAAAGGGGGTATTTTCGGATAAAAGTGACTAAAGTGAAAAGAGGAAAAATTTCAGACAAAAAAAATAACAGTATTTGAGAGAAAAGAGGAAACATTTATTTCGTAAAAAAAATATATGTCAGGATTCGAACCTGAAACTTTCATATGTAACGTCTACACTCTACCACTAGACCACATCGTTCACAGTGATGAATAATCAAACTTTCAAGTTAACGTATAATAAAAGTCGATTAGGGCGAAACGAATAATGCCCAATAGTTTTAAATCAAAAACCAAAGAATCTACTGAAATCTACTAAAATTATCAATTCTACTAAACACTCTTCATTTTTCTTAAAAATCTAAAATATTTATAAATTTACAATTTTTAATTGTTTTATTTAAGAATGTGGAAGCTTAATTAAACAGTATTTAATTATTTTCTAATATTTTTAATTTTTACATACCACAAATTTTTTTGTCACAAAACAACACAACGCACTTCTTAACGGTCAAAAAATCTTTGTATTCTGATATTTGAGAACTGGTCTGAGGATTTAAAGTAACGTGTGCACGTTTTTAATCCTGTTTTAACAGTGGTTTTGGACGTGCCTTAAAAACATTTTTCAGGAGGAAAAAAGTTTACAGTTATAACCTTCTTTTGAGGCGTTAGATCTTTGATATAATGCGCGTATTAGTTACGTGCTGAATTTAAATTAACTGGTCAAGAGGTTAAGAGGTTTTCTTTGTTGATCTAATTAAAATTTTTTATATAAAAAAAAACTAAATTTGTACTGGTCAGTACTGAGAAAAATATCTTATACCAAATTTGAAAATAATCGTAGTTTAAATGCTTTTTGGATTTAATCAAAAAGACCAAATTTCAAAAATAATCGTAGTTTAAATGCTTTTTGATTTAATCAAAATGAAAAAATTTCAAAAATAAAATTTTAAGTGCTTTTTGGATGTAATCAAAAAGACCAAATTTAAAAAATAATCGTAGTTTAAATGCTTTTTGATTTAATCAAAATGAAAAAATTTCAAAAATAAAATTTTAAGTGCTTTTTGGATGTAATCAAAAAGACCAAATTTAAAAAATAATCGTAGTTAAAATGCTTTTTTGATTTAATCAAAATGACCAAATTTCAAAAATAATCGTAGTTAAAATGCTTTTATGATTTAATCAAAATGACCAAATTTAAAAAATAATCGTAGTTTAAATGTTTTTTGGATTTAATCAAAAAGACCAAATTTCAAAAATAATCGTAGTTAAAATGCTTTTTTGATTTAATCAAAATGACCAAATTTCAAAAATAATCGTAGTTAAAATGCTTTTTTGATTTAATCAAAATGACCAAATTTCAAAAATAATTGTACATAGTTAAAATGCTTTTATGATTTAATCAAAATGACCAAATTTCAAAAATAATCGTAGTTTAAATGCTTTTTGGATTTAATCAAAAAGACCAAATTTCAAAAATAATCGTAGTTAAAATGCTTTTTTGATTTAATCAAAAAGACCAAATTAAAAAAATAATCGTAGTTTAAATGCTTTTATGATTTAATCAAAATGACCAAATTTCAAAAATAATCGTAGTTTAAATGCTTTTTGGATTTAATCAAAAAGACCAAATTTCAAAAATAATCGTAGTTAAAATGCTTTTTTGGTTTAATCAAAAAGACCAAATTAAAAAAATAATCGTAGTTAAAATGCTTTTTTGATTTAATCAAAATGACCAAATTTCAAAAATAATTGTAGTTAAAATGCTTTTATGATTTAATCAAAATGACCAAATTTCAAAAATAATCGTAGTTAAAATGCTTTTTTGGTTTAATCAAAAAGACCAAATTAAAAAAATAATCGTAGTTAAAATGCTTTTTTGGTTTAATCAAAAAGACCAAATTAAAAAAATAATCGTAGTTAAAATGCTTTTTTGATTTAATCAAAATGACCAAATTTCAAAAATAATCGTAGTTTAAATGCTTTTTTGATTTAATCAAAATGACCAAATTTCAAAAATAATCGTAGTTAAAATGCTTTTATGATTTAATCAAAATGACCAAATTTCAAAAATAATCGTAGTTTAAATGCTTTTATGATTTAATCAAAATGACCAAATTTCAAAAATAATCGTAGTTTAAATGCTTTTATGATTTAATCAAAATGACCAAATTTCAAAAATAATCGTAGTTTAAATGCTTTTATGATTTAATCAAAATGACCAAATTTCAAAAATAATCGTAGTTAAAATGCTTTTTTGATTTAATCAAAATGACCAAATTTCAAAAATAATCGTAGTTAAAATGCTTTTATGATTTAATCAAAATGACCAAATTTCAAAAATAATCGTAGTTAAAATGCTTTTATGATTTAATCAAAATGACCAAATTTCAAAAATAATCGTAGTTTAAATGCTTTTTGGATTTAATCAAAAAGACCAAATTTCAAAAATAATCGTAGTTTAAATGCTTTTTGGATTTAATCAAAAAGACCAAATTTCAAAAATAATCGTAGTTAAAATGCTTTTTTGATTTAATCAAAAAGACCAAATTAAAAAAATAATCGTAGTTTAAATGCTTTTTTGATTTAATCAAAAAGACCAAATTAAAAAAATAATCGTAGTTTAAATGCTTTTATGATTTAATCAAAATGACCAAATTTCAAAAATAATCGTAGTTAAAATGCTTTTATGATTTAATCAAAATGACCAAATTTCAAAAATAATTGTAGTTAAAATGCTTTTATGATTTAATCAAAATGACCAAATTTCAAAAATAATCGTAGTTTAAATGCTTTTTGGATTTAATCAAAAAGACCAAATTTCAAAAATAATCGTAGTTAAAATGCTTTTTTGATTTAATCAAAAAGACCAAATTAAAAAAATAATCGTAGTTTAAATGCTTTTATGATTTAATCAAAATGACCAAATTTCAAAAATAATCGTAGTTTAAATGCTTTTTGGATTTAATCAAAAAGACCAAATTTCAAAAATAATCGTAGTTAAAATGCTTTTTTGGTTTAATCAAAAAGACCAAATTAAAAAAATAATCGTAGTTAAAATGCTTTTTTGATTTAATCAAAATGACCAAATTTCAAAAATAATTGTAGTTAAAATGCTTTTATGATTTAATCAAAATGACCAAATTTCAAAAATAATCGTAGTTAAAATGCTTTTTTGGTTTAATCAAAAAGACCAAATTAAAAAAATAATCGTAGTTAAAATGCTTTTTTGGTTTAATCAAAAAGACCAAATTAAAAAAATAATCGTAGTTAAAATGCTTTTTTGATTTAATCAAAATGACCAAATTTCAAAAATAATCGTAGTTTAAATGCTTTTTTGATTTAATCAAAATGACCAAATTTCAAAAATAATCGTAGTTAAAATGCTTTTATGATTTAATCAAAATGACCAAATTTCAAAAATAATCGTAGTTTAAATGCTTTTATGATTTAATCAAAATGACCAAATTTCAAAAATAATCGTAGTTTAAATGCTTTTATGATTTAATCAAAATGACCAAATTTCAAAAATAATCGTAGTTTAAATGCTTTTATGATTTAATCAAAATGACCAAATTTCAAAAATAATCGTAGTTAAAATGCTTTTTTGATTTAATCAAAATGACCAAATTTCAAAAATAATCGTAGTTAAAATGCTTTTATGATTTAATCAAAATGACCAAATTTCAAAAATAATCGTAGTTAAAATGCTTTTATGATTTAATCAAAATGACCAAATTTCAAAAATAATCGTAGTTTAAATGCTTTTTGGATTTAATCAAAAAGACCAAATTTCAAAAATAATCGTAGTTTAAATGCTTTTTGGATTTAATCAAAAAGACCAAATTTCAAAAATAATCGTAGTTAAAATGCTTTTTTGATTTAATCAAAAAGACCAAATTAAAAAAATAATCGTAGTTTAAATGCTTTTTTGATTTAATCAAAAAGACCAAATTAAAAAAATAATCGTAGTTTAAATGCTTTTATGATTTAATCAAAATGACCAAATTTCAAAAATAATCGTAGTTAAAATGCTTTTATGATTTAATCAAAATGACCAAATTTCAAAAATAATCGTAGTTAAAATGCTTTTATGATTTAATCAAAATGACCAAATTTCAAAAATAATCGTAGTTTAAATGCTTTTATGATTTAATCAAAATGACCAAATTTCAAAAATAATCGTAGTTAAAATGCTTTTATGATTTAATCAAAATGACCAAATTTCAAAAATAATCGTAGTTAAAATGCTTTTATGATTTAATCAAAATGACCAAATTTCAAAAATAATCGTAGTTTAAATGCTTTTTGGATTTAATCAAAAAGACCAAATTTCAAAAATAATCGTAGTTAAAATGCTTTTATGATTTAATCAAAATGACCAAATTTCAAAAATAATCGTAGTTAAAATGCTTTTATGATTTAATCAAAATGACCAAATTTCAAAAATAATCGTAGTTTAAATGCTTTTTGGATTTAATCAAAATGACCAAATTTCAAAAATAATCGTAGTTTAAATGCTTTTTGGATTTAATCAAAAAGACCAAATTTCAAAAATAATCGTAGTTAAAATGCTTTTATGATTTAATCAAAATGACCAAATTTCAAAAATAATCGTAGTTAAAATGCTTTTATGATTTAATCAAAATGACCAAATTTCAAAAATAATCGTAGTTTAAATGCTTTTTGGATTTAATCAAAAAGACCAAATTTCAAAAATAATCGTAGTTAAAATGCTTTTATGATTTAATCAAAATGACCAAATTTCAAAAATAATCGTAGTTAAAATGCTTTTATGATTTAATCAAAATGACCAAATTTCAAAAATAATCGTAGTTTAAATGCTTTTTGGATTTAATCAAAATGACCAAATTTCAAAAATAATCGTAGTTTAAATGCTTTTTGGATTTAATCAAAAAGACCAAATTTCAAAAATAATCGTAGTTAAAATGCTTTTATGATTTAATCAAAATGACCAAATTTCAAAAATAATCGTAGTTTAAATGCTTTTTGGATTTAATCAAAATGACCAAATTTCAAAAATAATCGTAGTTTAAATGCTTTTTGGATTTAATCAAAAAGACCAAATTTCAAAAATAATCGTAGTTAAAATGCTTTTATGATTTAATCAAAATGACCAAATTTCAAAAATAATCGTAGTTAAAATGCTTTTATGATTTAATCAAAATGACCAAATTTCAAAAATAATCGTAGTTTAAATGCTTTTTGGATTTAATCAAAAAGACCAAATTTCAAAAATAATCGTAGTTAAAATGCTTTTATGATTTAATCAAAATGACCAAATTTCAAAAATAATCGTAGTTAAAATGCTTTTATGATTTAATCAAAATGACCAAATTTCAAAAATAATCGTAGTTTAAAAAATATAAAAAATTGGAAAAAAATACAAAAATAACATTGAAAAAATACTAAAATACAGGGAAACATGAAAAAATAGGAAGAAATAAAAAAGGGCAAAAAAAAAGGAAAAATAGGTAAATATAAGCAAAAATTGGAAAAAACGAGGAAAAAAAGAAACAAGAAAAAATTGGAAAAAAAAAACAAAAAAATAGAAAAAAAAGGGGAAAAAAATAGAAAAAACAGAAAAGTAGGAGAAAAAATAATGAGTAATAGAAAAATATATGAAAAAATAGGTATAGATATAAACTTTAAATTACGGTCAAATTTCGACCACTTATTATTTAATAGCCAACTAATCGGAAAAAAAACAAAAAAATAGAAAAAAAAAGGAAAAAAAATAGAAAAAACAGAAAAATAGGAGAAAAAATAATGAGTAATAGAAAAATATATGAAAAAATGGGTAAAGATATAAACTTTAAATTACGGTCAAATTTCGACCACTTTTTATTTAATAGCCAACTAATCGGAAAAAAAACAAAAAAATAGAAAAAAAAGGAAAAAAAATAGAAAAAACAGAAAAATAGGAGAAAAAATAATGAGTAATGGAAAAATATATGAAAAAATGGGTAAAGATATAAACTTTAAATTACGGTCAAATTTCGACCACTTATTATTTAATAGCCAACTAACTTGAATTTTATAAACTATATAGTAAGCCATATTTTTTCTTTATAATTTTTTCCTATTCTTTAAAGAGGATTTTCCGGCATTATAAATTACTTAATTTCTAATAGAGATAATTGGAATTATTTCCACTGAACGTCCAAATTTCCTCGGCATATAATCATCTAAAACAAACCGAACGAAGTAGGCGCGAGAGGCCACTAGAACCGTAGAATGTAGAATGAATATCTTTTGACACATCTGCGATATCTTACGGTAAGTTTTAATTACATAACCCCGAGTGGCACATGCGCCATCCGACATTCAGGTGCTCAGTCTACTTCGATCCGAGGAAAAGCAAACATGTTTCAATTTTTACTACGTGGGCAAAATCGCCGGATTGTGCATATGCTGAATTAAAACAGAGTGCCATGACCGTCAAACAAAAGACTGTAGTGATAGTGCATGAATCTAGTGTGTTTTGGTTGAAAAAAATGCGGGGTGGGTTGTCCTGAATGGTTACGGTTAGTTTTCAGATTGTATTAGTTTTAGGTAACGGAATGAGTTCGGGGAAGACTAGATTGTATGATGATGATACTAGCAAAATAAAATGAAATTTTTTATTTAAATATTTATTAAATTTTCTCCATTTACTTTCTCTTCTTGGCTTAATTTGCTTAATTTTGGTAACATTCGAAGTACCTCAAAGATCTGTACTTGGTCCCTTACGTTTCTTAGCGTACATAGTTGATGGATGTAAACAAAAAATAACTTTTCTTCTAATGATACAAATTTAAATATGTGAAGGCAAACTTAATTTGTTTGAAATCTACATTTTTGAAATATTTGAAATTTCAGTTTTTTTCAGAAATTTTCAAAATTTCAACTTACTTTCCGACATTTTTAAAATTTGTAAATTCTTGTGCGGAGGAAAGGGAGTTTTTGTTTGTTCTGTTTCAACTTATTAATAAAAAAAAATAGTTGATGTACTTATGTAATCAAAAAATAACCAATTTTTTGTCTAATGATACTTTAAGTATGTGAAGGCAAACTTAATTTGTTGGAAATTTTTAACATTTTTTTAATTTTTTTTTACATTTTTAACATCTACGAGTTTGAAATTCTTGAAATATTTAAAATTACTCAAATATTTGAAATGCTTATAATTTAAGTTTTTTCTGAAATTTAAAAAATCTCAAATCTCCGCTCTTTTTAAAATTTTCAAAATTTGTAAATTCTTTTGCGGAGGAAAAAGACTTTTTTGTTTGTTGTTTAAACTTACAGTAAAAAAAATAGTTGATGTATGTAAACAAAAAATAACCAATTTTTTGTCTAATGATACTTTAAGTATTTAAAGGCAAACATAACTTGTTGGAAATTTTTAACATTTATTTAGTTTTTTTTACATTTTTTAACATCTACAAGTTTCAAATTCTTGAAATATTTAAAATTACCCAAATTTTTGAAATTCTTATAATTTAAGTTTTTTCTGAAATTTAAAAAATCTCAAATCTCCGCTATTTTTAAAATTTTCAAAATTTGTAAATTCTTTTGCGGAGGAAAAAGACTTTTGTGTTTGTTGTTTAAACTTACAGTAAAAGAAATGATGTATGTAAACAAAAAATAACCAATTTTTTGTCTAATGATACTTTAAGTATGTGAAGGCAAACTTAATTTGTTGGAAATTTTTAACATTCTTTTGATTTTTTTTTTAATTTTTTGACATATAAAGTTGTAAACAATTGTAACCATAAAAAAAATTTAAAATGAAAATATTCGAAATTGAAATAAATCGCGAAAATCCCAAAAAATTGGAAGAATAAGAAAAAATTAAAAAAACAAAAGAAAGTAGGGAAAAAACAGAACAATCAGCAAAAATTGGCAGAATCACAAAAAAAAAAAAAAAAAAAAAAAAAAAAAAAAAAAAAAAAAAAAAAAAAAAAAAAAAAAAAAAAAATTGAAAAATTGAAAAAAATCACCAAATAGCAACTAAAAATCGGAAACAATTGTAACCATAAAAAAAAATAAATGAAAAAATTCGAAATTGAAATAAATCGCAAATAATCCCAAAAAATCAGAAGAATAAGAAAAAATTAAAAAACAAAAGAAAGAAATAGGAAAAAACAGAACAATAAGGAAAAATTAGCAGAATCCAAAAGTTAGAAAAAATCTGAAAAAAAAACAGAAAACAGTGGAAAAATTGAAAGAAAGATCAGACAATATTAAAAAAAAAATGAAATATACGGAAAATCTTAAAAAATCATAAAAATTTGCAAAAAAATCACCAAAGAGCAACCAAAAACCGGAAACAATTGTAACCATAAAAAAAATTTAAAATGAAAAAAAATCTCAAAAAAAATGGCATAAAATTCGCAAATAGTCGCATAAAATCAGAAACTAAGAAAAAATTAGAAAACAAAAGAAAGAAATAGAAAAAAAATTGAACAATGAGAAAAAATCGAAAAAAATCAGAAAAAACGGAACCAAAACACAAAAATAAGATAAAACAGAAAAATGAGAAAAAATCTCTCGCTCTTTCTCTATAAAATAATTATAAATGATATAAAAAATAAGAAAAAAATTATATTTTAGAAAGAGACAGAGAGTAAGAGAAAGAGAGGGAAGATCGCCTGAAGGGGGCATAACCCTTTTTTATAACGTAACGCTTTCTGCCAATTAACTTCGTGATAAAATCGAAAGTTAACCGTTAAATTTAACTCCTCTGCGAGTAAAAATTAACACCCTACGAGTAAACATTTCTGTTTGTTCTTTTTAATCTTTTTAACTGCCTCCCAGCGTCATTTAACCCATAAGTTATCGACTTGATGTTTTTTTTTTTGTTATAAATATTCGTCTGGATTATTCTGTAAAAATTCACTTTTTGGATGTTTATTTGCTGAGACGCTAACTGGAAATCCATCCAAATTACTGAAGCCCAAAAGCTCGTGATGGCGGAAAAAATTTCTTATCCCCACTTTTTATCACTGTTCTTGACATCTGAATAATAAGCAAAGTCGTACCACAAAATATTATATTGGACTAGCTATTCTGAAACTCTTTTTCTCTTTTAGGTTAGGTTCCTTTAAAAAAAAATAATAAACTTTACAAAAAAATATAAAAAAAAACTATAATTTTGGGCGCCTAAAAAATTTTTTCTTCGGTTCTTCTTTTTTACTATTCTATATCCTGTTTACTTTTTCTTCTTTATACCCCTCCAACAAATCCAACTTCAACTCTTGCAATCCTCGAATCAGTTTCGTCTATTTATTTCTCCACTATATCTTCCTTCAAAATCCTTCTTAAATTGCTTCTTTTGACCTTATTTTAAACCATCTCCATCATATTCACAGTCTTATTGATCTTTTCGAAAATAAATTTCTGTCTTAAACTTTTGACAATTTTTTTTTTTTACTTTATTCTTTACTTTAACTTTAACAATAGTTTTATTTGATATGATTTGGTTTTACAAATTTTTTATAATTACATTTTTTTTTATAAAATTATTGTGACAACTCTTTTTTAAAATTTTATGACAATCCAAAAAAAATTATTTTTACAACCCGTTGTTTATTATTTTTTTTCATTTGTTTTTTCCTCCCCTAACTAGATATTTTTTTTTTTTTATTATCTCTAAATTTAAACGACTAAACACCCTAAGATTTTTTCTTTTACTCGTACCACAATTGTTGAGAACTCTTTATTACATTCAATAAAAATAATCTTCTAACAAACATTCTTAAATCAATCTTAACACATTTACATACATTCACACACACACCTTAAGCTTTTTCATAACCTCATTTTCATTGTCAAACTTACATTTGACAATAACCTTCCACCTTTCCATCACTGTCAACCACAATACATACAAAAACAGAACTAGAACTACCCATATAACTAAAAAACCATATCAAATCCCCCATTATGAATTTTAAACGAATTACATAAATTCTTTAAAATGAATTATGTAAACTATTAACAACTATTACAAAATTAAATAATAACAAATAACATTAAACATACTAATATCAATTTGATAGTCTGTCACTTTTAATTTATATCTTCTCATCTTCAAATTTATACTCATATATCTGCTCTATGTTGAACACTCCTCTTATAATTCCATTTTCAGGATTTTTTAACACATAACTATTTATACCCTCTTCATTGTCTATAATATATGGCCCTTCAAATGGTTGTAATAATTTAAGACATTGTCCTTCCTTCCTGTTTGGAACTCTTAATGCCTTAACTATTACCCAATCACCTTTTTTAAAACGAATTCTCTTCCTGATTCCTTTTTCCATTTTCTTCCTATATTTCTCTGCATTCCTTTCACTTCTTTTATTAGCCTTTTTTATGATTTCTTCTATTTCTATATTTCTATTTCTTTCCCAATTCCTTTGAGGTTCTATTCCTGTCATTAAGTATATTGGACATTCTTCTGTATTTAAATTTGGTACTTCATTCATATATTTCTCAACCTCCATTATCATCTTATCCCATTCTCTTTGGTTCTCATGTACTAACATTCTTAAAAATTTTACAATTTCTTTTATGTACCTCTCTGAAGGATTTGATGCAGGATGTCTTATACTAATATATTGCCTCTTTATTTCTTTTTCTTCAAAAAAATTTATTAACTTCTTATTTCTGAAATATGTAGCATTATCCATTATACAATTCTGTGGTATACCAAATTCCTCTATGTATCTGTTTAAACACTTCTTCACTATTCCTCCATTTATTCTATTACAAGGATACAATTTAACATATTTGGAGAAAATATCTAATATCACCAACAAATGTTTATTACCATTCTTACTTGTTATCAAATTACTTAAAAAATCAATTGCTATTACTCCTAATTTTGTTTCTGCTCTTATACTTTTCACTTGATTCTTATTTTTTTTATTTTTTTCTTTACCCATTTGACATTCATTACACTTTCTTGTTATTTCTTTTATTATTACTAAATCTTTTTTACAAATATAATTTTCTCGAAAAATCATCCATACTTTCCGACTACCAATATGTCCATACTCTTCATGTAACTCCTTTAATATTTTTCTTGCTAACAATTCATCAATTATATATAAATCTTCCCCATGTAAACTTTTGAAATATATACCATCTATTTTTTTACTTGCTTCTAATTCCTTTTTTGTTAGGCTTTCTTGACTTTTAATAACCTCTATTTTTGAAAAAATTCCGCTCTCTTTTCTTAATTTATTAATTCCTACTTGAATAATTCTTTCCTTTCTCCTCTTCCCATCTTCACATCGAGTTAACGCATCTGCCACTATATTTTCCTGTCCTGGTACATACTTAATATCAAAGACATATTCTTGTAATAATAAAGCCCATCTATTTATTCTACTATTTGCAAATCTATTATGCAAAATTGAAATCAGTGCAGCATGATCTGTTTCTATTGTAAATTTATTTCCCAATAAATAGAAACGAAATTTTTTAATACAAAATACGATACTTGCTAATTCCAATTCAGATACACTATAATTTCTTTCATGTTGTTTTGTCATTCTAGATATAAAACTAATTGGTACTTCCTCTTCATTTTGTACTTGTATCAATACCCCCGCAAACCTCATAATTGAAGCATCAGTTTTCAAAATAAATAATTTTGAAAAATCAGGGTGATATACTTTAAGATTATTTAAAAATTTATTTTTTATACTATTAAATGCATTCTCCTGATCTTTCGTCCATTTCCATGATACTTGCTTCTTTAATAACTCAACTAATGGAATTTGTTCTTTACTAATATCGGGTAATAATCTCTTAAAATAATTAACCATTCCCAAAAAACCACGCAATGTCTTTAAATTCCTTGGTCTAGGATATTTTTGTATAATTTCTACTCGTTTTGGATCCATTTCCATTCCTTCGACATTAATTTTATATCCTAAATAAATTATCTCCTGTTGATAAAACATACACTTCTCAATGTTAATTTTCAAACCTGCTTCATCTAACTCCTGTAGTACTATTTTAATATGTTCTTTATGCCTGTCATAATCTTCCGAAAAAATTAATATATCATCAATATAATGTACTACAAAATTTTCATATTTGTTTAATATATTATGTAACGCTCTAACTAGTGCCGCACATGCACTTTGTAAACCAAATGGCACTACTTTAAACCTGTATAATACTCCTTCAATGGAAAAACCTGTATAATCTCTACTTCTTTCTTCTAAAGGAATTAACCAAAAACTATGTTTTAGATCAATCTTTGAAAATATTTTAACTTTTGTAATATTACCAAATATAGCATCAATATTCATGGGAGATTCATATTGTGGCACAGTATATTTATTTATATTTCTAGCATCTAAGCATAATCTTAATTCTCCATTACTCTTTTTAACTACAACGATAGGGTTTACATACCTTGTATTACTTCTTTCTATTATTCCTTGATTTATCATTTTCTCTATCTCTTCATTAACTTGTTTACGAAACTTATATGGAATTGGATATGTTCTAATTTTAAAATTTTCTATTCCTCTTACTTCTATTTTATGTACATATTTCTCTGCTACTCTAGTTTCCTTTTGAAATAATCCTTTATGATTCCTTAAGAGTTGCTCAACACTGGTTTTAAATTCTTCTTCACAAATCAACTTCTCTAAACCCTCATACTTGTCTTTCTCTTCACTTTCTGACTTTATATCCTTCATTATGTTCACTTTTTTTTTTCTTTTCTCAGATGAATTTTCTTTTCCATTATTATTACTGAACTCTATCATTTTATTTTTATATTTTAACCCTTTCTCATCATAATTAATCACCATTCCCCATTTTTCCATAATATCTGTTCCTAGTATCATATCCATTTCCATTCCATTCATTATTAAACAAGGTACTTCTATAGGTATACCGTCTAAATTAAGATTTACTATTATTGATTTATTTATCTCTTTGAGTTTTTTACCATTTGCCCCAATAAGAATAACTTTTGGTATTTGAATGATGTTCCCATTTAAATTTAATCTATTTATAACCTCTTCATTTATAACAGATGTTTCTGAACCTGTATCTAACATAATTTTTAATTTTTCCTCCCCAACTTTTCCCATTATAAAAACTAAACCAAATAACTCTTTTTTAATAGAATTTTGTTGTTCATCCAATTTAATGAATTCTGATGGATGTTCATATATACAAGTTAAATTAATTTTTGGTTTGTGCATTTTTAAAAATCCTGTTGATGAACTTGTGCTATTGTAACACCATCTTGTCTTCCTATCTCTTCAGTATCTATTCTGTTAATCATATTTATTTGTCTCTTATTATCATTCTCATCTTCATTTCGTCTTGACTGGTATTTTTCTTTTCCTTCTCTTCTGAAATCATTATTTCCATATTTTTGATTCTGATTTCTCATATCATACCCAGTTCCTGTTCTCTTCCTATTAAATATTTCATTTTCCTGCCATCTATTCATATTATTTCTTTCTTCATTTCCGCCTCTCTTAAAATCTTCTTTAAATTTGTCATTTCCATTTCGTCTATATCCATAATTTTGATTATTCCTATTTCTTCTTTCTAAATCTTCTCTACCATACTTCTCATTATTAAAATTTCTTCTGTAATTCTGATTCACTTGATAATAATTCTTTTTTTCTTCTTCTTTATTTCTCCATGTATATTGTCTTTCCTCTTGTCTCCTACAAGCATGATTTAATTCAATCTTCATTAAATATTCATTTAATTGATCCATATTTTTAATACCTTGATATGTAATTTGTGATGAAATCTCATCTCGGAAATGATGACCAATATAATATACGATTTGTTCTTCAGGCATTATAGGATCTAAATATTGTGACATTTCATATATTCTAGCAGCATACGACATATAATCCAATTTCTTATAAATGTCAAATTTTCCTTGATATAAAATATTTCTAATTTTTGTTTGTCTTATTTCTCCCCAAAATTGTTTCAGAAACTGCTCCTCAAATTCTTGAATATTATGTATTCCTGACTTCTTGCGATTCCACCAACAACTTGCTTCTCCAACTAAACAAAACTCCATTATATTTTTAAATTCATCAATACTTTCTATATTTTTTACCTTATACTTCAATCTTTCAAGAAAAACTTTAGGATGCAAAAACTTTATATTTCCATCAAACTTGAGCGTATTATCCTGATTTCCTCCTATTATCATTATACATTCTTTCCTTTTTTCTTTATTCTCCTGCTCACTTACCGTACTAAACTTGTCATTAATTTTCTTGTCGATTTTTACTTCGAAATTCCTTTCAGATTCTTCTACCATATTAGTTATTTGCATTGTTATTCCAGTAATAGATTGTTGCCATTGTCCTTTCATAATCTCCATACGTTCTTCTGTCACTTGTACCTCTTTGTGTATAGTAGACATTGCAATTTCTATATTCTCTTCTATTCTTTTAAAATTTTGTTCTCTATGTTGTTTTTCTTTATTTAAATTTGATTTGACTTCTTCCCTAACATTTTCTATTTCCTTAGTAACTGACATAATTTCTTGTTTGTATTCTTTTCTATTTTTCAATATTTCATCTTTGAATTCTTTTCTTAATTCTTCGTTTGTTTTCTTTATTTCATTTTTTAACATCTTCATATTTTCTTCAGTTTTCTTACTTGCTTCCTGTATACTATTTTGTAATTTTTCTTCTGATTTCTTACTTGCTTCTTCTGATTTCTTACTTGCTTCTTCTGATTTCTTACTTGCTTCCTGTATACTATTTTGTAATTTTTCTCCCATATTCATCATCATTTTCATCATCATCTCCATAATCGTCTCTTGTTCTTTTGTTTTAATTGGTTCTTTTTCTTGCCCTTCCATATTTTCATCAGAATTTTCTGTCACATTATTGGTCTCTACATCTATCATGTCTCCTTGTCCTTCTATATCTTCATGTTGAAACTCCTCATCAACAACTATATCTTCTTCTCTTATAGGGTTTCTTCTTGTATTCCTTCTTGTTTCCATTAATTTTTTTTTTTTTTTTAAAAAAAAAACACTAACACTTAGCACTTCTATTGATAACTATTAAATTTTGTTCTACTAAAATAATATTCTCCCCCCGTATAAATTTATTTTATCCCAAATGTCAACTTTAATTTAATTTGAAATGTCAAATACTGTCAAATTAAAATACTGTAAAACAAACCGATGTAAAATTTAATAATTCTAATTTATATCCTAAACAACGTTAAATTTCAATCACTCAAATATCATTGGTTTCAAATCAAAAAGGTTAATTTCAACAATTGTGCTACAAAATAAAATTAAAAATCTTACCAATTTTGATAATACTTCCGAATGAAAATGATGTGGAATTTCTTCTAAATCTGCCCCACGTTGGCTGGCGACAATTTATATTGGACTAGCTATTCTGAAACTCTTTTTCTCTTTTAGGTTAGGTTCCTTTAAAAAAAAATAATAAACTTTACAAAAAAATATAAAAAAAAACTATAATTTTGGGCGCCTAAAAAATTTTTTCTTCGGTTCTTCTTTTTTACTATTCTATATCCTGTTTACTTTTTCTTCTTTATACCCCTCCAACAAATCCAACTTCAACTCTTGCAATCCTCGAATCAGTTTCGTCTATTTATTTCTCCACTATATCTTCCTTCAAAATCCTTCTTAAATTGCTTCTTTTGACCTTATTTTAAACCATCTCCATCATATTCACAGTCTTATTGATCTTTTCGAAAATAAATTTCTGTCTTAAACTTTTGACAATTTTTTTTTTTTACTTTATTCTTTACTTTAACTTTAACAATAGTTTTATTTGATATGATTTGGTTTTACAAATTTTTTATAATTACATTTTTTTTTATAAAATTATTGTGACAACTCTTTTTTAAAATTTTATGACAATCCAAAAAAAATTATTTTTACAACCCGTTGTTTATTATTTTTTTTCATTTGTTTTTTCCTCCCCTAACTAGATATTTTTTTTTTTTTTATTATCTCTAAATTTAAACGACTAAACACCCTAAGATTTTTTCTTTTACTCGTACCACAATTGTTGAGAACTCTTTATTACATTCAATAAAAATAATCTTCTAACAAACATTCTTAAATCAATCTTAACACATTTACATACATTCACACACACACCTTAAGCTTTTTCATAACCTCATTTTCATTGTCAAACTTACATTTGACAATAACCTTCCACCTTTCCATCACTGTCAACCACAATACATACAAAAACAGAACTAGAACTACCCATATAACTAAAAAACCATATCAATATATTCCTAATAAAATTTTAAGTAATCGGCGGCATGTTTCGGCCTCATAGGGCCGTCATCAGACCTATAAACAATAAATTACATGTACGTTTTTAACTAATATTAAGGTTTTCTTTCCTACATGTAATTTACTGTTTATAATCCTGATGATGATCCTATGAGGCCGAAACATGTCCCCATTCACTTAAAATTTTATTAAGAATATATTTTATGTTATGTGTATTATTCAGATGAATACCTATTACCACATTTGAGTATGGATACTTTGTTTTACTTTTCTTGACGTTTCCGAGGCCGAAAATGCAAAAAAACTTGTTCGGCCGTCTGTCTGTCTATCTATCTGGATGTAAACACTGTAAATTTTGAAAGAAACCTCCGATCGAATTCCGGTTTCACTTTATCTAGTTAGTTTTGTTCAAGGAAGAACCCTATTGAATTTGAGCAGGATCGGACCGGCCCTTCCGATACCCACCATACAAATTAAAGTGGCTTGCAATCCAAATTTGTAGAACTTTTTCAAGCCATTCCATTCCGCCCCACAATGATCCATAAAAATCAAGTTCTCGAGTTATAAACTTTTTTACATTGCAAATAAAAAAAAATTACGTCAGATCATGTATAATAAAAATTGTTCGCTCGATGGGCCGAAGTCCCGAAACGGTGCACCACCGTTTGAGCGTCTCTAGAATTATAAATTGTAATAGTGAAAGGTTTCATTCAGTTTAAAACAATAGAAAAGTATCGCCCACCGGGATTCCACATAGTATTGTATCAAAATAAATTCATGCACTTTCTGGTAAATATATGCAAGAATAGGGTGACGTCATTTTGACGTGGGTTTTTCAACCTCGCTCGCCAAATAGGTGGAAGTTGTCTGTGTACCTGGAATCTCTACGTCACTAAATGATTAATCAGACTCAGGTTTGTCAATACATCGACATATGGTCAAGTAAATATGTCTATATACAGGGGTTTTTGATCCATTTAGATTGAAAAAAAAATCATATAAAGTAAATTCGTGTATATGATTGGCAATAAAATTCTAGGACAGAACATTTTCTCAAAAAAAATTAAGATTGGTTGAAAACATTCTTAATCCTCATCAATGCTTATAGAAAAGTTCCAGATTTTATAGAAAACAATCACCCAGGTCATTAATTTTCAGCTAGTTTTTTTTACTTTCCCGACCCACCAAAGATGGAAATATCCATTTTGAGGTCACCTGAAATTAAGACCATTTCCAGATGGAAGTCTGTCTGTCTCTGTTTGTGTGTATCCTTTCACGATGCAATATGTCACGGAATTTGACTTGTAATATGTCATTTGAAACCCATTGAAAAACTATATTCAGAACAGTCGAAATTAGTTCTCCAACTGTCACCTGTCAAAAATAAAAAAAATGTCAAAATACGAAACTTTATCATTAAATATCTGAAAAAGTATTCGTGGATATTCGTTGGGAAAGTATTGGGGCGACACAACCGATTTTTTAACTGTAGTGAAAGTACAAAACGCAGGGAAATTGAACATCTTCGGACTCAAAACACCTAACCCAAATGATTTTTCGAATGTCACGAATGTTTTACAGCCATTAGACATTTCCACTTTTTGTCTGTATCCGTCTTACAACAGCGTCCTTATTATATCTAAAAAATCTTGTTTTCCTGATAATTCTGCCATAATTGTGACGAAAACTGGAGCTTCGTTTACGACTCAAAAAGTGATATGAATATATGCCATAATTTTGGAGTCTGATAGGTAGCAGACTTCCGTTTGACTGCGGCAGAGCTATGGCAGAGTTTATTCTTAATTTGCGTTTCAAAAAATATTACAAACTTAGAAGAAGTGCTTGTGATCGTGACTTTAGAACATTGTATCGATTTATTTAGATATCTAGTGGATATCAAATCTGGAGACAGAATACATTACCGTTTTCCGTGTTCAAATCGGCCCATTAATAACGGTGATATATCCTAAGGCCCTTTTGTCTTCGCTACTGCCCAGGATTTTTCTATATGTATTTATTCTAGACCACATTTATAATGCAGCGCCGTTTTTTCCATAAAAATTAAACCAATGGGAGTTCCCTCAATGTTGCCAACCTAGAAAAAGGTTACCAACGGTCAAGGATTATTTTTGGTCAAAATCTACTTCATTATATTCGTAATGATAAAATATGTGTACAAAATTCTATTGAGCTTTCCAGAATATATCGTTAACGAAATATAATGATTTTAATAAAACTTTACTTCTGATTGGTTCAAATTTCGTTGTCAAATGTCATTCCTCATGGAGTAAGTATAACAGAGCGACATGTTTCATTTTCAGATTATAGAATATTTAAACTACTCGACAAATTCAGTTTAGTTCCACCAATCGTCCAAGGCTGTGAAAATGATCATGTCGCTCTGTTATACTTACTCTATGACTCCGAAATTTGACAACGAAATTTCAACCAATGAGAAGTAAGATTTTATTAAAATCATTATATTTCGCTAACGATATATTCTGAAAAGCTCTATAGAATTTTGTACACATTTTATTATTGCGAAAATAATGAAGTAGATTTTAACCAAAAATAATCCTTACCCGTTGGTAGACCTTTTTCTAGGTTGGCAACATTGAGGGAACCCCCCCATTGTAACGGAGATATTAACTAATGCCTTTTTGTCAACTCATAAATATTACGCTCGGACTGGGGATTTCTTTATCATCATGTGATGTCATAGCGCCCTTTGTCTCTTACTCAACAAATTTCATATACCTCTCTCTCGCACTGATTGAATTCCCTACACATATGGTAGAATGCCTGTATACTATCTAACTTTAATAAAATGAAAAATATTACACGGGTTAAAAACAAATGATGTTTTTAGTACTTTTATAAGTAACTTGATATCTTTTTAGAAACCGGAGTGTGGTGAAACGGCACAAAATAGTTTTGCTTTTTTTTTTTTAATATTCCAGTACCAGAAATAATGAATGTACAAAAACAATAAATACGAGAAAACGATTGGCCAAAGAATTTTTGAAATCGGACGACTGTTTCTTGAATTATTGAATTAAATTTTATGCATTTGGTTTTAGTGATGGAGAATACAATACTGAATAAATTTTACTACTTTTTGTTTTGTAACAAAGAAAAAGGATTAATCTACAATTTCGTCGAATTTTTTTTTTGAAAAAACCAACCATTCCGCCTGGAAAAAATGTAAGGTTTGGTGAAATTATTAAAAATAATAAAACTTGACCTTAAAATTACTATATTAAAAATGTATTATTAAAAAAAAAGAATTCGAGCAATCTGCAGATTCATCTTTCCGTAATATAATGCAAAAAACAAATTAAATATTTAATTCGACATGAGCTTCTAATCACTAAAATACTAGATATCGTTCTGTTCCTAAAATAATTATAAACAAGGCAAATATTATCCCTACTACTTAATCCGTAATTCTTTCGTTAGCCAAGGTTCGTAGAGTCTCGGTTTTGATCGGAGACGTTATTTAAAGAACAGAGTCGGACTCCAAGAGTTAAATTAAATATTTTAATTAGTTGTAAATTTTGAAATGTCTACAGTGTGTCCCAAAAATAAAATTATTGTAAGATGTATACGGTATGTCTCAAGCCGGTTTTTTTAGGAATACATTTTCTAAATAGTTCGTATATAATATTTGTCTTTAAAACATTTTTTGTTTTCAGAAAATCTCTTAGTTGATACCAGTAAATGTCAAAAAAAAAACTTCTTGTAAGATATATACAATATGTCACAAAAATGAAAATCCTTCAAAGTTGTATACAGTATGCTACAAAAATGAAAATTCTTATAACAGCAGGTCCCAAAAACAGAAATTTTTGTAAGATGTATACAATATGTCCCAAAAATAAAAGTTCTTGTAAGATATATACAGTATGTCCCAAAAATGAAAATTCTTATAACAGCATTTCCCAAAAATAAAAATTCTTGTATGATGTATACAGCATGTCCCAAAAATGAAAATTATTGTAAGTTGTATACAGGATGCCACAAAAATGAAAATTCTTATAACAGCATGTCCCAAAAATAACAATTTTTGTAAGATGCGTACAGTATGTCCCAAAAATGAAAATTATTGAAAGTTGTATACAGTATGCCACAAAAATGAAAATTCTTATAACAGCATGTTAAAAAAAAACAAGTTCTTGTAAAATGTATATAGTATGTCCCAAAAACGCTGTTAAATAAAATGTTTACGTGAATCGCCTCGGTCGCTTAAAAATTTGTGGTGGGGGTCTCACAGGAGAAATTTCCCCTTTATCTGAGATACGGTGCACGAAGCAATTGCTCTTAAGCAAAAAACAAATTTCTATGAGAGCCGAAGTCATTTTTTTGAGATATGTAGGTGACCCGGGTTTTCAAACAGGAGTAGGAGAAGATTTTGGTGTTCACGAAACTTCTGTGTCAAAAGTTAATAGAAAAATGTGGATGGTGTATAAAATTTCCTCACAATCCCGCGAATATAATAGAAGCGAAAGGAAGTCTCCGTGGGACTTGCGAACGTGGATTTTGCAAACAGAAACTTTTTCGTGGCTTTGCAAACACGCATACCTGGAATTAATCAAAGTGTTGACCATAGGTAGGATTTGCGAACACGCTTAAGATTAGAGCTATAAAACTTTTAATATATGATATTATTAAATTATTATTTAAAATTGTCCAAAAGATAAATAATATTAATAATCATTGATTGAATGTCTAAAACGGTAATTTTTTGATTTACCTAAATGATTAATAAACTTTATACTAATTGAGTAAAGAAACACACAAAGTCCAGTACCACAGAAATATATTTGTTAAAATTAGTTCAAATGTGAAATTGGCAACTAGTTTCGGCTTCCACCATCATTAGGCCATAAACATCATTTAGCAAACAGTTTATGGCTTGATGATGGCGGAAGCCGAAACTAGTTGCCAATTACAATACCCTAATACCCAAAAATATAAATATAAGAATTTTGGTATTCGCAAATTCCACGGTTCGCAAAGCCCACGCCACCGAAAGGAACGTGGTAAACAAAATATACTTGCCCATGTGCTTTGGGTTGATCGATTGCATTTACATAAAACTAAAAAACCACCTATTTATTGGACGAGATCTCGCCTAATACAGCAACTAAAAATATGCGTTTTTTTTATATTTAAAATTTTTATTAAAAGAGCGGTTCTGTGCTACGTTTTTCAAATTTATCTAGAGAAAAAAAGTTGTTAGTCGTATTACTTTTACTGACAATATTTTAAAAAAAGTACCACAGATGCGCTCTTAAGAATTAAATACAGAATCGATTGTTGAAAACCGCAGCTTCCTATCTTTAATATTAACGGAGCGCCCGTTTACAAACGATTTCAGGCAAGATAACATATGGTACTGACGCCTCTGAAGATGGATTCTTAGCCGAAACTAGTTGTCTCCAACTTCAGTTTTGGAAATTAAATTTATTGTGGTACATGATTTTATTTAACGATCAAGAAAACTTAATACTGGAGAAAAGCAGAATTTTACAAACAATTAAGTTTGCTACTTGATCAACCAAAACAGAATTATGGACGAGTTATACTTTTTTTAATGACAATAGTGAACGAATGGTACTAAGATCCTACATATTAAGATCAAACTGAGTTCTTAGAAGAAAATAAAGTTAAAGAAATTGTCAAAAAACATTCGCAATTCATAGGATACCCAATTAATTACTTGTCGAAAAAGAAAGAGAAAAAGAATTAAGCGATGATGAAGCTGAAGGAGAAAAAAAAGAAGGTGAAGAAGACGACCCTGATAAACCAAAGATTGAAGATGTAGGTGAGGATGAAGATGAGGACAAAACAGATGAGAAAAAGAAAAAGAAGAAGACCATCAAAGAAAAGTACACTGAAGATGAAGAATTGAACAAAACATTTAGATAAGAAATGTTGATGATATTACCGGAGTTAAAAATTTCTTCTGAAATTAAAAAATATTAAATTTACAGAATTTTTTGTAATATTATTCAGAAAACCGGTACTACTATTTTTTTTGTTTTTAGATTAAAATCGTTTTATCTACGATTCTCTCTACTCTATGTATATGCAAAATAAAGGAGAGGAGGTATTTGCGAAACTAGCCGGTTAACCTTGAAAGGAGTTAGATACACACATTTAAATTTCCGAACTTGAATTTAGTATATGGGCCAGCTATAGTCCAATCATTTAAACAAAAATATTTTATTTATAACACAACACATTTTTTTTCGGGACTGTTACATTCACTGCACAACCATCACAACATATAATCAATAATTACTTGATTATTTGTTGTTTTAAGTTATAACCATTCCACCAAAAATTAGAAATAAAAAAATCTATAAAATAAGTACAAATAATATATAAAAAAAATTGTAGAGAAGAAAAAAATCATATTGTAGAAAAAGACAGAGAGTAAGAGAAATAGATAGAAGGTCGCCTGAAGGGGGCATAAACAAATCTTACAAAACGGTTTTGTCTGTAATTGAACTCGAGAACGGTGAGAGATAGAGACAAACGGACAATGGCAATCGATTCAGCATTGTTAAAAACCCCAAAAATTATATTAATCTTTGACTTATTTTTACTTTCTCGCTACTTATACCATACTAGCTGAATACCCGTGCTTTGCTACGTAGTTTATTTAAGAGTACCTGGACGACTGAGCTTTGCTTGTTTTTTCCTATTTTTGCCTATTTTTTCTATTTTTCATTACTTTTTCCTGTTTTCTCCTATTTTTATCTATTTTGTTCTATTCTCTCTATTTTCTCCTATTTTTCTTAATTTTTCACTATATTTCCCATATTATCACCTTTTTCCCATATTTCTCACTATTTCTCGCTATTTTCCCATTTAGTGCATTTCTTTCTATTTTTTAATTTTTTTCTATCATTTAATTCCATTTTCTTTACTTTTCCTTATTTTTTCTATATGTCCCTATTAGGACCTTTTTTCCTATTTTTCCCTATTTCTTTATTTTTCTATATTTTTCACCATTTCTTTTTATCTTTTAATATTTTTGCCAATTTTTTACCTTTTTTTCCCTGCTTTCCATATTTTATCCTGTTTTTGCCCCTTTTTTTAATATTTTTTCCCTACGTGTTCATATTTGTCCCTATTATTATCTATTTCTCCTGTTTTTACTATAATTTCCCTATTTTATCTATCTTTTTTTATTTTTTCATATTCTCCTGTTTTTTATTATTGTTTCCTGTTTTTTCATATTTATCCCTATTCTATATTCTAATATTTCAGTATTCCAATTTTTTCTTATTTTCCCCAATATTGCTCTATTTTTTACTATTTTCCCATGTTTCCATATTTATTATCTAATTTCAATATTTTTTCATATTTTTCCCTATTTTTTATTACTTTCATTTTTCCTCACTTTTCACTATGTTCATTATTTTGCCCTATTTCTTCCTCCTTTTCGTTTTTCCAAATTCTTCACAATTTTTTTTCCTTTTTCTCATATTTTCACCATTTTTCTCCTTTTTTCAATTATTTTCTGTATTTTCCTATATCTTTGTCCCTATTATTATCTATTTTTTTTCCATTTTTACTATTTTTCCTTATTTTCTCCCATTTTTCTCTATTTATCTCTAATTTCTCTACTTGATCCATCATTTTCTAGTTTTTTCATATTTTTCCCAATTTGTCCCTATTTTTTAATGCTTTTTCCTTTTTTTTGTCTGTTTTTCGCAAATTTACAATTTTTCACATATTTTCGCTATTTTTCCCTATTTTTTGTGTTTCTTATTCTCCGGTCTTTATTATAACAATTTTTTCTTATTTTCCCCAATATTACCCTATTTTTTACTATTTTCCCGTGTTTCCATATTCATTCTCTAATTTCCCTATTTTCCATATTTTTTATTACTTACCCGATTTTCTCCACTTCTCACTATTTTTCCCTTTCCATATTTTGCCTAATTTAAACTGTTTTCCAGTATTTTTTCGAAATATCCCAATTTTTCAATATTTTATGCGAATTTTCCTATTTTGCTCAATTTTTCTTTTTTCTCCCAATTTTTCTCTATTTTGCTCTATTTTTTCACTTTGCCCTATTTGGTCCTATTTCCCAATTTTTCGCCGCCATTTTGCCCTATGTTTCTCTTTTCTCTATTGTTTCCATATTTTCCCAATGTTTCTCTGTTTCTCCTTATTTTTCCTTATTTACCTATTTTTCCTTAATTTTCCCTATTTTTCCCTATTTTGTTCTATTTTTCTCATTTTTCCCTGTTTCCCTAATTTAAACTGTTTTCCCCTATTTTTTCGAAATATCCCAATTTTTCAATATTTTACGCGAATTTTCCTATTTTGCTCAATTTTTCTTTTTTCTCCCAATTTTTCTCTATTTTGCTCTATTTTTTCACTTTGCCCTATTTGGTCCTATTTCCCAATTTTTCGCCGCCATTTTGCCCTATGTTTCTCTTTTCTCTATTGTTTCCATATTTTCCCAATGTTTCTCTGTTTCTCCTTATTTTTCCTTATTTACCTATTTTTCCTTAATTTTCCCTATTTTTCCCTATTTTGTTCTATTTTTCTCATTTTTCCCTGTTTCCCTAATTTAAACTGTTTTCCCCTATTTTTTCGAAATATCCCAATTTTTCAATATTTTACGCGAATTTTCCTATTTTGCTCAATTTTTCTTTTTTCTCCCAATTTTTCCCTATTTTGCTCTATTTTTTCCCTATTTTTCAATCTCTAATAAATTTCTCTATTTTTCACTCTGCCCTATTTGGTCCTATTTCCCAATTTTTCGCCGCCATTTTGCCCTATGTTTCTCTTTTCTCTATTGTTTCCATATTTTCCCAATGTTTCTCTGTTTCTCCTTATTTTCCTATATTTTCTTAATTTTCCCTATTTTTATCTATTTTTCCCTACTACCATTACCCGCTCAAGTGTAAGTGTGTCAACTTATTCTATGTAAGCCACCGTTTTTCACCCTTTTCTACCCCTAAAAATCAAAATTTCAAGGCATTTGGATTCAGCAGATTTTTCTGTGCGTTGATACTGTGGCGATTATATTATAGATACTGTATATAAGAATTTTTTTTTATAAATTTTCGAAAACTCGAAATTACGGCAGAAATATTGCCCTTTTTCACTTGTTTTCTTTAAGATACCCTAAAATGCGTAAAATAAATAAAATACTTTTCTAGAAAAAAATTAATGTACACTATTTTTTTTATATGCACTATCATTATCTTTTGAATTAGTTTCATACTATATAAGGAGTGTTAAAATGATAAATTATATTTTACGACACAACAGTAGTAATATTTTATTTGTTTAATTATTATTAGTTTATTTTAGCCACTAGACCACATGTAAACGTTACGAATGTTACATTTTCTTTTTTTTTGTGTTATCGATACCAGAAATATTTTGCTCTATCGAAATTACCGGGTGTGAAATGTTAATTACAGTTCTTAATTCTAACCCTTGACCCAATAATTGTTTAATTATTAAATGTTTCGTTATCGCCTACTCTGAGTCAATTATCAATTTATTGTTAATAAAGCATGAACAATTATTAATGGGTTAATCAAAAATAAAAACAATAATTTAATTTATTATTTATACGTCAATGTTTTATATATTTATATTTTTTTATAAATATTTAAAAAAATTTAAAATAAAGAGAAGAAATTTTAGAAATAATGCTGAATGGGGACGTATTATGTAAAATTTTTAAATTGGCACTTAAAAGTCTGTTATCAAATATGCCTAGAAAAAATATTTATAAATTTTTTAAACCTATATTTTATTAAAAAAAAAATTAAAAATATCTACATTATTTGATAATACTGTTCAGAGATGGCAGTATATACGAACTGAATTACTTATTACATAGAGGCCAGATGTAAACATGAGAAAAGAAGAAAATTGTATTGTTTTTATTTTCGCAGTGACTAGCAGTACATCGGATGTACTCGTTTATATCGTAGATCGGAAAATTAAATAAACTATCTAATTTTTACATCTCGAACTTTGAAGAAAAAAATTAAGAAAAAAGACATTTTACTGTATAAATGAAAATGATTACCAGTCAATATTTTTATGTAGTTTTAAAGAAGTTAAAAAAGTGAAATCTGATAAACATTAATTTTGGAGAAAAAAATAGAAAATATCGGTTAATATTTAAAGAAAAATCAGAAAATTTGGAAAAAAACGAAAAAATCAACCGCTGAAAATCGCAAAAAGAAAAACGACGCAAAAAAAACGTAAGAAATCGAAAAATATAGTAAAAGAAAACACAAAAAATTTAAAAAAAAATTAAAAATTTGAAAGAATTGAAATAAAAATCTCAACAAAATTTCAAAAAAATGAGAAAAAAATCGCAAATAATCGCAAAAAATAAGATAAAAGAATAAGAAAAATGAAAAATAAAATAGAAAATGAGATTGGAAAAAAAAAGAACAATAATGAAAAAATATGAAAAATGAGAAAAATCGACAAAAAAACGAAAAATCAGAAAAATAAGAAAAAGGCGAGAAAAAATTTTGAACAACCAAAAAAAAGAACAACCAAAACACCAGAATAATTGGAACGATTAAAAAAAATGAAAAAATCGAATTAATTAAAAAAAATCGCAACAAAATTCTAGAAAACGGCAAAAAAATCGCAAATAAACAGAGGAATAAGAAAAAGTGAGAAATCAAAAATGAGGAAAAAAAACGAAAAACTATAAAAAAAACTTTTTTCTCTCTTCCAAAAATAAGAGAAGAAAATCGCAAATTATCGAAAAAAATATCGGAATAAGAAAAAATTAGAAAAAAACAACAATGATGAAAAAATGAGGAACGATGAGAAAAAATCAGAAAAATGTGAAAAAGACGAGAAAAAATTTTAACAACCCAAAAAATCACAAAAAAATCGGGAGTAATAAGAAAAACAGAAATCAAATTAAACAAAAATATTAAAAAAAATGAAAAATAAAATTGTAAAATACGGAAAAAGCGGAAAAAATGGCAGACAAATCGCAAATAATCACAAAAAGTCAGAGGAATAAGAAAAAATAAGAATACAAAAGAAAAAAACAGAACAATGGGAAAAAATGAGGAAAAATTAGAAAAATAAACCAAAAAAAAATAAAAATCAGAAAAATTCCAAAAAACGAGAAAATATAAAAAAACTTTATCTCCCTATAAAATAACTATAAATAATATAAAAAAAAATTAAATGAGACAAAAATTATATTGTGAAAAGAGACAGGTAGTAACAGAAAGAGAGGGAGTCGCTTGGAGGGGGCATAACGCTTTTTTCTTATGTGACGCTTTGTGCCGGTTAAATTATACCACAAGTCGCTCCTAAAAAAATATCCATTCTGAAAAAATGTACCGGACTGAAAAAAGGTACCGAAACGCTGTTTCGGCATATTCCGGCCCTAATACACCCATCACTGGAAAAACTGAACTATTATATTTTTTACCTCAATACAAATAGCAAACACACTTTTTACTACTGATCAGTTTATTATTTTAATTAAATTATTACTGTACAAATCAAACCAGTTAGCAATGACTGTGTTTATGTTGTTTTTAGGAAGCTAAAAAAATTATCAAAACATAAAAAAGTGACAGAAATATTATCAAACTTATCAAGCAAATGCGCAAACATACTTCCATACTTTGTAAACCTTAAAACGCAGTGAACGACCGATATATAAAATAAACGTACATCTGATGTACTGTTAGTCACAGCGTTTTACTTGTCATTTTTCAGTATAACATAACCTATTATTTTAATGTTTATGTGTCGCCTATATGTTTTGCTTTTTTCTTCTTTTTTTTTTTAAATAGTCAAAGTCGCTAAGGCTATTTGGTTTAGTAATATTCGACAGATAACTGTAAATTATGCCTGGTCGTGCCATCTACATTACTTTAAACAAATTAATGTAGCTGACGTCACTTGGAAATTTTGAAAATTTATTTCTTGGCAATTGCAGTGTTTCAAAGTTAGCCAAGCCTATGTGAATAATTTGAGGTATATTTTCATATACTTCAAATGAATTTGCTGTAGCTAGTCCCCATTATAAGTTTAAATTTAAAAATTACCTGGTGCAAGGCTTTATGATGGCGGATGGGTTCCATCATCTACCGGCACCAATTTGTACTTGGTTAGTCGTTTTTACAGAGGATTCTATTCTATTAAGTGGCAATGCCGTGACTATCATTTTTATAGTTCAAAGGACCACGCACTTTTCTTATGGAAACGGGAGCACCGTCAAACTGCAGTATTTGATGTTTTGATCAAAAGTCTCCATGGGCCCAATACAATTCTATGGCTAGTTTTCGATATACAGGGCGTTGAAGTTCAAGATCCCAATTTTTTTAAAATGCGTACCTAAAAGTCCCATTTAAATATTTTTGAAAGTTTTTGGCTGATATATGGAGCCTAAATACGTACTTAATGATTAAAATAAAAATATTGATAGTTACAGAGTAATTCAAGCTGGCACAGACCTTTTTTGGATAAAATAGGTATTTTTACATTACAAATATCGCGTAAAATAACATTTAAAAAAAATCTCCGTCAAAGTTTCCGAATATTTGATATATGATACATCTCGATGTTCTCTTTCAAAATTCCTAATGATAAAATTATATCCTATGGCTACTTTTCGAAATATTAAACGTTTAGTCTTTAAAATATCAATTTTTATAGTAACAAAAAATAATTACGAAGTAAGGTTAATCTTCTTCAAAGAAGAACCTGTTTGTAGATTCTATAACGAGGCGGACGACTCAGCCTCTTACGTGATCTTCGAATGTGAATCACTCAGATGGTATATTTTGTTTTTAAAGGTAGACTAAAATAATCATACTTTCAGGGTGATCCCACTTGTAAGATGACTAAATCCACAACAGATGCCAAAGAATAGAAACTAGGTACATATTACCTACTTAATTATTTTATAATAAAGAGTGTTTAAAGTAGGAAGATAAATTCAAATATTAGACTAATCGTTCGTATTTACCTATATGGTAGATGCAGAAATGACTTGAGTTGATGATGGTTGCACTTTACAGATATACAAATTCAGTAGACGTGTAATTTCCTTTGCATTTACTTTGATATAATATTTAGACTCCGAATTTTCTTAGGAGGAACATGTGGCTTATAATTTAGCCATCTTATGCCGTCTTTTAGGTCTATTTTATATCTGTTAATTTATTAGTTTGAAATGGTAACCACAATGGGTAATAAATATATTTGCTATCTTATCTCCAAATTAAAATAAAAATGAAAAATAAGCCAAGAAAAACATAAAAAATTACAAACGTGAGAACTCACGTCGCTATATTTTTGCTAACAAAAAGACCAACAGGATCACTCGCGTGTTAGATTAATACTAACACGCCCGGCCTTGGTGACTTCTCAGTGTATTTATGGAGGAACTTGGTTAAAGTTGGTCACAAAATGGTGGCTCTCGACTCGTCGCTAAAAAAGGCATGGTTTGAGACGTTATAAGATAGTAGATTCCATTTGAAGAATAAATCATTTCCTGGCCTTACCCGGATCAAGAAATATATTTTCTATATAACGAAACGTCATAGAACTAAATACTGCTCATTTTGTCAATTTTTTATTAGTGCTATTCCAGAGCTGAAAGTACCACTTTTAGCACCATTGTGTTACATTTGACAACACTAGTTACCTTGTAGACCCTGTCTCCTCTCATACCAAACTATATAAAATACATAGGCATTTGTCTATTAGGCATTCCTGAGGTATCGGAACAAGTGGGATCACCCTGTAAGTATGAATTTTTTTAGTCTACTTTTAAATACGAAAATAGTACCATAATATTGGAAATAAATAATTTATAACATTCTCCTTGGTTGGTTGGTTTCATTCGAAACAGCGGGATGGTCGCTCTGAGGCTCCTATGTGTCTGTATCTCCACCATCTGAGTGCTTCATATTCGAAGATCACGTAAGAGGCTGAGTCGTTCGCCTCGTTATAGAATCTACAAACAGGTTCTTCTTTGAAGAAGATTAACCTTACTTCATAATTATTTTTTGTTACTATAAAAATTGATATTTTATAGACTAAACGTTTAATATTTCGAAAAGTAGAAATAGGATATAATTTTACCATTAGGAATTTTGAAAGAGAACATCTAGATGTATCATATATCAAATAGACGGAGATTTTTTTTAAATGTTATTTTAAGCGATATTTGTAATGTAAAAATACCTATTTTATCCAAAAAAGGTCTGTGACAGCTTGAATCACTCTGTAACTATCAATATTTTAATTTTAATCATTAAGTACGTATTTAGGCTCCATATATCAGCCAAAAACTTTCAAAAATATTCAAAAGGGACTTTTTGGTACGCATTTTAAAAAAATTGGGATCTTGAACTTCAACGCCCTGTATATCGAAAACTAGCCATATGATTGAATTGGGCCCATGGAGACTTTTGATCAGAACATCAAATACTGCAACATATTAAAAATTCAGACAATTTGACGGTGCTCCCGTTTCCATAAGAAAAGTGCGTGGTCCTTTCCATCAACTCTGATAACAAAAAAATTATACTTGGAATTTTTTTTTATTTAATTTTTTTTAATCACTTCAAAGAGTACTAGAAGTATTTTGATCTAGAAAGATCTAAAAAATGAAATTTCAGAAATAATGAATTGAGTTTCAAATTTAAATTTTGGTTCTTACTTATTTCTTATCTTATATGTACTTTAAATCTAGTTTTTAAGCATTTTATTGTTTGTCCTACGTGTACAATATTAATGCATTTTATGTCTATAAATGACCAAGGTTTTTTTTTAATAAAAAATGCAAGAGATAATGAAAAATACATAAAACATAAAAGAGACGATCCTTGTTAAACAGGAAATATTTTATAAGTAACGTCAATTGGGTGCGTTTTATTTCTTTAATTTATTTTTCGTAGAAAATTACTTATTGCAATATGACAAATGATTCGTTCAAAAATTGTTAATAAATTATGTACTATTAATATATAATAAAAATTGTTTTGGAAAAAAAACTTTTAAATTGAATTATAATTATTGCACGCTCGGTATATACCCACATTTCTAATCATTGCACGTTCAAATGAAAGTATAAGTAATACAGTTAGTTATAAATTTTTAAAACTAGTTTTACGTCCCACGTATTTCTTGTTAACAATTTTTTTCTATACGTTTATATACACACGTAATAGTTATAGATTAAACCCTATGCAATATTTATATAGAGTGATTTTTTCCTATAATAATTTAAATAAATATTTTATATACGAGATAGTATTAAAGCCATAAAACATTGCTGATTATTTTTTAAACTGTCTTAACTGCGGCTATCATGATTATGGAAAACATTATTTAAAAAATTTTATTTTATTGATAACTTTTTTGAATCGCCCTGTATTTAATAATTCGGCACCTACGGTTATGCAGATTCGCGTCCTACCTGACCAAACTGAAAGTTCTATAGATGGTCATAGTCGGCCGAAGTGATTCTCGCTTGTTTCTGTTTCTCGATCGCGATTGTCAGTTGTCCACCGATCTTTGAAACAGTTGAATGGTTGCGCGGTTCTTATTAAACGAAAAAGTGTGTCGAAAAAACTTGAACAAAAAAAAAACAGATTGTGATTAGATTTTCATAGTGCAGGTTTATTTTTATTTATTTTTTTTTGGTTAATCTTGTGATAATGTGAGTTTATCAAGAGTGCGATGTCAGTTTTATCATTATTAATTGGATTATTGTTCAAGAGTGTTTTTATATCAATGTTGAATTATGAAAGCAATTTTAATATCGATTTGGAAAAATTGTAAATTTTTCAAAAATATTTTATTGTAAATTTTAGAAATAATGTCTCCAACCTAAGTTATTTATAATGGCTTTTAAATGGGTTACATACAAAAAAAAAACAAAATAAATTATAGCTATTTTACAAATTATTTTTTTTAAAATATTAAAGTAAAGATAATTTTAAAAATTATTTAAATATTTTTATTAGCCCCTGTATTATTTTAGCTATGTTGTTTTTTTATCAAGGACATATTCAAAATTAATTTGTTTAGAGCATTAATACAAGATAATTAATTTAAATGATATTTAGTCAAAATATGTGTTATTAATTATTCATTGCCTATACAGGGTGGTCCACCGGTCTGTAGAGCCAAAACCAAATATTTTTTGTAAAATCCGTTTTCACGAGATGTATATCAAAAACGGCAACAATTTAAAAATAATTTTAATTATACAGGGTGCTCCATGAATGTAGTTGTGTTTTTTTAAATGGAACATGCTGTATTTTATTATTAATATGTATTTATAATACGTAACTTTAAACGCTAAAAAATCAGTTATTTTTAATGGGATATTCCCTATGTGATAGTTTCAGATATAATGGCATAGTTCTTATAGTTTATGATAATAATTTAATTTTGCTATTTAAGGTGGCTGGGCATTGGTTGTCAGTTTATATGACATTTTAATTTAAACTATTTGGACGGACGCCAATTGAGCACTTTATTACCCTCAGGTAAAATTGATACTGTAGCCGGACACGCCAATTGAGCACCAAGGACCAAACAGAGACCGGCCAATTGAGCACTTTATGACTAGCCAATTGCGCACTTTATTACTAGTTTGTTCATTAACGAATTATCAGGTACCTACTGAATTAATGCAAACAGTTATTTTTCTCGGTTAAATAAAAATCGGAATATGGTAGTTGGCATTTATTTATTTATTTATTAAAAAAAAATCATGGGGTCAAAACAATTTTTAAGAAGTATTTTTTTAAAAACTCTTAAAAACCCTTAAAAAATCGTTAAATTGAAAAATTCATGAAAAATCATTGAAAAAATGCTGAAAAATCCTTGAATAATCCTCATCTTTGATTTTTAGGGATTTTTCAAGGATTTTTTATTGGTTTTTCGAGGAATTTTGGAGTATTTTTCAAGAACTTTTCATGCATTTTTCAACAATTTTTCAAAGATTATTTAACGGGATTTCAAGGATTTTTTTACTTTTTTAGTATTTTTTTAAGATTTTTTAAAAAAGTTTTTTAATGATTTTTCATGGATTTTTGAAGGATTTTTAAGGATGTTTCATGGATTTTTCAAGGATTGAAAAATGCTTAAAAATTTCTCGAAAAATCCTTGAGAAGTAGTTGAAAAATCCTGTAAAAATCTTTGAATAATTCTAAAAAATGTCTTAAAAACACTTAAGAAATTGTTAAATTGAAAACAATTTTTTAAGGAGTTTTGGAGTATGTTTCAAACATTCTTGTAGGATTTTTTCAAAATTTTTTAAATGATTTTTCAAGGATTTTTCAATTTAATGTTTTTTTTAAGGAATTTGGAGTATTTTTCAAAAATTCTTTTAGGATTTTTCACGTACTTTTCAAGGGCTTTGTCGAGAATTTTTAATGATTTTTTTAGTATTGTTCAAGGATTTTTCAACAATTTTTTCATGGATTTTTTAATTTATCGATTTTTTAAAGAATTTTGGACTATTTTCAAAGATTCTTGTAGGATTTTTCAAGTACTTTTGAAGGATTTTTTAATGATTTTTCAATGACTTTTTCAAGGATTTTTCAATTTAATGTTTTTTTTTTAAGGAATTTGGAGTATTTTTCAAAAATTCTTTTAGGATTTTTCACGTACTTTTCATGGGCTTTTCGAGAATTTTTAATGATTTTTTAAGTATTGTTCAAGGATTTTTCAACAATTTTTTCATGTATTTTTTAATTTACCGATTTTTTAAAGAATTTTGGACTATTTTCAAAGATTCTTGTAGGATTTTTCAAGTACTTTTGAAGGATTTTTCCAGTATTTTTTAATGATTTTTCAATGACTTTTTCAAGGATTGTTTAAGGATTTTTCAATGATTTTTCAATTTAATGTTTTTTAAGGAATTTGGATTATTTTTCAAAAATTCTTCTAGGATTTTTCACGTACTTTTCAAGGGCTTTTCGAGAATTTTTAATGATTTTTTAAGGATTGTTCAAGGATTTTTCAACAATTTTTCAAGGATTTTTCAATTTATCGATTTTTTAAAGAATTTTGGACTATTAAGGGATTATAATTACAAAGTGGATCCATGTCAAAGTGCTGAATTGACCTGTCTCAAAAGGGTCGCTTTGAAAAGGTACCTGCCTGCCTGGTGCTCAGTTGGCCTGTCTACATTTATTACATCTAGAGCTTGGTGCTCAATTGGCTCATACCCAACTATTTTCAGTACTATTTTGTCTGTTGTGTAATATTAAAATGAAACATTATTCTACTCAAGAAACGTTTGAAATAATTCTATTTAAAGTGATTTTTTTAAAGTCAATTTAAAGTCGTCGAAGCTGTAAGTACAGGGTGTTTTCGGAATACAAAATTTACGGGTTTAAAAATGTGAACTGACAAACAATGTCCAGCCACCTTGATTAGCGAAAATAAATGAATTATTTTTATCAATTATGAGAACTATCTAAAAGTATCACAGGGAATATCTACATTGTTTGAAAGTATTTACAAAAATACTTCTAATCATGTTAAAATATATTGGGTATCACATTTAAAATAATGGATTTTTTTAGCGTTTAAAGTTACGTATTATAAAAATATATTTTGGCAACACCCTATACAATATTTTTGATCTGTAACTATCTGAACTGACAGAATAGAATATTTGAAATTTAGCTTCAAAAATTCAATTTAAAGTATTCTTAAATTTATAATTTTTGTACATCCCATATTTCTAAAAACATTTGAATATCTCCAAAAATGATAGACTCTAGCAATAACAATCCTTTAATAAAATTATTTTTCTTTGTAGATTTTAAAAATACAAAAAATATAGGGTGTTCCATTAAAAAAAAAACAACGTTGATATGTATCACTTTCATGGAGCACCCTGTATAATTAAAATTATTTTTAAATTGTTGCCGTTTTGGATATGCATCTCGTTGTTTACAAAAACTATTTGGTTTTGGCTGTACATACCTAGGCGTTACCGGTGGACCACCCTGTATATTTGAATTTGTTTTATCAATGATGAAGAAGACCATTTTAGTTATAAATTTGCTACATTTTGCATTCTTTAAACGAACTGGAATAACAACTTGTACAGATCAACCGTGAAGATGATGTCTATAATTTTTCCATATTATATACAGGGTGATCAACTTGTACTGCGGAGATTTAAATATCAGTTGTTTCGAGTGAGTTTTATATAAAAATTATAAAGACAGTCAAGCTTCACATTTTAAAAATATTTCATAATATACAGGGTGTTATGTTATTTTTTAATGGAACACCCTATACCGGCTGTAAATAGATTGTGGGCCACCCCTATAAACCGGTAAACAGATTTATACCAAATTTTGGTCCATTATAATAGAGCCCTTTTTTGATTTTTTAAAATAAAAAACCAATATGGCCGACATCCGGTTTGACTGGAAAAGACATGGAAATTGGAAATTCAAATGGAACACTCGGTATATTTCTACATATTTGGATTCTACGACTACAAACACGTACAGGTCAACTGTCACCTAAGACGCCATTTTTTGTTCTATTTTTGAATTTTTTTATCCATCTTAGGTCTAAATTCATTACAATCAAATTAAGATTTTCTAAAATTTTTAAATTTTGTCAATTATTTATTTTTGTTTCTTAATAATTATTTATATTTAAAATTTCATGTTGTAAATATACTTAATTTTTTTTTACATTGATGTCTTCAGGAGAATTTTGTATCAAAATTTTAAAAAAATAAGATTTCTCATTTATTTGAGAAAAAAAAAAGAATTGTTATGTACATAATTTTAATGAACAATTTTTAATACCGGGTGGCTCATCTATGTTTTATTTAAAAAAAATTGAGCTTTAGTTAAAAAACTGTATTTGCTGAATTAAATGTTTAATACAAGTAACAAAAATAAATCATTGACAAAATTGAAACTTTTTAGGTAATTCTAATTTAATTATAAGTAATTTAAACCAAATCATGAGCAAAAAAAAATTCGAAAATAAAATAAAAATGCCGTCTTAAGTGAGATTTGATAGTCGATAGTGTTTAAAGTCGTAGAATCCAAATATGTAAAAATGTACCGGGTATATGTAAAAATGTACCGGGTGTTCCATTTAAATTTCCAATTTTCATGTTATTTCCAGTCAAAATGGATATCTGCCATATTGGATTTTTATTATGATCAATCAAATTTTTTTATAAATCTATTAACTCGTTTAAAAGTTATAGGAGTGGCCCATGATACATTTACACCCAGTATATTATCTTGAATTTGAATTTTGCTCATTTTCCCTATTCCGATAATATAAAATCTTCATGAAATCATCACCCTGTATTAAATGGAAACGTCACCCTGTATTATTTAAAATCAATAAATAAGAGCTGATATCTCTCAAGGCCAAAATAATTTCGTAGTAGTCTAGCTCTGTTGCGACTCATCATTTTTTTGATATCTTTCATTTTCTATACATACAGGGTAACTCAAAACTAGCGACCATGATTTTCTCGTTTTTTCTTATTTTCTAATATATTTTTCCCTATTTTTCTAGTTTTTTTTTCATTTCATAGGATCTTTTCGTACAGGAAAAAAATACTCTTGACAATTTTCGATATCCCCCCTCGTTTCCGAGATTTTCGAAAAACTTCTTTTTTTTTTGTTTTAATTTTTTTTTTAACTTTTTCAACAAATTTCGGAAAAATACTTCAAATAATTCTTGCTGAGCTATGTAAGTCCTACATTTGCGTATTTTTCTTTTTTAAATATCTTTCATGATTTCAGAGATATCGTTTTAAAATGATAACATTTACAAAAAAACGATCCGGGAAAACCCAGAAGAAATTTTTAAATTATTCCGATGTTCAATAGGCTTCGTAACAATACTTCAAGGTATCTTTTTCCCAAATTTGAAGCGATTCGCTCAAAAATTACGACCTGCAGCGTGTTTCGTGTGAATCTAGAAAAAAGTGGGTTTTAAAAAATGGTGAAAATTTATAAGTTTTGGAATTTTTAAGCATTGCGGACGACAGACAGACATACAGACCACAGAAAAAATTATTTTCACATAAAAGTGTCTATATCTTTAAAAGTACCCTATTGAACCTGATATAACCTGAATAGGGAAAACGGACAAAATTTAAATTTTAGGTAATATATAGGGTGTTCAATTAAAACAATTTTAGTATGTTGTAACTTTATGAAATACCCTGTATATTCCGATTACAAAACAATGCAGATATCAATTTCCGGAGTACAAGTTGATCACCCTGTATATTTTCTAATCCTTTTAAATCTAATGTCCGAAAATTAAAATTTCCAAGCAATTTTAGCACAAACGAGTTGAATATAGTATCAAAAAATTTGTAGAATGATCGATAATGAAATTTTCATTACTTGATTGATTATGTCTGCCGTCACCCTGTATAAGTTAGAGATTTAAAACCATTAAAAAGCCATTAGGTCGAGACACCTTACATAGCACATTACTAAAATTAGAAATCCCCTGGCTGTATTTATAATACATTATGAGGATTCTCTATTAGGATAACAAGATATAAAATCAAATTATACTGCAGATAATCCAGGGAAGGGTTAGAATTTTTTTTTCGAAGGTTCATACGGACCATATCAATAAATAGGTGGTGAATAAATTTTTACTAAACTTGACCTTGTTTTCAGTACCATATATATCATTATCGTTCTGAATGTTTAGTGATAAAATATTTGATAAGAATTATCAATATATGGCCTACATTCCCGTTAATACAGTCATGTTTAACTAGGACGATTTAATTCTGAATTATACAGGATAAACTCTTAATGTGATCACAACAGATAATTTTAGCAAACAGATAACTATTTTAAAAGGATTAAAATATTTCAAAAACACTTTACTTCTTTCTACGTTCATGCAAAAAAAACTTTATTGCACTATATTTAGTGGAAAAAGTGGTTCTTTATTGCACTAGTACAATAATATTTTGAACAAATTTTAAATCAGCGTAAATTTGTATTTTGGTCGCTTTTTTGTGTTGAAATTTGTGTTGATAATGCTTAGGCTACAAAGATCCTAAAATTGGGAAAAGAAAATAAATGTACAAAAGTAAACAATTTTTCATATACTTACACAAAATTGATATTGAATTGGAAGCACTAAATTTATTTTAAACTATATTTAGTGGAAAAAGTGGTTCTTTATTGCACTAGTACAATAAAAAAAGATTATTGCACTCATCTGTCATTCTACTAGAGCTTTTTGTCATCATGACAAATCGACTCGTGTTGCTGCGCTGAGTTTTTGAAATGTACTGAACAGAAGCAATAAAATGTACTAGATTGTATTAAAATTTACGATAAAATGAAATATTGCCGTTTATCATAGCACTGATGAAATCAAACAATTATGTTTTACAAAGTATTTTTATTTTTTTATTATAAAATATATAAGAAACAAAAAATATTAATATAAAAACATTATTTTTTAAAAATATATTATGTACAAATAATACACTATATTTTATAATAGTATATGTCAAAACATCAAACAGAAAACTGTTATTTTTCTAATATTCTTGGTCATATTTAAAAATGTACTAGAATTAGGCCTATTTTTAATAAAATGTACTTTAGTACTTGGCTGTTGAAAATGTACTAAGAATAGTACAAATGTACTAAAACGGAAACACTGAAATCGACACTTGTCACCTAAATAAAATATTTTTTTGTTTTTAGAAAAAATATTGTATACAACTCATACAAAAAGCGTTAATTGCACTCGATGTGTTTTCCAACTCGGTCTGACAGCTTCCTAGTACAATTTCACGTCGCGTGCAATAAACAATTATTTTTTGCACTTGTTGCATAAATATTTTAGTATCTTAGAAAATAAATAACAAAGATATGAAATAACCAATTTATGAGTATCCGAGATACTAAATTGAAGAAATTCGTCATACTCAGCCCATAATGCGCGGATTTACCTCATCTTGGCTACGATGATGAGGTTGCGCAGATTCCAATAATGCGTTTCTTTATCTCTTTTTATTTGGCGCTTACTGTATTAATTTATGAAAAAAATATACTTTTGTAAGATAATTTTTTTTTTAGAGAAAAATATTGATATTGATCTACACGAAATTCTAATTAAGATGTATTAGCTTATTTGACAATAATTTTAGCATTAATAACAAATAAAAACGTATAACATCATCCTTGATGATAATTCTATTGACCTTAAAAATACAGGTACTCGTATTATATTCAATCATCGATTGTAAATACTTATGCCGTGATTTTGTTTTGTTTTGCTAGTTTTGTCATACTTAAAAATAAAAATGTTGATAAAAAAACACTCAAATTATTATATACTTCATTCAAGAAATTGTATTACTAATAATTACTAATAATTATAATGAAAAAAATGGTTTATACAGATTATTATTAGACCATTTACTTTCCTCTCATTTTATTCACAGATCAATCGTAGCTTGTTATCTCACTCTCGCTTTCGCTCTAGTCGAAATTGAACAATCTATGCGATCTGATAAGATGTAAGGGAAGAAACTGGAGTTAGATCTGAGATTTATTTATTTTCCTTATATGTATACAGGGTGGACAGGATTTAATTTGCGTATACAGAGAGATGCAAAAATTGGATTTGTTTTTTCAAAATCAAAATAACAGGTCCGGTTTTTGGGATATTTGGGAAAAACCGAAATTGACGATTTTCGTTTAATTTAATTAACATCTTAATTTTTAAAGACTTTTATTTAAGGCCTAATGTGGTTTAATATAGCGTATCAAAATTTAAAAAAAATCATTTTGTCATTGAAGGGCCACTCTTAATTATTTTTTTAATACGGACCTGTACTTTTTATTTTATCATTGAAATTCCCATTTTTTTCTCTATCCAACCATGTAGAACACTTAACTTTTTTATTTGGTTTCGACAATGAATTGTACTTTAGGAATTTTCTTAAGTACGGTCCTGTTCATTTTTACCCTTAGTGCAAAATTTATAAAATATCTCGAACAAGGGGGAGGACAATTGATTGTAGTTATTTAAGAAAATTTAAATTCGGATATTTAATAGAAATTAATTATAGTTAGGATGTTAAGCTCGATTAAATTTATTCAAAAAGATTTGTAAATATTTACATTGAAAATAGAACAGGACCGTACTTAGAAGAATCCCTGAAGTACGATTCATTATCAAAACCTAATAAAAAAATTAAGTATTCTACATGATTGGATGTAGAAAAAAATTGGGATTTAAAAAAATGAAATAAAAAGTACAGAACCGTATTAAAAATAGTTGAGGGTGTTATTTAAAAAAATTGGATACGCCATGTTAAACGATATTTGACCTGCGATAAAAAAAATTTATAAAGTTTTTTCTATCTTTAAGAATAATGTGTTAAGAGGCTTGGGAAGCACGTCATCAATTTTTCCCTTCCGCTTCCTACCACTTCAGATCACAATGAATGGGTATCTAAAATGTTGTAGTAGGACAACACCGCTTAAATTCTGAAGGGGCATTGAAAATTGCAATGTTATTACCATTCTAACCATTTTAATAAATTTACAACTACCTTAACCCGTAAGTTTGTATTTTTAGCTTTACAAGTGGTCGAAATTCGACCGTAATTCATTAAAATTCAAAGTTTACGTCTATACCTATTTTTTTCCTATTTTCCTCTTTTTTCCTGTCTTTTACTATTTTTTTACTATTATTTTGTTTTTCCCATTTTTCCTGTTTTTTCTATTTTTTCATTTTTGTTTCTATATTTCTCCATTTTCTCTTTTTTGGCATATATTTTCCAATGTTTCTCAATTTTTTTTTTCCCGCTTTTTTTTCTGTTTTTGCTGTTTTTTTTTCATTTTTCCAAAATTTCCTATTTTGCATACTTTTTCCTATTTTTTTTCAATTTTTTTTCAATTTTCAACTATTTTGTCTATTTTTCCCTATTTTTTACGGTGTCTTATTTTCTCCTATTTTTTATGTTTTCCAATTCTTTCTATTCCTCATTTTTTATTTTTTACTATTTTTTCCTATTTTATACTATTTTTTCCATTTTTTTTTCTATTTTTTTTCAATTTTTTACTAATTTTCTATTTTTTTTCTTTATTTCCCTGTTTCTTTTTTTCCTGTTTTTTTCCATTTGGTCTATTTATCCCCATTTTTACTTTTTCTCCCAATTTTTTTTTACGTTTCCGCAATTTGCCTATTTTATTAACTACTTTTTCTATTTTTCCCTCATTTCATTTTTTTCCTGTTTTTTCAACTTTTGCCTAGTTTTTCATATTTTTCTCTACATTTTCTACTTTTTTCAATTATTTTCTATTTTTTGCCTTATTTTCCCTATTTTTTCCCATTTTACTATTGTCTCCTTTTTTTTCTGTTTTTTACCATTTTCCTTGGTTTTCTCAATTTTTTTCTTATTTTTCCAATTTTATACCATTTTTTTACTATTTTCACTATTTTTTACTAGTTTTTCTTATATTTCCTATTTTATACTATTTTTTACTATTTTTTTCTATTTTTTTACCATTTTCACTATTTTTTCTCCTTTTTCCTTATTTTCAATATTTTTTTCCCATTTTCCTCTTGCTTTCCTATTTTACTATTGTTTCCTACTTTATACTGATTTTTCCAGTTTTTTTGCTGTTTTTTACGGTTTTTAACAATTTTTTTAATTTGTTTCCATAATTCCTTGTTTCTTTTTCTATTTTGCTCATTTTTCCCATTTTCTCAATTTCCCCCATTTTTTTACGTTTTCCAGTTTTTTCTGTTTTGCCAATTTTTTCCAACAATTTTTCTATTTTTCCTTCTACTGATTTCACTCCAAAATCACTAAAATCAGCTATGTTGTTCAGCTCAAGTGGCGTGGCTGTCAAAACAATATAATCGATCCGATGTTGCCAAAGTTACAAACTTTTTCTGCCATCTTTGGTAAAATCGTAGAGGGCAGCACCTGCTGAATATTATTTATTTAAATACTAGATTTCGTTTTACAAAATATATAGGAATATTTCAGAAATGATGTATTGGAAAAAAAAACAATGTTTTTTTTATATTGTCCACCGGAACTTTACTATTTTTTAAATTAAAAGTAATAAATAAAAATTATTTTAATTTTAGTTTTTTTAATAATTTATTTTGAAGCTCCGGTAATTAGTTTCAAACTAAAACTAATTCCGTTAATTATTAATCCCGTAAAACGAAACCGGGTTTTGTATCATAATGGCGGCGGTTCTCAAGGCTATTAAATAATTACATAAAATTAAAATCGTCGGTTTCGGTTTTTCCAAAATATCTCTGAAACCGGACCTGATATTGTGATTTTGAAAAAAACCATAAAATTCCCTATTTAACCGATATTGCATATATTGTGGTTTACGAGATTTCTGTATAAGCAAATTAAAATACGGTGCTCCCTGTATATGTTTTAAAAATATTCAATTTTTGATTAAAAAAGTATACAATTTTTTGAATGAAACTAATTTTTATTTCCTTTAGTGTAAAAATAAATATCCACAATCGAAACGTATGCATTCCAAACTTATAAAAATAAATGAATTATCAAAAACTTTTTTTATACAAATAAATATAAGTGCGCGTGTGATGTATTAATATAAAAAAAAATGTCGACACAAACTTACTATAAGGAAAAACTGGGATTCGATCCTCAAGAAGCGTATTTCGATGGTCCAGCAGAAAAATATAGAAGAACGGAGGAGAAACCGCATGGGTACGAGGAGAGCTTGACCAAGTTCAAAGGTACTATTTGGGATCTATTTATTGAGTCCTTAGAAGGTACGGTGGTGGTTGAACCATTCTTTGTTAGCCTGCTGTTTTCAGTTTTATTTTTTGGTTAACATCTGAGTGGTTTGTATTTTTAAACTTTCCATTTACAAACTTATACATATATTAACAAAAACAGTAGATTATCCATAACTCAAATGTGGTAAAATTATTCAACTCATACCACAAAATTTATTAAAAGGTTAGATTAGGATCCTAAACTTTTTTTTTAATGTTGATTTTCACTATTCGTGACCCTCTAGTTTAGGTATTGGTTAAAAAGTTTTCAACAATAATTTAAAAAAATTTTACTATGTTAGTGTTTAATTTTCATACCAAATTTTAACACCATGTACAATTTCTTCATTATATTTGTAAGTAACCTCTTTTTGAGTATGTTTTTTATTGTAATCCAATTTATTTTTGTATTGTAGGCCTGATGTTGGTCATCGTTTGGCCGAAACATGTGGCCAATTTAATCACATCTTAACCTTTAAATAAAGGTCATCGAGGTGGTTCTAAATAACATATACAGGATGGAGAAAATTTCATTGCAATGTATTGTAATCTCAAAAACCGTCAGTCCGTTATAAATGGAATTTTTATATTCAAGATATCAGCGACGATTTTCATAATAATTGAAAAAATCAAAATTGCTCATTTTTTATGTTTTGCTCCAGTGCTTTTATTTTGAACAACAGACAATGTACAGGACCGTACTTAAAATAATTCATTCAAATAATTAAGAATGAATTGAAAAGATGAAATACTATAAAAAAATCACATAAAAAGTGCAGGTCCGTATTTGAAAAAAAAATTGAGATTGGCCACATTCAAAATTTAATATTTTCTCAAACAAAAAAGTTAAATACAGTTTTGTGCAATTTTGATTATTAATTATTATGGAAGCCGTTCCTGATATCTAATACAAAGCGCCAGTCAATTAGCTTTCAAATTGACAAACTTTTGTACCATTTAACCGACTTCGTAGCTTTTACGGTTTCCAATATTACAATACATGGCAATGAAATTTTCGCCACCCTGTATATAATGGGTCGTGCAATTTTTATAACGGAGATACAGGGCGTTTTATAAATTTTGCCTAATTATTCAATGGTCCATAAGTTACAAATCAATCGGTATATTTTTTTTACAGTCTGAGCACATTTTAAGGGTCATTTGACAAATCGATCAACACATTAACCGTTAAATAAGTCCAGGTTCGGCTTCGCGAAAAATTTACAATTTCTTGTACCACCAAAACAAAATCAAAAAAACTTTACAGATTGACTCCATTTTTTATTGCCTTTTTAAAACTATAAACAAATTTTAAAAATTTTGATATACAGGGTGTTGTTTTATGGGTACAAGAAATAGTTAATTTATCGTACAGCCGGACCTGGACTCTTAAAATGTGCGCCGAATATAAAAAAAATATACCGGGTGGTTTGTAACTTATGGCCCATTGAATAATTAGACAAAATTAATAAAACGCCCTGTATCTCCGTTATAAAGATTGCAAGACCCATTACATATATGTTATTTAGAACCACCTCGATGACCTCTATCCACCCTTGATGTATGTCCGTTTACCAGTGAAACACCCTGTATATTAACCCTTTTGAGTGTAAGAATACAAAAATCATATAATTCATACGATGGATATCAAAAATGAGAGGGAAAGAGGTTGAAATGAAACACTAAACTATTTTTCCTTTTTAATATTCGAAAAAGTAGAATTTGATAGGGGGCGCTGCAAAATGTCAATGTCAAATCTCAAATGAGTAAAACAAACTTTATTTAATACGGATCTTTGATGATTAGATGAGTGATTTTTATTTGTTTTCTTATAGAATTGTATTTATTTATTTATTGTGACGAAGCCGTGTATACAGGGTGTTTCATTGGGAAAATGACATACGTTAACTGCAGATAGGGGACACATAGGCAATCTCAAAAATCCCATACTTATATGGTCTTACTACTTTAATAACCAAGATACAGGGTGTTTGATCTATTTTGCAGTTTTAAACTAGGAATACCTTAATAATAATTAAAAAATAGCCGAATCTCTTTCATGTACCGCTCTTGGAGCGAACGTCACCTAGCGAATTCGCTTTCATTTTTCGTTGTCCATTTGTTCGCTTAATGAATACGCACCTTTTTACTCTTCATATAATTCCAAAAACTGGTGAGAATACTCTAACTTTTTGGAGTGGTGTAACCATTCTTAGTTGGTTGTTTTTGATACTCCAACCATTTCTACGAGCTTATTTATTTTTCCAATACAAATTTTACTATTTATTCGTTGATTTCTGGCGTGGTGACCTCAATCGGGGTCGTCATTGGAATATCTTTCTTGCTTGAAAAGACCATGCCGCTTATACAACATGTTTTTATCAGAGGTAGAGCTATGACAGTTCTGGAAATTAACATGGGAAATCGCAAAGGTCAATTCTGGTAATTTTTTGCCTAATCCAAGGCCACTCGTGACGTCATCAGACAATTGGATTATTGTGATATAAAAATTGATCTGCTTTTGATCAGGTCTCTTAACAGCTTTCGAACGGGTCTGTAACAGCTTTAAACAGGTCTCGAACAGCTTTAAACAGCTCTTCGACACCTGTTTAAGGGCTGTTCGACACCTGTTCAAGAGCTGTTCGAGACCTGTTTGAAAGCTGTTCGAGGCCTGATAAAAAGCAGATCAATTTTTATTTTACAATAATCAAATTGTCTGATGACGTCACGAGTGACCTTGGATTAGCCAAAAAATTACCAGAATGGACCTTGGCGGTTTCCTATGTTAATTTGCATAAGGAGTGCGCCAGAACTGTCATAGCTTATCTACTCCCATAAACCGCTAACATCTGTTGAAAAATTGTTTGAAGGGATTTTCCTTCTTTGGCCTTCTTTTTCCTTTTCCAATTGACTTGTTTGCACTTGTTTTTTTTTAGTATAGCACAACCAGTTGCCAATAAACTTTGGAAAAAATTGACAAAACTTTGTACATTTGGCTGTCCAGTTCTGGATATCGTTCACCGTTAAGCCTTACTATTACCGCGAGTTTGACCATAAACCATGAACGTATCGTGCATAAAAAAATTGTCTTTTATGTATTCCTTTAATTAGAGCACTATTTTCGAGGACATCCTGTATTTTATGTCAATCATAGTTACATTCTAGATGTCAAACAAATGATTAACACTATTAAACGTTTTATCTACCAGTTTTTAACATCCTCAAGATTTAGAACGGACATTTTGGTATTCAATTTTTCCCATAAATACGTCATCTTTTTTGGATCCAATTTCTTAATAAAATCTTTAATTTCATTTTTGGTCGCTTTGGTAATGTTTTGGATAATTTACGTTATAAATTACAAGCAATTAAATCATAATTTTCTTAGTTTGTAAATGGAAAGCGTTTTATATATTTATAAAAATAATTAAGTTGGCAGAATTTATAATTAATATTTTTAGTTCTAAAATGCAAATAGTAACTTTTCACATATGTTTTGGTAGCTTAATTAGCGTACTAGAATTTCTATTCTTAACACTGCGACTGGCACGGTTATAGATTTTTTTTCCAAAAAAAAAATTAAAATTTTCCGGCTCAAAATAATAGTTTTTGGAATGCAATTTTACTAGAGGCAAATAATTGAAAAATCGATTTCCGAAAAATTACCGTTTTTACATCTTAAAATATGCGAACTTTTATTTCATCTATATTTTACAATTGTCAAATATTTTAGAACTAAAATCCTTTGTTATAGTTTATTGCAACTTATTTTTGTCGCCATTTTTCTGCCAACTTAAGCTTAAGCTAACAAATAATTCTGCTAGTATTATTTTTTTATCTAACAAATTCATTTTTATACAGGGTCTAGATTTTTAAATCAGTAAAACTTTTTAATTTCACACAAACATAATTTTCAATATACAGGGTGTTTTATTAATGATTGTTTATATTCTAACTTAAAAATCATTGACCTAAAATTCCTCCTTATATATTTTTTACTAAACTTACCAGACAGTTGAATATAACTAAAAGACACATATTACTGCAAAAAAATCACTCACTTTTACCAGAGGCGTACAGCAGTATTATACGACTCCTTAAGGCTCCTTATTTTGTACGACACTGCTCAATTGTGGTAAATTTTTTTGAACTTTGCCATGACAAATTCAAAAGTAAACCAATATTAAAATTTAGTGTCGTACATAATAGGGGGAGTTAAGGGGTCCCTTACTGCTGGTATACGCCTCTGGTAAAAGTTATTTTTTTGCCTTTATGTGTCTTTTGGATAAATTCAACTGTTTAGTTCGTTTTGTGTCAAGGATTCCATTTACAATATGGACAATTATTAATGAAACACCCTGTATAACTTAGTCAGAAGTAAGGTTATGGTACTTAAAAAAGTTTATTTTAACATAAAAATGAATCGTTATAAGTGAAAGTTAATTATTTTTTTCATCCAATTCTAATCAATAAATAAACCATTTAAAAATTCATAATAGGTTCAAAGACGAAAATGTATTAGTTGGAGAAATGACGTATAAATCCCAAATATGGATTATGGATAATTAAATTATCACTATCAGTATTTTATAACTTCCCGGTATCGATTACAACCTACACGATTTTTAAATGAGAAAAAAAAATAAGTAAAGATCTATTTTTATATAAGACGTCAAATTTTACTAAAAATAAAAAAATAAAAAAATTACATAAATTTAAAATTATTCGTAAAATCCAAACAAGGAAAATTTATTTTACTAATGACATAAAATATTTTTTTAGAATTAGTAATTTTAGAAAAATATATGTAAGATAAATTTGCTTAAATAAATCCAAAAAAATATTAAAGACGACTCATTAATATTTTAAGTAGGTGTGTGTGAAGGTGTCACTCTATTACATTTATATAAAAAAAAAACAATAAAAATCAGATTTTTTAATAAGAATTTCCAAAAAAAGTAAGCTATGTATTAAACAATTTTGATGTGGGTTTTTAATGTCAAAAAAATTTTCATTTGTATATGACTTGTAATTCTACAACTATTAGAAGAATAACTAAAAATAGACATAAACGTGATCAGATTAGCAGAAATTCCAAAGAATAATAAAATACGATGCAGATGAACAAAATGACAATTGAAATAATTAACATCGTTCACGTAATGTTGAAACTTTCTTGGAATACTTGATTATGAATATTTCAGAATGCATTTAAAAAATGACAAGTTTTTAGAAAAAAAATTTCGAAAAAAATCTGCAATCAAAATTGAAGTCCAATTATTTATCGTCTAATAAATTCAAGTTAAACAATTAACTGAAAAAAATGGGGTTTGGTTTTTTGAAAATTATCTCAAAAATTATTTGACATTTTTCAAATTTGAAAAAAGATTCAAAAAGAGGAGGAAATTTCCCCAAAAAAATCATACCTTCCGGAACTGGAAGACCAATATTTATAATTTTGGACCTTTAATGAATAATTATTATTTAAACTTATTAAACATAAAAATTAAGAATTGAAAAAATTCAGGCATCTACTGGATAGATTCATGAACAATAATCCGCGGTCAAAAAATTTTTATCGCGATTTTTCTATTAATTATGCATTAGTTAATTAACAATTTTTTTATACTTGAACTTGAACATTGTTTTTTCAATTTTTTTTGCGTTTGGCCGAGTTTTTCTCAATTTTTTTGTTCCACTTTCCCTCAATTCCACTTTTCTCCACTTCTTTTCTGCTACACTATTGTGTTTTTATTTGTTATTTTTGCCACAATTTCTGTTCTTTTTGCCACAATTTTTGTTCTTTTTGTCCCAATTTTTTTTGTTTTTGTCTTACTTGTTTTTTGCTTTTGCCCCCACTCTCTTTTCCAATTGGTTTTTTTATTCCCAGTTTTTACCCACTATCTTGTTGTCCCTTTTTGCGTCACTTTTTTTTGCCCCACTTTGTACTACTTTCCCGTTTATTTGTTTGCTTTACTTTTCTCCACTTTTTCTTCCCTTCCTTTTTTCTTCGTTCCTTTTGTCCCCACTTTTTTATTATTTTTGCAACAATTGTTTTTTTAGCCCCAATTTTTTTCTATCCCACGTGTTTTCCGTCTTACTTTTTTTCATTGCCTCTTTTTTGGTTTTTTTGTCCCACTATTTTTTTGATTAATTTCACTTTTGCCAAATTTTCTGCTACTTTTTCTGTAATTTTATTCAATGTATTTATCCTACTTTTCCCCACTTTTTTACATATTTTTTGTCTCTTTTTCGCTTCACTTTTTTGTCCCATTTTCTTTTCCACACCTTTTCATACACTATTTTTCTTCTTTTTATCTACTTTTTTTGACCCCTTTTTTGTTCTTTTTGACAAACGTTTTTTTTTTCTTGACGCACTTTTTTCTTTTTCAGCTTGTTTTTTTAATCGTTTTTTTTTTTTTGATCAATTTTTTCCCACTATTTTTGTTAGCCCCACATTTCCCTTTTTCCCCCACTTCTTTCTGCTTTACTTTTCTCCACTTTTTTCTGTCATACTTTTGTTTTCTTCGTTCCTTTTGTCTCGACTTTTTTGTTGTTTTTGCTCCATTTATTTTAACCCTACTTTTTTCTGTCCCACGTTTTTTCTTTGCTCTTTTTATTGCCTTTTGTTTTATTTCACTTTTTCCCAATTTTCTTTGCTACTTTATTTTATAATTTTCTCCATTGTTTTTTTTAATGACACTTTTCCACATATTTTTTTTTCCTTGATCCCCTTTTTTCTTCGTGATCATTTTTTTGTTCAATTTGACCCCCTTTTTTTCCTGTTTCAGCTTTTATTTTTCTTTTTATCCCACTTTTTTTGCAATTATTTTTTGAGATCCAATTTTTTCTCACACTTTTTCCCTTTTTTCCAAACTTTTTGTCTGCTTTACTTTTCTCCACTTTATATCTGTCGTACCTTTTTTTTTCGTTCATTTTGCCCATACTTAATTTTTTGTCTTACATTTTTGTCTGTGTCCTTTTTGTGCCAGTTTTTTGCTTTTCTATCACTTTTTTTGTTTTACCTCACTTGTCCCAATTTCGTTTCACTGTACTTTTCGCTACTTTTTCTTCCGTAATTTTGTCCATTTCTTTGGTCTACATTTCCGCACTTTTTCTTCCATTTTTCCCCAATTTTTCACTATTTTTTTTCGCCCCACTTTTTTTTGTCCCACCCTAATTTATTCACTTTTATTTTTGACCCACTTTTTTTAGCTTTTTTTCTTTTCTTATTGACCCTTTTTCCCACTTGTGTTTTTCCTCTTTTTTTTGCTTCTCTCGCTACTTTTTTCAATTATTAAACAAAGTACGATAATTTTTAATAACAACTCTTGATTTTTTTTCCCTTTTTTGGAGTTATTTTGTCCAAAATTTTCCCATAATTTTTCCAGAATTTTCCAAATATTTTTAAAAAAATTTAAAGATTTTTTCAAGGATGTTCCATTATTAACTTTTTCAAGTAAACAAGGATTATTAGAGGACATTTTAAGGAATATTTAAGGATTTTTTATCGATTTTTAACACCATTAGTTTTTTACTATTTTTAATATATTCATTATGGAATTTTAAAAGATTTTTTTACGAATTTTTCAAGAATTATTCAATGGTGGTTAAAGATTTTTTTTAAATTTTTCAATGATTTTTTGAAGTATTTTTTAAAGATTTTTTAAGATTTTTTCAAAGATTTTCCGTTTTTTAACTTTTTCAAGTAAACAAGGATTATTTAAGGACATTTTAAGGAATATTCAATGATTTTTTAGCGATTTTCTACACTGTTAGTTTTTTACTATTTTTAATATATTCATTATGGAATTTTAAAAGATTTTTTACAAATTTTTCAAAAATTATTCAATGGTGGTTCAAGGATTTTTTTAAAGATTTTTGAAAAACTTTTCAAGGATGTTACAATAATTTTTCATGAATTTTGTTAAAAAATTTCCAATGATTTTTCCAAGTATATTTTAAAGATTTTTTCAAGGATTTTCCTTTTTTCTACTCTTTCAAGAAGTAAACAAGGATTATTTAAGGACATTTTAAAGAATATTCAAGGTTTTTTTATCGATTTTCAACACTATTAATTTTTTACAATTTTGTTTTTAGTATTTTTAATATATTCATTATGGAATTAAAAAAAGATTTTTTACGAATTTTTCAAGAATTATTCAATGGTGGTTCAATGATTTTTTTAAAGATTTTTGAAAAACTTTTCAAGTATCTTTACAATAATTTTTCATGAATGTTGATAAAAAAATTTCAATGATTTTTCGAAGTATTTTTTAAAGATTTTTTCAATGATTTTCCATTTTTTAACTTTTTCAAGTAAACAAGGATTATTTAAGAACATTTTAAGGAATATTCAATGATTTTTTAGCGATTTTCTACACTGTTAGTTTTTTACTATTTTTAATATATTCATTATGGAATTTTAAAAGATTTTTTACAAATTTTTCAAAAATTATTCAATGGTGGTTCAAGGATTTTTTTAAAGATTTTTGAAAAACTTTTCAAGGATGTTACAATAATTTTTCATGAATTTTGTTAAAAAATTTCCAATGATTTTTCCAAGTATATTTTAAAGATTTTTTCAAGGATTTTCCTTTTTTCTACTCTTTCAAGAAGTAAACAAGGATTATTTAAGGACATTTTAAAGAATATTCAAGGTTTTTTTATCGATTTTCAACACTATTAATTTTTTACAATTTTGTTTTTAGTATTTTTAATATATTCATTATGGAATTAAAAAAAGATTTTTTACAAATTTTTCAAAAATTATTCAATGGTGGTTCAAGGATTTTTTTAAAGATTTTTGAAAAACTTTTCAAGGATGTTACAATAATTTTTCATGAATTTTGTTAAAAAATTTCCAATGATTTTTCCAAGTATATTTTAAAGATTTTTTCAAGGATTTTCCTTTTTTCTACTCTTTCAAGTAAACAAGGATTATTTAAGGACATTTAAAAGAATATTCAAGGATTTTTTAGCGATTTTCAACACTATTAGTTTTTTACTATTTTGTTTTTAGTATTTTTAATATATTCATTATGGAATTTTTAAAGATTTTCACGAATTTTTCAAGAATTATTCAATGGTGGTTCAAGGATTTTTCCAAAGATATTTCAGACTTTTCAAGGATGTCACAATAATGTTTCATGAATTTTGTTAAAAAAATTCCCATGATTTTTCTAAGTATTTTTAAAGATTTTTTCAAGGATTTTCCATTTTTTAACTTTTTCAAGTAAACAATGATTATTTAAGGACATTTTAAGGAATATTCAAGGATTGTTTAGCGTTTTTTAACACTATTAGGTTTTTACTATTTTTAATATATTATTATGAAATTTTAAAAGATTTTTTATGAATTTTTCAAAAGTTATTAAATGGTGGTTTAAGGATTTTTTAAAGATTTTCAAGGATGTTACAATAATTTTTCATGAATTTTGTCAAAAACGTTCCTATGCTTTTTATAGAATTCTTCAATTATTTTTTAAAGAATTTTTTAAGATTTTTTCAAGGATTTTTCATTCTTAACTGTATTGTAAGTAAACAAGAATTATTTAAGGATATTTTAAGGATTTTCTTATGGAATACTCGAGGAATTTCTTGGTGATTTTCAAGAAATTTTCAAAGACTACCAGGATTTTTTAAGGTTTATTATTATTTTTTTAATATTTATTTCTAGTATTTGTAATATTAATTTTTAGGGAATTTTAAAGGATTATTTTAGGAATATTTCAAGAATAATTCAATGGTGGTTCAAGGATTTTTCATTTTTAACTTTTTCAAAGATGTTTTATGGATTTTGCAAGGAATCTAAAAAAAATTTTAAAGGATTATTTGACCATATTTTATCGATTTTTTAAAACAAAGATATTCCAAGGAATTTTCAAGGATTTTTTTTTAATTTTTCGAGAATTATTCATAGTTTTTTAAAGATTTTTCAAAGATTGTTAAAGGACCTTTTATTATTGTTTTAAAAAGTTTTCTTTTCAAAATTTTTCATTGAACTTTTAAGGAGTAATAATTTTTGTGATGGTTTGAGTGGCTGATTAAATTTTGTCGTTATTGCGTAATTCTTAAGTCAGTAATTCTTCGAATTTGAAGATACATAATCCAGATGTTAGAAGAGAATTTCTTGTCGCCAATGTAATTATTAAACTCGTAATTAAACGACAGTATCAAGCTTTTTAAAATGACAAAAAAACCGTGTTAAAACCGAAAATACAAAGAACTTACTGTATATTTCTTTAAACAAACTTTTATGATTGTAGACACTGACTACAAGGAAGTTATTCATATGTAATTCTTATCTTTATCAAGTCGTAGCCTCACCGTCTGCTTCACACATATTTTAAACGTATGTTCTTTAAGGCTGCATAATTTGTACCATTAGCGATTAAATTTTACAGTTATGGTCGTACTATTAAGTGGGTTACAAGTGGAAATGTTTAAAGGAAAAAAATGTTTTCGACATGATGGGTCTTGAAACGGTTATTTATGTATAATCTTTTTTTGTCACTAAAAACGTACTGGTTCAATTAAAACAGTTTGTTAAATATATTTATGTCTACTAAATATTCAAATAAACAATTTTGTTAAAACAAATAACACGTTTTGTATTCATTTAACATATATTTGTTTTAAATATGGTAATCAAATTATCTAATACTTGTTTTTTGACAAAATATGTGAAACTGATGTAAAATAAAAATTTATTATTACATTAGCATTTTTTAAAATGGTTTTTTCTATAATTCAGTTCGTGACTTAAAATCCAAACATATCAAACTCCAATTTCACCAAACTCAATCCTATTCACTAATCTCTATTTTTGGCCTGCGATATCCTCGATTATAATGAATTTGATATTAGTATAATGTAAGTACATGATAAAAAAATGACACGTTCGTGTTGAATCATCAAGAATATTATTTTAATTAAACATTAAAACGACTTTGAGGAATGTGGCTTGCGGTTATATTTAGGTTAGACAACATTTCTTGGGAAATACGATGATGGTACTTGCTTATTTTCTATAACCAAGATCTAAGATATGATAGTCAGGTAAATATTTTATTTTTCACAAATAATCGAAATCCCCAAGAAAAAATATTAAATGTAAATCGCCTACTAAAAAATACTTTATTCGAACAATAGTCAACATGTGTCATTGACACTGATTAAAATCTATCAACACCCATTGATTTACAACGCCATTCAAGTAGTCTGGTCTAAAGCCCTTGTCTTGTCATTATAATTCCTTACATAAACAAGTTGTAATGTAAAATTTAATATAAAAAAATTCGTGCAGCAAATCAATTTCATCGACTCAGTTCAAAGTAGACAGTCTATACAATTCCTACCGCCACTATAGGGAATTCAATGTGTTAGAATGAGAGGATGCAGAGATTCAGCGTGTCAGACCCGGTCTTCAGGTACTCCAGCTCCGTCTAGTCCGATAGCAGACATACCTGACAGAACTGAAGACTAGATCAGACAGCTGAAGTAACTGAAGACTAGAGCTGACTGAGCTGAAGTACCTGAAGACCAGAGCCGACGCCATTTTCAGATTTAAATTTGGACCAATAATAACGGAGATAGATACGTTTTCTCTTTAACACGTTTAATTTCCTATACTTGCGGTAGGACCAACGTAGACTGTCCACTGTAGTAGGTAGTCTATACAACTCCTACCGCCACTATAGGAAATTCAATGTATTAGAGTGAGATGATGCAGAGGTTTAGCATGTCAGAGCCGATATTCAGATACTTCAGCTCAGTCTGCTTTAGTTTTCATTTCCATCGGGTCTGATATTAGGTACCTGACAAACCTGAAAATTAGTTCAGACTGAGTTGAAGGATCTGAAGACTGGACCAGACGGAACTGACAACTCCTACCTCCACTATAGGAAATTCAATGTATTAGAGTGAGAGGATGCAGAGGTTTAGCGTGTCAGAGCCGATATTCAGATACTTCAGCTCCGTCTGGTTTAGTTTTCAATTCCGTTTGGTCCGTTTGTTGACGTACCTGACAAACGTGAAAACTAGACCAGACGGAGCTGAAGGATCTAAAGACCGGACCAGACAGAGCTGAAGGATCTGAAGACCGGACTAGACGGAGCTGAAGTACCTGAAGACCGACTCTGATACTCTGACACGTTGAAATTTCCCTAAACCAAGTGAAAATTACAAAAAAAAAACAATTCTGGAAAAAATTGTGACTTTCTAAAATTTCTCAATATACTTTTTTTAATATACAGGGTGTCCCAAATAAGAGTGATCGATTTTAAATGTAAATGCACAACGTATTAATTGGTCTAAATAAATCGGGTTTTCACTAATTGTTTTTTTTGGCCAAAAGTTTCTTATGAAGTTTGTTTACATTTTATCCCGTCAATACAGGGTGATCTACTATTTTTTTTCAAAATAAATGGAAAAAATATGTATTATTTTAAATTGAATAACCTGTATGTTTTGATGGTATGTAAAAGTTACAAAATTACTGTATGTGCCTACTCTCTTTTTTGTATTTTTTGCGATTTTTTTTTGCCACTTTATTTCGAGTTTTATCAATTTTCTGCAATTTATGCAATATTTTTGACATTTTATAAGATATTTTTGTGTTTTTTTGCAATATATTTTTTGTGTTTTCGATTTTTCAATTTTTCCCAATGTTTCCTGCTTTTTTGTCTCAATTTTTTTTTTCTGATGTTTTCCCTTTTTTCGGTTGTTTTTGCGATTTTTTCGTTGTTTCTGTATATTTTGATTTTTTCCGATTGTTTTTTGTTTCCTAATTATTTGCGATATTTTGCAATTTTTCTTATCTATTCGTTTTTCTTCTCTAATTTTTTCAGATTGTTTGCCATTGTTTAATTGTTTTATTGTTTTCAAATGTTTCCTGTTTTTTTTTTTGTTTTTCCGATTTTTTTGCGATTTTTCGGATTATTTGACATTTTTTGGGTTTTTTGCACTTTTTGCAGTTTTTTGACATTTTTGCGATATTTTGCAATTTTTTTGCAGTTTTGGCTTTTCTTCTCTAATTTTTTTCTGATTTGCTGCCATTTTTGCGATTTTTTCCGATTATTTGCGAATTTTTGATATATTGGACGATTTTTTAATTTATTTTCAAACGATTTTTCTAATATAGCTGTCAGAGTGTTTTCGATAATGTCCCTAATGTTATTTTTTGTTTCTGAATAAATTTTTTGTAAAATTTTTATTTAATGTCCTTTTTCCATAAGGAAAAATGCTGTGTTCTTGAAATTTCAAATATCTTTATTGTTAGGAAAGCAAAAGATATCAAACTATACATTTTTTAAAAGACGAGGAATGGCTCTTTTAAATGCCATCAAAATATACAGAGTGTTCCATTTAAAATAACCCATGTTTTTCCCATTTATTTTGACGGGATAAAATGTAAACAAACTTCATAAAAAACTTTTGGCTAAAAGAAAACAATTAGTGAAAACCCGATTTATTTAGACCAATTAATACGTTGCATTTACATTTAAAATCGATCACTCTTATTTGGGACACCCTGTATTGTAATAAAATAATTTTTATGAGTTTTGAACTTTATAAACAAAGTTTATTGTTAAAAAAAGGCTTGATTTTTTAAAGAATTTATTAATGGTAATTGGTATATAATTTATTATAAATCCAAGAATTATGGAATATAAAGAATCTTATTTTTATTTTTTTTTGGTCCATCATTATTTCATTATTATGAAAATAAAAAAAAATTGGAAATGATTAAAAAAAAATTAAGTAATAATGTTAAGGGCAAGATTTAAATTATTTTTAATTAATCTAGTGAGAAAATTTTAATTGGGGAGAAAAAGCGGATGAAAAAGATAATAAAACAAATGTCAAAAATTGTCACAAGAATTTACCTAAAGTTGTTAATTATAAAAAAAAAATCTGTTAAAAAACGAAGTTGTACCAATGAAAATGTCTTTTTTCAAAGTTTTAAGGGAAGATTTTTTTTTTAAAAGATAGACAAGGCTGATTGGTATGTTGGAGATGATTTAAAATGGAGTAATGTCAGGGGAAACAATTTAAGAAGAAGATAGGATAAAGGTTGAGGAAATAAATAGATGAAGCTGGTTTAGAGAAGTCAGAGTGTTACAAGATTATGATGGTGGTTAGGTTTTCCGCGTTTTTCCTATAGCCAAATGGCGCCATCAATCCTCAGTAAGTCGCGGAGCGCCACGGAAAATAATAATAATAGCCGTCCCTTCCTCGCACAAGCCTTTGGCTTCTGGGGTTTACTCGTAAGGGGGTGAAATGTTGGGCGAGTATTATTAGGGGTCTAAAGAAGAAGAGGTGGAAAGGATTTAAAATTTATATTTATTATTGATTTTCTTTTGTGATGTTTATTATTTTTTTAATATAGAACCCACACCAAAATGAGAATTTTTCCAAATTAAGATATAAATTCATAAATCTAAATTAGAAAGTTATTAGATAAGATATATTATTTTAATTTTGAAGAATCGAATTGTAAAATAAAAATCCTGCTCGAATGATTATTTTTATGTCCTCAACTACAAAATAATCCTCGTGGGCATTAAACGTGTTAAAGATTAAGAGATAGATTACATAAATTCTTGAAAATCTTCATTCCTCTTTAATATATCAAGTTTTATACTATTAAATTATAGAAACTAATCGAACAAAAATGTCCTGTTATTTGACCTATTACTATTACGAAAGAATCATACTTTAATAAATCTATCTTCATATTATATATACAGGATGTTTTAATATAAATTAATAAAAAAAATGGTGCAATTTTTTTGACACAATATATATTAAATTGGTTTGTTCTTTTATATGTTAGAAAATCAACCAATTTCTTTTATTTAGTTAAGTTATTCACTATTTTCTCAGGGTTCCAAAGTTCTATTCAAATAACAAAATAAAATTAAATATCTGTCTCATTCCTTTAATAACAAAATTATTTGAAATGAAACCAATGAAAAATTCATTTTTTTACGAGGGAAATAATTTCGTTTAAATTTTTCCAATAAAATTCCAGTTCCTCTCCCTGATCGCTCTGCAAGCAGAGTCAGGGGCATACCTGCTAAACCCTCCTCGGTAATTATCCTGCTTGGTTGATTCCTTGAACCCTGCTGTAGGAGAAGCTTTTCTCCTTTTCAGGGATACAGTGGGTGTTGGTTTGATCTGAAAAGTAATTAATTAGTATATTTCGCTTAAGATATGCAATAAAATGAAATTTACAGGTATACTTACGAGTCTTCCCAAGGGGAGGCTCTGGCGAGCAGTGGGTCCTAGGACGTCAGTGGGGTAACCAGCTCATCTGATGCTTAGAGGAGCCTCCTCTAAGAGATCTAGGAGCTCGTCCGGAAGATCTTTGGCTTCTTGTAGAACTTTTATGTTCGGTTGAGGTAGTTTTCTTCTTGGCTTCTTGGGTAGAGGTCTTCCGTTCCTTCCATCAGTCCATCTTGTTCCTAGTGTGTGTTGGAGCTGGCCAGTGTTCTCCTGACGTACCTTGCTTGTAGGTCTTTTAATCTATGAATAATAGGAGTGATATTAGTATGGTCATATAATTCATTGGAAATAAACCGCCCTGTGGAGGTAGGCGCATTTCCGGAGGATCCTCCTCTCTGTTGCGGTAATGGTGTGCAGTAGATGAGGAGGAAGGGTGGATAGGTTTAGGGCTCTATAATCAAGGATTGGTCTGATGTAGGTGTAAAGGAGTGTTACAGGGTTGCATCTCCCAATTCGTCCCCCCAAGGCTCCGATGAGGGAGGCTCGCGCCCTAACTCTGTTGAGAGTTCTTTGGACTTCAATTGACCAATTGAGGGTACGCGTGAAGCGTACTCCCAAGTAGTCAATCTCGTCCTTAGGCACGAGTCTCTCTCCCCAGAGTCTCAGGTCAACGTCGTTGAGAGATTGGCTTCGTCTATTGGAAAGAGAAGGATGTTTGAAGATGATAAGTTGGGTTTTTTGTGGGTTTAGGGTGACCCTCTAGCTACTACACCATTACGAGAAATAATTTAGCATCTGTTGGGTTTTGTTGTGTAGAGCTCATGTGCTGGGTGCTGTAGCGGAGATGGACGTGTCGTCCGCGTACAGTTGGACACTGAACCTTGGGGACTCCAGCTAGTGGAGTGAAGGGATCTGATTTGGAGGAGCCGACTTTAACGATGATGAAACGATAGGAAAGATAGGAATGGATGAGTATGGTGAATTGGGGAGGGATGCCGATGCCAGCAAGCTTCCGAACAAGTCAAAGAAGACTGACGACGCACAGTGACCGAGGTTTAGAGATTTGGAAGTGAGGGAGTGGAGTCTCACTAGTGCGTCTTGGGTGGAAAGAGTAACACGTTGAGGACTAAATAGCTTATCTGAGGGCTAGATTCACTCAAATAATTTTTTTGGATAAAAAAAAGAAGAAAATTTTTCGAAAACAAGAAGAAACTCAATTTTATATGTAACTGCTTCACGGTGGAGGGTAATTCTATTGAAAAAGAAGAATTGAAAAAATAAATAGTTTACCTATATAGTGCATAGTGCTTGTTTTATGTCATTTTCCTAGACAGGTGACATGTTTATATTTACAAATATCAACAAATTAACTCAAATCTTCTTTTTCTTTTTAAGGCTGTTACTATGAAGATAATGTTTTGATCCATAATTATTCTTTTCCAAAAGTGACAAGTAGATAAATATTCGATATGTCATGTCAGATCAAGACGACAAAAGAAAAGAACAAAAAAAAGTTAGATAAAAAAAATTATCAAGCGGACTAGGGGAATAAAGTTTTATCAGTCGGACTAGGCGACTACTGCAGTGTTAAAAGGGCTAGATCTAATCCCATCGGTCTAAAAGGTCTATCACTGATGTGAACCAGCGTTGCCAACATAATAATTATAAATAATTATCCCATTTCACATACACAAACACAAAATTTCTCACACAATCCTCCAAACAAAACGAACCTTTTTCCCCCATTTTACCTTTTTTTCCAAAACAAATTAAAATCTATACTGAAATCATCATGCAAATTTTCTTTTTTTAACTTTATTTTCATTCCTGTAATCACTTCTTTTTCTTTTTCATTGAACCATTGCAATATGTAATAAATTCGACACCCCCATCAAATAAGGTTGTAACTCATATTACTTCTTTTTTAGGATTTTTCACAGGCATGTTCAGAGCGGTAAGACGAATAGTTCAATCATAAAATTGTATCTCTAGATACTTTAGTTTAACTGGAAACCTCCGTTTTGTAACTGATTTGTTTCAAGTTTCTAGCTTGGGAATGTTTAACGTCCCTGAGCATGATTTTTGACTAAATTAAAAAAATTACCGATGATAGAATCGTGATTAAATGGCGAAAAAAATGTATTATAAGATTATATTTTTAGGGTGAACCCAAACGTTGTAGACTGCTTTTAACGGTAAAAGCGATATTCCAGCATCTCTTTCTCTTGATAAGTAATTAACCAACTTCAAAATTAAACTTTGCTGTTTCTCATTATACCTGGAAGGCATTTTGACAATGAAAAATTAATTGAACTGTCAAAAGTAATGGCGTTTTCCATTCGCAAAACTACGGTGCACTGAAACTGAACTGAGTGCAAAATGTGTATTCCATTGGTTGCACTGCACCAATATTTCATATTCCATTGGAAAACTAGTGCAAGAAAAGTTACACAGAGTGCAGTTTTTTCTGCACCTTCTCAGAAGCTGGTGTCCAGTGTAGTGCAATAGTTCAAAATTAAAAATGGCGACGAATGATCAGTTGTGTTCTTTGGAAGAAAAAGCAGCTGATTTTTTATTACCGTCTTCTTCTAGTGATTTAGACATATTAGCAGAGAAAATAAAAAATCGGTCATCTCTGTCTAAAATTCACAATAACGATAATGATGTAGTAAATGAAATGAATGTAAAGCAGGTGATAAAATATGATTTTCTTCAAAAGTATGACAGCTTTTCCGTCTTCCAATGGCCATGCGCTGAATGCAAAATTTCATTGCACTCGTACAAGGTACCCAAGAACTCATTGCAAAGCTAGTGCATGTCAATGGAAAACGCCATAATAAATAACATTTACGTCGACATTAGTTAATGACGTCATAATTCCGTCTCATCCATTTCATGATTAAGAGATCAAGTTAAACAATGTATGACGTAACAGCATATGATGGTTAAACAAACTCTACGAGTTACAACCCTGTTGTATGAAAAAAAATATAAAGATGCAGGGTTGTAACTCACTCCAGTTTCTATATAAATCGATCAATAATCCATTAAATAGAAGTATTGAACACCAAACACGTACTAGTTTTAAAGAAACAGTAATAAAAATATATTAAATTTAACCATTAAAAAAGAAAATTCGTTTGAAATTTTTTTTCTCATTAAGGGTTTTTCTGAAAAATCGCAAAAATGACTTACAACCTTGTTCGATGGGGGTGTCGAAATAATAGTAATTTAAAATAAAATAAAAAAATTATTAACTAATAAAAAGAAAAATAAAAGAATGTTTAAAAGAAGATCACTCAGTATAGTAATAACCATGAACCTTATAATCCTTATGCTATTAGGAACATGGAATAATTCGTCATAGACAAAAAAAATTTTTATTATTTTATTGGAAATAATAATGGTTAGTGTTATTTTCCAATAATTTAATTTAAGTTTTCCATGCGTTAGAATAGTAATTTTTAATTGGTCAATAACTTAATGTTGTGTCCTGATAATTGAAAATTAAGATCAAATAAAAAAACTAATAATTTTTATTTTATTTAAATTGCCGTGGAAAAATAACTGAAAGGATTTTAATGATTTAAAAATAATAATTTTAAAAATAAATAATATTTGTCTACCATATAAATTCCTAGTCTTATAAATAATTAATAATCGATTTTGTTTTCAGACGAAAGAGACGCCGTACAGAAGAAAACTTTCACAAAATGGGTCAACAAACATCTAAAGAAGGTAAGCGACACCGAACCCATTGTCGTTTTGTTATTAATAACATTTTGCAAAAAGGCACGTCACATTTTTGCCATATATGTACCGGACTATCAATTACCATTAATTCAGGTCCGGCTGAAGTAGTAACGATATTATATTGTTTGACTGTTTTGTAAATACAAAAATTGCCAAAATTTTTATAGCAAAAGAAAGTATTAATAATAATTTTTGGATTGATATATAAAAAAATAAATTTAAAATTGAGTCGTATCTCATCAGGAATATAGTCAAAATATATAAAAAATTATTATATTTTTTGCATTTTATTTTCATGAAGAAAATTTTCAGACCAAAAGATTTACTACTCAATGCAAACTGAAACAATTGTTTTGTTCCCGAGTGCAATTCTGAATCAGTTCAGGGACTATTCGCATACGCAGTAGCAGCGTTTGCGGTTAAAAAAATTCTGAATTTTTAATAACAGTTCCCCGTTCGCGGATTATATCGAACTGGTTCTATATTGATTCAGAATCGGTTCTAGCGGTACTCGAATATTTGTTAAAGTCGGCCCGTTTAGTGAAGAACCCATTACGTCACGATGCTCACTGACAAAATTCGAAATTTTAGTATGTTCAATTTACTTTTCAATACCGTTTTTAATTTTATTCTAAAACGTATACGCCACTGGTTGCTGATATCGCCTCCCTTCCTGCCAAGAAGGGTGGCCTTGTGATACGTAAAGTATGACGTAAAGGGTTCTTCTCTAAACGGGCCAACTCTAGTACTGACTGCTCATGCGCAATACCGATCTTAAATCTTAATCTTAATTGTCAAATGCTTTTGTTTATTGATTTTTGTGCATAGAGATTTATTTATAAGAAATAATACGAAATACAATATGTTTTTTATTGTGTGGTGTAGCAAATCTAATAAATTATAGTAAATTATACATATTTGGGTTAGGTTTTGGGTTATAAAAAATTAAACATAAGAATAAGGAAAGACAATAACGTTTGTCGTATGATATTCGACAATTCGGAATTTTCGTTGGTTCCGAAATCGTTCGCGGTAAAATAAAATCCAGAATCGGTTCATAACTAGGCATGCGCTCTACTTCAGTTATGAATCGGAATCTGTTCAAAATACTTAATTAACTGAATTATATTCCTGAGTTGGCACAGGTAATGTGCAAAACAAGTTGCGTATTTATTAAACCGATTCCGAACTGATTCTAATAAGTGAAAACGAAAACACTTACTAATATATATTTTTTATTATCTCCTTGTTTATTTCGCCACCGGTTTTTCTTTTATTAAATAGATATAAATTACAAAATATAACTGACTTACCATTTATTATCGAGCCACCCTTGTATATTTGTAGATAATTTTAAAACAAAGCTCCTGAAATTTATTATTTTAAGAAAAAATTGATAATACACACGAGTTAAAAATCCTAAGAATATTCTCACTGTCGACCAAGGACTGTTTGTACGATTCGGTAACTGTTCTAGAATTATTTTATAGACAAACCAAAACACATAATTCTACTTTATTTATAACTGATTCTGAATCGGTTTTGATAAAACCAAAACACTCTGGAATTAATACGCATGCTCGAACTGTTCCTAAATTAGAACCAAAACAAAGCTATACACATACATTTTTATAATTGTATAGTACAAAAAATAACTCAAAATATTGAGAACAAAAAAAAACATAAATTTAAAATTTAGTTCTTTTTTTGTTAACCATTGATTTTTTACCACATTTTTATGTTTTGTTCGCAATATATTTTTTTTCATTAATCGATTTTGCTGCTAAATGGACTAGTTACCTTTTGTTTTCGATAACATATTAATGATTTTTGAAAAATTCCTTAATTTGATAGAAAAGTTGATTTTATTATAAATATTCTAGAGCCGGTGCTGGATTATCCTCTAAATAACAACATCTTGGACTTCGTCACTTTCATTAACCACAGTCGAAATTAATAATTTTTGTTTATTTTTTTTGTACTTATGGTTCTTAACAGGTGAAGGTTGCTTTTTGTATTTTATTAATTACCTGCCACTTTCGATTTTCTTCACAATACAGGATTGTCTTACCAAAATTTACTATTTTCGTTGTAAACAATATTTTTTGTAACATTCAGTATCATTAATTTCATTGATTTTATTACACTATATTTAGTGTGTTGGTAAATGCTTTATCTTACCATAAGAGAAAATCGTTTTGATTAATGTTCGGTCATTTATTTTATTAATATTCATGCTTGATTTGTACGACTTTATGCATCATTATTTTTAAATCGCACATATGGTATAATATATAATGTGTGTAATAATTGAGCAATTTGTTAAACTAAAATCTTCCGAAATAAGATCCAAAAATTATTTTTTTAACGAAAATTCAAGATTTTATAAATAATTAAAAACTAATACTAGATAACTTCAGCACTCATATTCTATTATGTAATAAATATCCCATTTTAAATCAAATCGTAGAAAAAACTAAAATAGAAACCACGCTCCTATCCTAGGTCACTCCATTTTTTTATTCTAATTTAATTTTTTGCCTTGTATAAATTTTACACTAATATTTTTTTTTAAATTCGTTAAAAGGCCCAAAATAGTTAAGCTGCATTACATCTACGATAAGATAAACAAATCGGCGATAACGGTTATTGGGGGAGGTGGAAATCTACGACTCAATTGCATTGCTTACGTCACAAAATAAGATCTTAGTATTAGATAACGTTTGACCCAGAGTTATTTAGTAAACTATTAATATTTGGAGGTCCTGAACCTATGATTAAAATATTGACCATTCCTTAATATCAATAAATTCAATTTTTTTAATACTAATAAATACTTTATCGTAACATAAAAAAATTGATTATATCAAACTTTTTTAACAATTAAATTAGATTTATAAAATTCAATAACTCTTAAGAGTATTTCAGTAGAATATATTCATAAAATTTAATAACGGATAAATAAAATTATCTACATTTCTAATAATCTCGAAGTTTTTTTATTCACGGTCTGAACATTAATAATTAGAAACAATTTCGCAAAAGTGGGTTAACAAGAATGCAAATTAGAGTAAGTGGTTGCGGTAGAGTGTTAGTTAGATACATGCAATTTCTATCGATCTGTAGACGGGTGATTAATAAGCGACTTAAATCCTTGACACTTAAAATATTTATAACAATTACAACTTATATATGCTCTATTTATACTTAAGAAAATATGACAAGAGTCAACTAACGAAAAAATACAGGGTGTTCCACAACCAAAAATTATGGGATATTTATTGTTTAATAAAAATATATACAGGGTGAGACACCACATACGGCACGGAATTTAGTGCCTAAACCATAACAATTTATATATCTTTATATGCATATATGTAGGTTAATAAAAACTACATTTTAAAAATATTATAAAGTTAATGAAATCGCATTTTTTCAACTTTAAGTGATTACTCCGACCAAACGACACAAATTCGGATAAAACTGCATAGATGTGTAAAGAGTGGCCTAAATAATAATTGATAATGGTAATTAAAAAACTGAAATTATCAACATTTTATTTTAACATTTTGATAAATATAAGGTCCGAGATGTCACACCTGAAAATAATAAAAAGCAATGAATGTATAAGGTCAAAATGTATTATCTACACTGATTAATAATTTTAAATCTTAACGCTTTTGGGCCCCACTGATTACTATTTTCAAATTTCGCGGGTTATGACGTACTACCTGTAACTCCTCCCATTTTGCAGATTTAGTTTGAAAGTGTCTACTCGACCACATATTGTATTTGGTGGTACAGATAAAATAATCGGTATATCGATTTTGAGTGGCTTTCGTTAATAGTTAATGAGAAATAAAATCCAAAAGCAGAAAAATTTGGTTTAATGTGATTGTGCGTTAGCAACACACATCTCACATACAAACTGCAGGCTTACCTAAATTTAAATTTATAATCCACATTAGGCAGATTATTTGATGTAGCTTTTATATATTCATTCTCCATTTTTCAGAACACTCCCACAATCACAAATAAAAAATCACAATCGATATTACAAAAAGATAAAGACGTAAACAAATTTTGGTGTCAAACTGACGTTATATAAATATTTATAATGAGCCAATTCAATCAAATCTCAGGTAGTACGATATTATTTATTTTAATCTGCTATTTCTTAAAGAAAAAGTAAATTTGTGCAAAGTTCTTTAAGGTATCATATTTAAATTTTATATTTCAATTTTTTAATTGATTTTTGTGTAACGCCACTGGTTTCGGACAATATTTCTTTATTCGGGTTATAACTTTTAGAGTAACTGGACATCGGGTCTATTTTTTAAAAACAGACGGTGCTCACGTGATTACTCTGTTTGTTGGATGTACAAACTATAGTCATTTAATAAGTAATAACTACATATCATCATGTATATTAGATTTCGTTGTACAAAAGTAGCCCATTATTATCATATTCATTCGGATCGTAATCAAATATAATTTAAACGTCCGTTGATATCGTTTTCTCTTTTTAATTTTACTTTATTAAATCAATAATAATCAATATACACCGAGTGGCGGAATCATGCAACAGTGTTTTATTATTTCAATTCATTAATATTAGTAAATATACACTGAGGGACAGAAACACGCAACTGTGTTTTTCATTATTTCAATACCAAGGATATTAGGGGCAAAATCACGCAAAATATCTTTCTACCAGCACTAGTAACAATTGTCAGTATAAAAGTGACAATTGTCAGTTTAAAAGTAACAGTTGTCAGTTTAAAAGTGACAATTGACAGATTAAACGTGACAATTGTCAGTTTAAAAGTGGCAGTCGTCCTTTAAAAGTGACAATTGTCAGTTTAGCGACAATTGTCACCTTAAAAGTGAGAATTGTCAGATTAAAGTGACAATTGTCTGTTTAAAAGTGACAATTGTCAATTTAAAAGTGACAACTCTCCGTTTAAAAGTGACAACTCTCCGTTTAAAAGTGACAATTATCAATTTAAAAGTGACAACTCTCCGTTTAAAAGTGACAACTCTCCGTTTAAAAGTGACAATTATCAGTTTAAAAGTGACAATTGTCTGTTTAAAAGTGACAATTGTCAATTTAAAAGTGACAACTCTCCGTTTAAAAGTGACAACTCTCCGTTTAAAAGTGACAATTATCAGTTTAAAAGTGACAACTCTCCGTTTAAAAGTGACAACTCTCCGTTTAAAAGTGACAATTATCAGTTTAAAAGTGACAATTGTCAGTTTGGAAGAGACAATTGTCAGTTTTAAAGTGACAATTGTCAGTTTAAAAGTGACAATTACTGAGTACTAAGGACAGAATCACGCAGAGTACTCCGTTCCAACAATATTTAAACAATAAATATTAATCTATCCACACTGAGGGGCAGAATCATGAAACAGTGCTGCAGAAAACAATTAAATAATTCACATAAGAGTATTAGGTAATTGCAGAAGTACGAGAATATTAACATTATTTTTATCGTTATGTCGAAATTAAGATCTATCATTTCTTTATGTCGGTAATAATAAGATCACCTGATTTCACTTAAAGTTAAAAAATGAGATTTTCAATTGTCTATAACTTCAAAAATATTTAATTTATAATGTAGGTTTTTGAAATCAGCTTCTCAGGACGAATCTAACAATGTAAAAAAATATAGGGTAGCTCTTACATATATGCAAATATTTTTTTTTAATTTTTATGATTTAGGCACTAGATTTTGTGCCGTATGTGGTGCTTCACCCTGTATATTGATAAGAGAATTTAAATATAAAGTCGTCAGATGTCATATCTAAGATGATCAGACCTTATTGTTTGGCAATTAAAAAAAAAAAATTTGAATCAAGTGAGAAAAAAAAATGATACTGAGTTTTGTCAATTTTTGAATTTTGGAAAAAGGTATTTTTTGAATTGTCAAATGGAAGGAATTTTGTACAGATTTAGATGTTGGAATTGTTGAATAAAAAAATATTATAAGTGAGACCAGGAGAGAACAAATAGAAATTCGAAGGCTACAGAGGAAATTAAATCAACTAGTAGGTGAAACAGAGACAATTAAAATTTGGAAGCAAGTATTCTTAGAAAGACGAGACAGGAAAATAACTACAAGTTGAGATACAGGAAGACTGAGATAGAGAATAAGACCAAGCATTTCTGAAGAAAGAGAAGAGGAGGCAGGAAACTTTAAATTTATTAATTTAATATTATGTTTAATGTTTGTTTTCTAAATTTATAGTAAAGTGAAAATCTTCGATTGGAGATCTGAACTACCGGGTGTTCCATATAATGAAATACTTTGTATGCTAATATAATTTTGGAAATTTAGAAGAAAATTTTAGATAAGAGATAAACAAAACTGTTTAAAACTTTTTAAATAATTAAGTAAAAAAATATTTAAAAAAAATAAGAAAACTAGAATGATATTTTTTGAATGTCAACCATATATAGATATTAATTAAGAAAAGTTGTATATAAGGGAGAGATATGTACATACGGAAGGAAGAATAAATGTAAATTAAGTATATAATAAAAAAACCCAAGTAGGTGATTTATAATGGAAACCAGTAGATCAAGTTAAGAGGAGGTGTGAAGAAATAGCAGATCAAGATAAAGAAGTGTAAGTGGTACAGGAGTTAGAAGAGAAAAATTAAATAGCAGGATACTAAAATTTTAGATATAATTTGTATATTATTTTTTTCAATTTTATAGAAACCACCCCAGTTGAGATCATTGATTAAATAATGTATTCATAAAAAAAATCACAAAATGTGGCAAGTACTACAAACTAGTAATTTTTCAGGAAAAATGTATTACACATCTGATTTCAAATAAATAAAATTTGTTTTACGCTATTACAGAATCCAAAAATAAATCATTTAAGAATGCACAAGTCAGCGTTGCCAAGACGAACTTTTAATTCACAAAATTATGCAGTATTACTCATGTGATATTTGGGAAAATGAAAAGAAATAGGAAAAGTAAAAGGAAAAAGAAAACCCACATCTCACCCCTGACTGTCATTAGTCGGTCTCCAAAAATATAAATTATGAAAGCGGATAAATTAAGATAATTGGATAAGACTATAATATACTAAAACATGGCTAAATTTACAGTACTAATGACATTTTGTCTAATATCTTCCAAAAAACTAACAAGGAAGATACATTTTTTATACCGAAATATAAAAGGATCGATCGTCCTTCAGTGTTCGTAGGTTTTTGTAAAGAAAAACTTTTTGGCGTCGAATGTCGCTATGGACCGAGATATAGACTGTACGACACATCTGACTGATCCTTATTAAGTCAAAAATTAATAAAATTAACGGTAATTGCCAAATATTAATTTTTTGAACGATAACGGTTCGTTAATATTTAAATCTGTTTTGAAGGTACGTTGTTTAGAGTTCTTGAAATGTACAAATATTTAAACTTTGTTAACGGAGATGCAACAATCTTATGATTTTTTTTAATTAGTCTTAATAAACAAACAATAATGTTTTGAAAGTTCCTTGAAGAAATCAAGTACGCCACTGTATTAGATTCAATCCGAATACTCCTAATTTCTTAATAAGCAAAAAATAATTTTTTGTTTATTTTTTTTTCGAATCCAAATCTAAAATATTACACGGGGTAAAAACATTTGATGTTTTTAGTACTTTTAGCCCGAAAAATTCACTTTAAAATAAACATAAGAACTATACGCAACACGAAATTTATGGACTCAACGATTTTTTACCGTTTTTTACTATTTTGTACGGATTAATTCGTTTTTTTTTTACCGTTTTTTACGGGTTTTTTCATTTTTTTGTCATTTTTTAAGACTTGTTTTTTACGTTGTTTTTGCGAGTTTTTACTTTTTATCATTTTTTACGATCTATTTTGTTATTTTCAAAAATAGCGGATATAATTTTTTTTAAATTTCAACATCCAGTTCCACCGATGAAGGTAAAATCGAAAAATGTTTTATGCGAATTAATTTCATAATAATTAGGACATGAAAAAAGTCTGATAACCTGTTTCGATATTTTTAAAAATGGCGGAAATATGAATTTTTTGAAATTTCAAGACATTTTGATAAATATATTTGTTTTAATTACTTTTGGTACGTGGCGTGTTTTTTTGTAAAAAAAATATATTTCATAATACATTTTTGTAACATTTATCCGTTATGTCATTGATCCCGATAAATGTGAAAATACACATTCAATAGTTTAAAATAAATATTTGTTCCGGATATCCTAACCTTTTGCCAAAATCCTTCTGGAATGTAACATTAAAATAACGAAAAATGTTTTATTGTTTTCATAACAGCATATTGAACCAGGAACTTTGGACTAAAAATAAAACCAATATTATTTGAATCGAGGTTAAGATAATTGATTATTGATTATTACTAATCTAACATTAAATAATTAAAAAACAAAAAGACTGAGTATGATTCAATGCAAATTTTCAATAATTCTATTTTTATTTGTAACAACATAAAAACAGGGGGGAAATAAATGGCGCAAAAACACTTGTGGGAAAAAAGAGGAGATAAAAAACAAATGTGGAGAAAAAGGAGGGAAAATGTGTCAAAAAAAAGGGGAATAATTAAATAGAGCAAATGATAAGTATGAAAAAAAAAAACATTAAAACGGGCGGGTAATAAATTACGCAAAACCAAGTGTGGGAAAAAAGAGGGGATAAAAAACAAATGTGGAGAAAAAGGAGGGAAAATGTGTCAAAAAAGGGAATAAATAAATAGAGTAAATGATAAGTATGAGAAAAAAGTGGGGGAAGTTGGGCAAAAAACAACTGTGAGAAAAAAGTGGGACACAACACAAGTGGGAATTAAAAATGGGGCAATAATCAAGAGTGTGAAAAAAGGAAGGACACAAATAATTTCTAGAAAAAACTGGGTTCCTCCCACTCCGTAAAAAATCATACTTATACAGATTAAATTGTGACAGCAATATTTTTTACCTTTTAAAACGTAATATTATAGGCCTCTTATGTTTTAAGAGTAACATATTTTTAACTATAAATATTTTAGGTTTTTTAAAAATATACAGGATGTCCAAAAAAGATTTTTTTAGGCCAATGTATGGCTCTCCCGTTTTTCATATTCATATTTTTCTGATATATCAATATTATTCTTTCCAACTTTAGGCATCGTGTATATAACTGGAAAAACTATATAAACAAAATATTTTGTATTATTAGAACCACTTCGAAATGGAATTTTCACTATACACGCTATGGCCATATATATATTCTTCTTCGTGAATATTATAATTGGTTCATTAGAGGTTATTACCATGGCCTACTGATACTGATCAGACGATATAACAATAAGAGCGCGACTAGTAAAAAAAACTGAATAAATTATAAGGATGTGAGAATTGTTTCTTGTGAGAGCGCATCTTTTTTAAGCATGCTCATTAAAATCATTTTACTTTACCCATTTGAAACAAACCTAGTTAAGTTCCTTATTGATTTTGTACTTTAAAAGACTACTTTAAACGATTCTTTATTCTTATTTGCCGATTTAATTGCGCTAACCTTCCTTTTTAATTCTTTATTTAAGACTGGGAATGTATTATGCGTGTTGTAAGGTATATTTATTTACGTGTAAAGTGGTAGTTTCGAACAATGGTGGGAATTTGCAATTTTTATTCTGTACGCATGTACGATTTATATTCTAGGAGTAGTTTAATTGAAAATTTATCTTGAAGATTTTTTTGCAAGGTTAATTAGATATTATACAAAATATATTTATAGAAAACATATTACCAATATCAAATCCCATTATTAAATTTTTTTTATACAAAGAACATGCGTACCTTTATTCTACATATTTTCATTTTTTTCACTTCAAACAGTCCATGTCTGGTTCATTTCTTAAATATTTCTCTTGTTGACCTCCTTAGCAACTTTCTTTATTTCTTGCCATATCATTTTACTTTATTTTTATATCGAATAGTGACTGGTTTGCATTGCTCAGTCAATCTTTTTTTTCCAAAATTAATGGAAAAACTATAATAAATTACGAATTTTAACAAACAATTGCACACTCTGGCAACATTGCCCTGGAATACGCAACTATTTTATTTCCTGCCATCTAATTTTTTTCTATAACCCAAAAAAAATCACCACTAATTAAAGGAGTTAACATTTTTGGTACCACCTCACCGTGCTTATTTTTTATATAGTTTATTATTTGGCTAATATAGGTTGAGCTATGAGTCGTGAGTGCACAATCACCCAATCACGGACAGTGTTGTCAAATGTAGCACAAGTGTGCCAAAAGTGGCACTTTCAGCTCTAGAGTGGCACTAGAGCAGGCACTATTGAAAAATAGACAAAAACTAGCACAATTTGGTTCTATGACATTTTTCGCCTGCAATGAGTTTGTTATTAAATATATTTCTTGGTCCAAAGATGGCCAGAAATTACTTTATTCTTCAGAAAATCTCAGAACTGTTTGAAAATTAAGAACAAATTGCACGTCACTACTTCTACTTCAGTCAAATGAAATCTGCTATTTTCTTTATTTCCATTTATTTTTATTAATTTCATTTATTTTTATTTATTTTCTTTCATTTTTATTTATTTTCATTCATTTTTATTTATTTTCTTTCATTTATTTTCATTTATTTTCGTTTATTTTCATTTATTTGATGATGATGAAGTTGAAACCATAAATCAAGTCGAGAAGCACCATTGGGCACTATTTTGTGACAAACTTTAGCAACACAATTGTATAGTCAATTTTCAACAAATATCATTTATTTTAATTGGGTAAGTCTAATAGTTTATAATTCTTAAAAGTTCTTTTTCCTACCTTTCTACTTATATTCTAGGCTTGATGATGGCTTGTAGCCGAAACTAGTCGCCTATCTTTTGTTTTACAATAAAAATTTTGTGGTACTCGACTTTGAGTTTCATTACTACTTTTTAGCAACACTGATCACGGAGTTCATTTAACCAGATTATTCAAGCTGTTCACCTCGTAAGATTTTAGTGCAGTGTTGTCAACATGAATTCCAAAGTCAAAAATAAAACATTGGGTTCGTAAAGTCACTGCGTATATTGTGGTTCAACTTATTTTGGTCAAATATTACCTGAAAACACCCTGTATACAGGGTGGGCCACGCTCAACGGGACGGAGCTTACTCGGAAAACGAAAAATGTTATGAAAAAGTTATTTGGCAGGAGTACGTAGGTGACACCCTGTAAATAAACTTTACATTACAATAATTCGTATCGATGGCCTCCCTAATCGGCAATTAATAAACAAAAATGCGTTAGTTAATTTTTATGCGACGAAGTGTAATGAATGTATTTAAACCATATTAATTTCGCAAAAAAAGTCATTTAAATCGAAAACTATCAAGAATGGGTAATAATAAAGTGACATTATTTTGTTCAATATACTTCAAAAATAAAATAAAATACAGGGTGTTCCATTAAAAAAAACATAACTTTGATATATCACGCTTTTTTGGAACACCCCGTATATGTCTAACTAATTTAGAAATGTAGTCGTCACTAACCTACGTACTCCTGCCAAATAACTTTTTCATAACACTTCGTTTTCCCAGTAAGCTCCGTCCCGTTGAGCGTGGCCCACCCTGTATATTGTAATGAAATAATTTGTACGAATTATTTATTTTTATAATTTATAAATTAATCAAGTACGAAACAATTTTTTTTTTGAAAAAAAAAACATGAAAAGAAAATAATAAACAGAGACGTCATTAATTTTAATTTAGTGTCACGATATATTATTTATATTTTAATAGAACTGTTTATAGAATGGAATTAATTATATGGAGTTGTATATATCAATTAGAAAATTTATTAAAATGAAAATTTTAAAAAATTCATAAAAGAGGACATGAAAAAATAATAAAAAGGTGAATAGAGCCAGGAACCCGGACCCAAATGAAATAAGGGTTCCGGTCCGGTTTGGGTTCTATATAATTCGAAAAATTTCGGTTCCGGTCCGGTTCAGGTTCTGTAAAAATTATTTCGATCGGCTCCAGTTTTTCTGTCCAAAGGTCCAAAGAATTTTTCGACAAAACATTTTTTTTAACATTTCTAGTCTCAGTACAATTGAATCAAAATGATTAGCCACAAGCACGGATTTAAGGGGTGGCGGTGGGAGCGATCGCCTCCTCCCCCCAAATAGGTAAACATTTTTAAAAAACTGCACCAAAAAAAATGAAACTCATTAAACTGCGTTATTTATACAACTTTATACCACTTTTTGTAGTCAACGCATGTGCATTTCAATTTCACTGGAGGTGTATCCCCTCTTTCATTAAAAATAACCCAAAATCCCCCCCCCCCATATCAAGCTCCCGGATCCGTGTCTGAGCCACTCGTTAAAAAATGAACTGAAAAACGAAAATGTAAAGTAATTCCATAACTTTTAATTTTTTTTATTTTATAAATTAAATCCGTCAAGACAAGGAACTTAGATGAAACGGTTTTTATTCGTTGATAAAAGTGATTTAGTAATAAATGTGATTTAAGCTCAATTCTTCTTATTATGGCTTCGTTCCAAGAATACAATTTGGAATATATCGAAAAGTAAAATATTAAGTAAAAAAAATTTTTTCGGACGCCATTCTAATTGATTTTTTGATCTAATTAGAAAAAATTGACAACAGAACTATATCTTTCAAAATCCGTCCCTTCTTTCTTTTTGTGAGTGTAAGGAAATTAAACGTTATATTTGTTTTATTTTAGAAGAAAATTTAATAATCCGTCAGAGACTTTTTCTTTTATTTTTTTGGTCTTGTCTTCAATTTCCTGGATCCGGCAGCAAAAGATGTCACTTTCCAAGGAAAATCTTCCAAAAGAAAAAAGGACTTATTCCAAATAAAAACGTTCGGTCCCAAAGGAGAAAAAAAGTTGCTCGTTCCAAAAAAGACCTTTAGTCTCAGAAAAAAAAAACCCTAAATTTCACATAAAGTAAATATAAGACAAAAATCCTATAAATTACCAGATTTCGTGTTCTCTGTTTAATAAAAAAGAATATAATGATAATATTAATATGAAATACAAACATCAGATAATTTATATTATTGTAAAATATAAAATATGAAATTTTAAGTAAATATAACAAAAAATATACCGGCATAAAAAAAAATTAAAAACAACAGTAATTAAAAGTTAAAGCGTCGAAATAATTAAAAATGATAACGGGGGCCATAAGTAAATATATAATATAATATAATAAAAACTTCAATAAGCGACACATATAAAAGTCAAATATTCTGACTAAAGAGGCAAAGAGAGAGAATTGTTAACATGGGAAAGATATTTTATAGTAATACCAAGAGGAGAAGGGACACGACGCGAGGAAATTAAGAAGAGATATCAAACGAGTCTGGAATTAAGATACACTGAGCAGAGGAATAATGAAAATACAGGGTGGCACAGAAAAATAAAACGTAACATAAAAAGAACCGGTATTTTTTAAAGGGTTCGGGTTCGATACCTATAATAATTTTGTATAAAAAATTCGGTTACGATTCGGGTCCAGAAAAAACATTCATTTAAACTTTTAACATTAAATATCTGAAAAAGTATTTTTTGGATATTCGTCGGGAAAGTTTTGGGGCGACACAATCGATTTTTTTTTTAAATATATTGATACTTAACTTTTTCAGTAGCTATCTCTTTTTTATGCACAAAAAAATTTTTTTAACAGTATATTGAAATATAAATCCCCATGTATATGGTGATTTTCAATCTTGATCATGTAAAATTTATCTCATTTGGGTTAGGTTCACAAAATAGTTAAATAAAAGAAAATCAGAAATTTAATTTGAATCAAAATTTTATATATAATATCTTACGTCTACGTCTGCTACACTCGTCTTGTTTTGTTGATAATATCATCAGTTACTTCACCTTTTTACTACACTTTCGTCTTGTTTTTTTTTTAGTTATTCTGTCTACTACGCTTTCTGCCTTGTCTTACTTACGTTTTTAGTTGGTTTTGGTACTTGGCGTCTTTCTATTATCAAATTACATTACAATATATTTTTATATAAAAATACTTAGAACATTAGTAGAATTATATTTATTGTACTAAAATATGAACAATATTTAAACATTTTAAAAAATAAATCATTATCTTATTTTCATTCCTTATTTGCATGTCTCACAGCACTGGAAATATATGAAGGTAAGTTATAACTAGAAACAAAAAGTAAATAATTAGTTATTTTAATTGATTGTATTTTTTGTAGGATAACTTAAAAGTGCTTATATACAGGGTGTTGCAATATTGAAAAATGGATACTTACCATACCAAATTTCAAGTCAATACGTTAAATAATAAAGAAATAATTCCAAAAAACCTAAAAGTTAATTTTACCTTTAACACCCTGTATCTTAGCAGTAGATAACATTTGACCCAGAGTTATTTAGTAAAATATTAATATTTCGAGGTCCTTAACCTAGAATTTTAATATTGACCATTCCTTATGAAATACCTTGTATACGTTGATATAAGTATAGGCCAAGACACACACGTTAACCCTAGAAATTACCCACATGTTAAAACATTAAGCTTGGTAATCTAACATAAAAAAATATGTATTTTATTAAAAGAAGTCTTGACTATTTAAATGTAGCCTGTGTATATAAAAAAAATTATTTATTTTATTAAAAGAATTCTTGACTATCTAAATCTAGCCTGTATTTAAAAAAAATTAAAAGGTCATGTGGGATTCGATTCCCGGAACCACTGCACCACTAACGGACACTTTGTCACGCTGCTACTAGAGCTCGTGCTTAAATATGTTCAAACTTTTTATTTAGCGAATCACGTTTCACGTGTGAGTAATTTCTAAAATTATCCACAGGTTAACGTGTGGATAGTCACAGTGATAAGTAAAAATTGTTCGTAGTAGCAACACTGTAAAGTGAAAAGCATCGGTAAGTCAAAGGCTTGGCATCTACGCGTACGTAACTTATACAAATTTCGGTAATTCCCCGGCCGTCTGAGTGATTACCCGTTTTACGAAATGCATTATTAGTCCAGTCAACAAGTGCTTTTTGGGTCAAACTTTTTTCTCCGCCTCCGAAAAATATGGACGAGGTGTCATTCGATTCGGAATAGCGTGTAGATGATTTTTGAAAAAATTCAAGAGCCGCTTGCAAACAATTAACTGAAAAAAATGGGGTTTTTTTTTTGCAAATATCTCAAAAACTATTTGACATTTTTCAAATTTGAAAAAAGATTCAAAAAGAGGAGGAAACTTCGCCCGGAACTGTAGAACCAATATTTATAATTTTCCCAGAGGGTTGAAAATACGGACGAAATCGCGGATTCTGGCTTACATAAGCCTCGCCCACTTTGGACCTTTAATGAATAAATATTATTTAAACTTATTAAATATGAAAATAAAGAATTGAAAAAATTCAGGCATCTACTGAATAAATAGATTTATGAACAATAATCCGCGGTCAAAAAAATTTTATCGCGATTTTTCTATTAATTATGCAATAATTAATTAACAACTTTTTTCTACTTGAACATGAATATTGCAAATGCGATAATTGTTAAATAACAAATCTGAGATTTTTTTCCTTCTTTGGAGCTATTTGGAAAAATTAAAAAATTATTATTTTTCACTTTATCAACAATTTATTTTTTTATATTGAAATTAGATTTTTATTTTTTTCTCAATAACTGTTGCAGATTCAAAAAAATAACAAAAGATCAAAAAGTTTCCAAACAAAACAAAAAATTAATTTTGTATTTTAGAAAAAATCTACAAAGAAAATTAATTGTGTCAAAGACCTAATTCATATCTGTATACAAAATGAGTAATTATTTCCCTTTTATTTTGGCTCTGTAATGAGGTTAAAAATGTAAAATATCCAGGGTTGAAATGGTTTTAGAATGAGACGTGTCTGTCTATTTGGTGCCACACTAAAAATAATGCCCTCATTCGTCTAGCTCTGTTTATTTAAACTGTGTCTCCTCTTCGACCGTATTTTCGTTAAGGCCAATGCCGTTTTCGCTCAAGTAAAAATAGTCTAAAATACAATAAGACAAAAGTTTTTCTATATTAGTAATTTTACTATCGTTCAAAATCTATTCAACATTCTCTGTTGGTTTATACTGTTGAGAGAAAAAAACAACAATGCAGTTATTTTAAATTTAAACAAAGCAGCAAGTCATTGTTTAATTGTTACTTATCTCGCATTGTTGATCGATTAATAATACAGTTGTTTTTTCTATGTCATCTTGAAAATATGCGTAAGGCATTCGACTGCATGTCTCTAGACCTAATAATGCGCTCGGCATAAAATAGACAAAAAAAATGGAACAATAGTTTCGTATCGAAAACAATAAAAATAATTTAAAACTTACAATAAATATTTTTGTTGTTACATAGATTTTTTATTATAGTTTATTTTTATACATGAGAGAGTATTAAAGTAATAAAATATTGCTAATCCATAGAAAAATGAGAGACAGAAATTATACAAAACTAGTTGGCAATGCGCCAACTAGCATTGCCAAGACAAAATTTTAATATATAAATGGTATTATAATATTTATCTACGACCTTCCTTAAAAACGAACATTTTTACACTTATTTTACCACGTAAAAATACGCTTTATACATAATTTAAAACAGTGCGTAAAAGACTAATGTATTTTAAATGGGAGTTTCATTATAACACCCAAAACTGTTTTATAATGAACAATGCTTTTTAAATGGGCTTTTTATCTATAATACAACGAGTGGTATCGTGACTATCGCATTAGTTATTTCATGAAACGTGTTGTCAAATATTAAATATTTGAAATTATAATTTGACAACACGTTGAGTGCATTAACTTATGGGATTATCGATAGACCCGATACCACTCGTTGTATTCATTAGATTATATCACGAATTAATGACATTTTAAAAATTTGACAGCTCAATTATTTACACTTACTTTACAAAAGCAATGACAATGATGACATCCTACCTACTAGATTTTTAGCATTAAATGTACCAAGTGTGATTATCAGTAACAGTATATATTATTACATTATCTGTCAGTAGATAGAACGTCCTTTAACTTTAAAGATTCAATAACTAAAGGTGATGACGTTTAGAATAAAATTTAACGAGTTGATTTCTTGTACAATTGTCACAATCTAAACGTCATTGTCGTTAGTTACAGAACCGTTAAAGTTAAAGGACGTTCTATCTACTGACAATATGAGTGATATAATCATTATAACCCTTTTTTAAGCAATTTTTTGCCAGTTGCCATTGATGATAGTCATTTGTTTAACTTTTACCGCCATTTTGTTTGACAGTTCAGTCATTTTAATTGTTTGTTTTCAAGTTAAATGGTTTAAAGTTAATAATACTATATTAGGTTATCTTTAAAAAAATGAAAAAAACTCGTAATGATTTAAGTTAGTTAGTTTGTGAAAAACATCAAAAAAGAAAGGAAAAGCAACGTGATAAAGGGGATAATTAAGCCAGACTTTAAAACGCCATTGTTTATCCAATCTGGTCTGTGTATTACAAATTTTAAGGAGAAGTCGTAGATAAAATTTTGTATAAAACACGTACGTGAAGCTTTAAGGTGCCTTAAAATTCAACTTATACGCAAAAAAATTACTTCGGGCATTTGTATCATAAACAAATAATTTAAATATTGCATAAATTTTATAAAATTGTACACAAATCTAAGCGACAAAGTCCTTATATAAGTATACAGACTGTTATCATCTTTAATATTATTTGATATTCTCTCATTATTGGAAAAAAATAGGAAAAAACGGGAAAACAGAAAAAATACTGAATAGTATGGGAAAAATAGGAATAAATAAAGAAAACTAATGATTAACAGGAAAAAATAAAAATAAATAGGAAAAATAGATAAAATAGTGAAGAATAGGGGAATAGATGAAAAATAAATAAAATAGGGAAAAATCAGGAAAATATAAAAAATTGGAATAATTAAACAAATGGGGGAAAATAGCGAAAAATAGAGAAAATAGGGAAAAAATAGAGAAAAATTGGGAAAAGAAAAAAAAATATTAAAATAGGAAAATTTGTGAAAAGTAGGCGAAAATGGGGAAAAAATAGAGAAAAATAGGGAAATATATTGAAAAATTGGGAAAAATAGGGATAAATAGGGCAAAATAGGAAAATTTTGGAAATATAGAAAAATAGGGAAGAATAGGAAAAAATAGAAAATAATAGGGTAAAATAGGAAAAGAGAGGAAAAAATAACGAAAAACAGGAAAAAGTATTGAAAAAAAGACAAAATACGAAAAATTAAGAAAAATAGAGTAAAATGAAGCAAAACAGGTAAAAACGGGGAAGCAAAGGGGAAAATAGTTAAAAATAGGGCAAAATAAATACAAATAGGGAATAATAAAGAAAAATAAGGAAATTGAAAAAATAATAGAAAACAGGAAAAAATGGAAAACCTAGGAAAAATGTAAAAAATGGGGAAATTAGTGCAAAACAGAGAAAATTGGGTAAATATAGGGGAAATTAGAAAGAATAGTGAAAAAAATTTGAAAATAGGTCAAAATGGGGAAGTTTGCGAAAAATAGAGAAAAATATGAAAAAATTAGAAAAAGATGGAGAAAATAGGCAAATTAGTGGAAGTCGGGAAAAATAAGAAAACACAGTGAAACAAATAGGAAAATAATAATAGGGAAAATTTGGGAAAAGTAGGGTAAAATAGGAAAAAATAATGATAATTAGAGAAAATCAGTTGAAAAATAAGGTAAAATAGAGAAAAATAGGAAAAAATACATTTTTTTTAAAAAATTCAGATCTCCATAACATTTTTGTTACAAACTTTTCATAATACAATTTTTTGTTTGGGAAAAATATGAAAAAATTAGAAAAAGATAGAGACAATGGGAAAATTCGGGAAAAATAAGAAAACATGGTGAAACATCGGGGAAATACGGAAAAATAAAGAAATAGGAAAATAATAATAGGGAAAAGTAGGGGAAAATAGGGATAAGTATAGAAAAATAGTTTAAAAAATAAGGAGAAATGGTGAAAAATAAGGTAAAATAGAGAGAAATAGGAAAAAACACATTTTTTAAAAATTCAGACCTCTGAATCCAAATTGTAAAATTTTTAATCATTTTTTAACAACCGCGTGTAAATTACTAACTACAAATACTTTGTTGCGCGTAAAGTTCAATTGTACGCACTAGTGCCTAAAATTCAATACTAGTACATAAAGTATTTTACGCACTAGTTCGTAAAGTATATCTACATATTTTTTGGTAGTAAAAAAAATATTGAATGCAACTAGCGTGTAAAGTGCCATTTTTCAATCATGTGATAAAATTCACAGTATCACTTTACACTCTTTGAATGTAAAACGGTCTGAAGATGGTGAAATGCCTAAACTAGTTGCCAAATAATAAACAAATTTTTAATATATTGTGGTATTTGACTTCGTGTTTTATTACGTCAATAGTTGACCAGATTTGAAGATAATAATAATAGAATTAATTAATACATTTTAAATTACATTAAAAAAAAAAACAACCGAATACATAAAGTAAATAAAAAAAATTAAACCTTGGTCCACATTGAAATGATAGTAATTTAAGTTCATTTCGTGTGGTTTTGGATTTCACTTGAAAAATATGAGGTAGCTTTGTTGAATGATAATGAGAGGATTAATGCATATATATAAAAAATAAAATTGTATGTCAATGTCTCCTTTTTCGTAATTTAGCGCATACAGAAATTACACAATAAGTAGAAAATAAGACTTTTATTAACTATTAATAGTTACTTATTGCCGTGTTGAATCTCTCTGTATGCGTAGATTTTTATTATTATTTATTTTCATTTATTTTTTTTTACAGTTTCATCAACACTTTATTTATTTTTTTTAACCACGTACATTTAATCTGATCCCAGGAAATTAGGCTTGCGAACGTGAGCTTTATGAACAAAACCTATTGCGAACACGCATACCTGGAATTAATCTAAGCGCTGACTAACGGTGGGCTTTGCGAACACGCTTAATATTAGAACTATAAAACTATTAACCTCTTAATTACGGGGATTTTTACGTAGAAATTGAATTTTTTTAAAACGATATCTAAACATAAAATCGAAAGATTTGTCACGTCGAGTGCCCGATAAATTTGGTGGTCGAAATTTCGACCAGTCCCGTCCAGAACGGAAAGTCCAATAGTGAAAATTTCATTTGGGGAAAAACAGTGCATTCCTAAGTAATTGGATGCGCTGAATACGAAAAAGATAATAAAAAATGTCCAGAAGACATCCCTGACCTTGAAAAATGCATTTCAAGGTCAAATCCGTTGTTTTCTGTCCGAAATGATATCTCTAAATGTTTTTACGTTGGATACAGGAAATAGTAACGGTTTTTTATGTCATTTGCCATTTTTGAAATTGGGCCTTATTTTTCAATTGAAAACTACGAGAAATAGGGACCGAATTTAGAAAAATTTTATTAGAAAAAGCAAAAAAATATTTTTTTTTGCTCTTCCCTCTGGTTCCGGGTGGACATCCTTCCCTCAGAGACCCGGTATTTCAGTTTTCGCTCTCAGCATGATCCAGGATCAGGGTTGAGTTCGACCTCCTTCCACCACAACTCCTCCCGACATTTATCTGCATTTGAAACAATTTTCTAGGAAAATTGGGAATTTCGAGTGGGAGGTGGAGGGGGGGATCGATCTGGCTCAACAAGTGTACAGCTCTCCGGGACCCCGAACTCGACCATGTGTCCAAATTTTAGGGCGATCGGATGCATATTTTTTGAGTTACAGTAGGATAGAGGAAATCCCCAAGTGGACCCAGAAGACTTCGCTTCGAAATCACTATTTCAAGGTCAAATATGCATTCTAAAATGGTTATTTTGCTATACGCAGTACTATTGGTTTATTGTTTTCGTATTCAGCGCATCAAAATACATAGGTATACCATTTTATATGTCGAAATACCAAATAAAAAATTCGACCTTGAAATCACTATTTCAAGGTCAAATATGCTACATAAAATTGTTACACTATATTCCCTATATTCAAAACATAATATTATTCCCAAAATCACTCAAAAATATTGTGATCTTGAGTGGCCGAAATATCGACCAGTCCCGTCCTTAAAAGGTTAATGTTTATTAAATTATTATTTAAAAATGTCCAAAAGATGGGAATATTTTGCATTGTCTTCAACTGTTAAGTTACAGTTAAGTATTTAAATAATTTAGTTTTTTGTCAAAGTGGAACTATAGAGAAAATTATTTTTTTTAACAAATACTTACAAATTCTTAAGTTATTTTAGTAATTATAACACGTTTTTAAAAACTGAATGAAATGTTTTCTATTTACTTTCCTGAACAAAAGAAATTTTTAAATAAAAATACCATTTAAGGTTGAAAGACAGGACTGCAAAAAAAATTATGAGTGTGCAGGATTTTTCTAAAATGTAAATATACAAAAGTGAAAAAACAACTGAAATATAACATTTACTTAATTATTTTCTATCTACCACTAATAAATGTTCAATATTTTGCTTTTAGTAAACAATTAAATATAAGCTTTTTTCATAAATCATTAAATTCGCAGACATAGAGAAGAACCTCAATATTTTGCAATGGAACTGCCGCTCAGCAGTTTCCAACAAGGAAAATCTCGAATATCTCCTATTTGAAAACGATGTCACACTTGCGCTTCTATCGGAAACTTGGTTTAAACCAAACAAATATTATAATTTTAAAGGATATAATATAGTTCGATCAGACCGCAATGATGGCTACGGCGGAGTAGCCATTTTAATTAAAACAAATAAGATATACGCAGAAATACAAATTAAGAAACCGACAAGCATTTCTTGTACGTGTATATCAATTAAAATATTACCAAATAAAAAACCCATACACATAGTCTCAATTTATATTAAACCCAGAACCAGACTAGAATTGCGCGAGTGGACAGACTTCTTTGATAAAATACCAAAGCCTTACTTAATAACTGGCGATTTTAATTCCCATCACCTCTCTTGGGGCTGCGAATTTAATGACACATATGGAAATGTACTATCTCAGGCAATAAATCAATGTAAACTTGTATATTTAAACGACGGCTCGAAAACCCTTGTAACACAAGGAAGAAAAACCGCTATAGACTTATCTATATGTACCCATGATATTGTGCAATATATAACGTGGAAAACTATAAATGACCCACATGGATCAAACCACCTACCGATTTTAATGACATATGATTGTCCTAAACCTATTACAAATCATGCGACCATAAAACACAATATATGGTCATTTAAAAAAGCTGACTTTAAACTATATTCTTCAATACTAGATTCCAGAAACGCAGCGAAAAACTACAACGATTTAATTACCATGATAAACGAAGCCGCAGAAATCTCAATACCAAAAAGGTCAACAAACACAAATGCACGACGTAACCACCTTCCCAAACCTTGGTGGGACGACACCTGTAATAACGCAGCAAGAAGTAGACAAGAAGCATACAAAACATACAAAGATAATCCGAACACCCAAAATTTGCTTGAATACAAACGCCTTGACGCTATAGCAAAAAGAACATTTAAACAAATAAAAAGACAAAAATGGATTGAATACTGCGAGAGTTTGAACCAACATTCCTCTATTAGAGAAGTATGGAAAAAGGTTAACCGTTTCAAAAATCGGAAACAAGAAAATAAATTACCAACCGACCTTGACGCAAACTGGATAGATGAATTCCACACAAAAATTTCACCGGCATGGGTAACCGACAATATTGAGAATACGAGAACTGGGCTAAACTCGGTACCTAGAAATAATATACACTTACTAAAACCATTCAGTTTTTGGGAGCTAGAACGTTCTTTAAAACAAACAAATAATAGTTCCCCAGGCAAAGATAACATATCCTACTCCATGCTCAGCAATCTTCCAATCAAACACAAAAAGTCTCTTCTAGATATCTACAACTCAATTTGGTACGGAAATACCCCCTTACCTGAAAGCTGGAAGAACTATATTGTATTGCCTATTAGGAAACCAGGAAAACCCCTAGATAATTGTAACTCGTATAATATCTTTAGCTTCATGTGTACTAAAAACTCTAGAAAGACTTATTAAAAATCGTTTGCAACATTGGCTAGAAAGCGAAAGTATATTACCTGAAACGCAATACGCCTTCCGAAAATCTAGGTCTACATTAGATGCCATTACAATATTAATATCAGAAGGTTTAATAGGTTTTACTAAAAAACATTCCACTATGGCTGCATTCATAGACATAGCGTCAGCCTTTGACAACGTGAATCTAGATATTTTACATATGAAATTAACAAACATTGGCATCCCAAGTAAATTAAGTCTATTTTTAACTTCTCTATATACCAATAGACAAACGTTCTTAAAAATTAACCAAGAACTTACTACGTCACGTTACACCAACTTGGGACTACCACAAGGGAGTATATTAAGCCCACTACTTTACATCATATATACAATAGATTTAGAAAATTGTTTAACAAACACAAAAGCAATCCAATTCGCAGATGACATAGTTTTCTACTCTAGTGATAAAACTATAGCAGCGTGCCAAAATAGACTCCATCATGACTTTCAAAATATCCACAAGTGGTTCAGCTCCAATAATTTAACTATATCAGAACAAAAATCTGAGCTATGTATATTTTCAAAGAAAAGACAAATTCCCCAAGGCAACCTACACTTAGGCCCTTATCAAGTACCAATCAAAAACACCGTAAAATACTTAGGGTTATACCTAGACAGGAAACTACTGTGGAAAGACTGCATACATCAAATTATTAAGAAATCTGAAAACTCGATAAACATTCTGAGGGCCTTTTGTCAAACAAAATGGGGTGCAGACCCGAATACAGCATTACTGTTTTATCAAACTATGGTTAGAAGTATCCTAGACTATGGCAGCCATCTATATGGAGCAGCATCCAATACACACCTAGATAAAATCGAGTTACAAAAAAATAAATGCCTTAGAATCAGCCTTGGATACCTAAGGTCGACCCCTATAAATATCATGGAAGCAGAAGCTGTGGAACCTCCACTTAAATTCAGAAGGTTACTGATAAGCCATAAATTTGTCTCCAAAGCTACATCAAGAAGTGCAACCTATCTAAAACTCATTCATAATCTGTCAATCATGGTACTCACACACCCATACTGGCACACCAAAACAAGTCCTCTATTCGTGGAAAGTTACACTACTCTATCCCATTACTCAAACATCCTATATACCAGCAAAACTCTACCATGTTATTCAGCAGAACCACACACCCTATACTCATATAAAATACACACCTGCTACATAAATCCTAATGAAAATTTTGCAGAAGTTTTAAACTCGAAATGGCCAGAACATCAGTACTTATATACCGATGGCTCAAAGATGAACCATAAGACAGGCTGCGCATATTACGTATCAAATACAAAGTACTCACAAAAATTCCAACTACCCGAACAAGCATCTATATACACAGCTGAATTAGTTGCTATATGCCAGGCACTCAAGTACATACTAGACAATAACAACAAACATAACGTGCTATTTACAGACAGTAAAAGTACGGTAGATAAACTTAAAAATGTAAATACTGCAACAAAACTCACCCATATAGAAGTAGAAATATTAAAACTTAACTATTACATCCATTATCAACTTAAAACTGTAATTATAACATGGATTAAGGGGCACTCAGGAATAAAAGGTAACGAAAATGCAGACCGATTAGCTAAATCAGCCCTCACTACCGGAGAAATACTATGTTATAAATGTGTTACCAATACTGATCTAACCCCAACATTAAAAAAAGAACTTAAAAATAAATGGCAACAAAAATATGAAAGCTCCACAACTGGATCAAATTTTAAAAGTTGTCAAGAAAAACTTCCAGTTACCAGATGGTTTAGTTGATTATCAAATAGACATCTAATAATTGTAATAAATAGAATACGCTCACAACATGCCCTAACACCATCGTATCGGTACAAAATTGGAATAAACGATAATCCGTATTGCATATGTGCTGAATTAGGAAATCTTGAACATATAATCTTAGAGTGTTCTATGCACACTCAAAGTATTGAACGTCTATATAGCGACTTAATTCGTCACAAACTTACGTTGCCTATTAATTTGAATTGTATAATTTTTTCAAATAACCCCAATGTATATTTTAGCTTGTATCAACACACCATACGGTGTAAAATGAAATTGTGAATTACTAATCAAACTACTAATATATAAAAAGGGTAAGCAATTTGCGGTGAAAATAAAATTGTAAGTGTGTTCAGAAAAAAAAAAAAAAAAAAAAAAAAAAAAAAAAAAAAAAAAAAAAAAAACTGCATTTGCAATTTGATAAACTGTAGAGCATAAATATATCAAACAATGGTCTGGCTAATTGGTCTCTGCCAAAGCCAATAAACTAGGAAAAAAAAAAAAATATTTTGCTTGTTTTATTAAAATACAAAAATAAAGCCAACACAAAATAAAAAAATTACCTGTATTGTTCGCAAATCCCACGGTCCCCATAAACAGATTGAGGGTATGCTAGGTATATGTTCGCAAATCCCACGGTTCGCAAAACCCACACCACCGGAAATTACTAGGACACAATTCTAGTAATTTCCTGGGATAAATAAATAAAATAAAGTGTTGATGAAGCTGTAAAAAAAACTTAAATGAAAATAAATAATAATAAAAATAAGGTAATAAAGCACAAAGTCAGGTACCACAAAATTTAATTGACAAAGTACTAGCAGGCAACTAGTTTCGGTCATTGATCATCATCAGACCACTATTAAGTACTAACAGAGGACCAAATTGATCATATAAGTGATAGACCCATTAAGGGTAGAAGATAATCTTAAGAAATAAAATTGTGTGGGTACGAGTGAAAGGGGTTCTAGCACGAGAAATAATTTATAATTTTCATTCCTCCTGAGTTTATTGTTTATCTTTGTGAACTGATGACCAGTTTGTGGTCGCTTTGTTTCAGCCCCCACGTAGGTGGCTCCTTCAATTTTTTTATTTCCGGAATGTTGACCCACCCCCCTGTAGGTGGGTATCCATGTTTCCCTCATTGGGAGCAACCCGCTTATTTCATTAATTGACTAGCTGTTTGCTAAATATTTGTATAAAAAATTTTTCAATGTTTAATTTTTTTTAAAAATTTTTTGGTATTTTTCAAGTACCCACACAATTTTATTTTTTAATTTTATCTTCTACCCTTAATGGTGATCAATTTGTTCTCCTGTTAGTACTTAATAGTGGCCTGATGATGGTCAGTGACCGAAACTAGTTGCCTGCTAGTACTTTGTCAATTAAATTTTGTAGTACCTGACTTTGTGCTTTATTACCTTAAACTTTGGACCACATTTGAGATATGGATAACCTTTGGGATTTAATAATAAAAATGTACGCATGCAGAGAGATGCCACACGACATATGGTGCCCAACGTGGGGCATACTAATAAGGGCAAAAAAAAATTATACTATACATGTTATTGAAAACTTGAAAAGTCTGAAATAAATCATGCAACAAGTTGATTATGCGAAATATTTATTTAATCCGAGTTTTTTTTTATACTTTTTACTCGAAAATCAGATGGAAACTTAAAAATCTAGCACCATCAATCTTTAGTCATTTTCATTCAGAAATTGTTTCGAAAAATAGTTTCTTAATAAAATCAAATTTGAAGACTAACTTTTAATAACAAGAATTTATATTGCGGTAGAGTCGCCTTCTGGCAGTATCAAGATAAGTACTGAACAAAGAATTAAAGATAGCGCTGAAAATATTGGAGATGATGAAGACACATAAAGTCTATACGAAGTCAATTCGAACGGCATAAAAGATAAATATCTACCAACAGTCGGCGACTTCTTCTTAATAAAATGTCTGAATTTCCAGAGCTTAAATCTGAATTTGGGGTTATAATAATGGGGTCAATGAAAGGTAAAATACAATACAATATTTATTCTCCTTTTCTATGACATTCTAGAAATCTATTTACCACTCTCTATCTTTTACTTCGTAACTAACCGTTAATAACATCAAAAAAAGATATCCACAGCGCCATCTTGATTAAATAATAACAAGAAAATAATTTGGATAAACACGACACTAATGCAAATAACTCGTTAAAATTCGCAAGGACGCAGATTAAACTAAATTTAAAAATCCTAACCCAAGCCGCACCACTGACAATTCAGTAGAAAATGCCAACGCAGGTTTTCACAGTTGACCCGACATTTTTTTACCTTCATATTTTACTTGTTCGACTAGATGCCGCCGGCATATGAATTGTCTAACAACTAAAACCCACTTCTCTAATTTTTCCTTTGTTCTTTCGTTCCCCACTTTTCTTTTACTTTCCCGGACCCATCAAAGGGAAAGTAAGGGGAACGAGCAAAAAAATAAATCGAGATATCGATGGAAATATCCATTTTGAGGTCCCCCAAGAAGTTTGAAACCATTTCCAGGGTATGGTCTGTCTGTGTGTAATCTTCCACGATAACCGTTTGACCAATCAAGATGAAATTTGGTATGGAGGGTCGGTGTGTGTCTAGAATGCGACCATTAGATTTTGGTTTAAATTTGTACAGTAGAAGGTCCTCAAGACCGACATTGATTAAATACACATGTAACAGTTTTTTACTTTTTTTAAATTTTAAGAACAAACAATACACTTTAGTGCAAAATGCTGTAGTGCAAAGTTTTAGAGTATAAAATTCCCTATACCTTTTGTTTGAAACTTTTTCCAGAATTTCTAATAGTTGCGCCACTAGAGGGCGCGTAAAAAACGTTCATGTAGGTTTTCTCTAGTTTTTCTTGATTTTGAGGACAAACAATACACTTTAGTGCAAAATGTTGTAGTAGAAAGTTTTAGAGCATACAATTCCCTACAACGTTTGTCTTAAGCTTTTTCCAGAATTTCTAATAGTTGCGCCACTAGAGGGCGCGTAAAAAATGTTCATGTAGGTTTTCTCTAGTTTTTCTTGATTTTGAGGACAAACAATACACTTTAGTGCAAAATGTTGTAGTAGAAAGTTTTAGAGCATAAAATTCCCTACAACTTTTGTCTTAAGCTTTTTCCAAAATTTCCAATAGTTGCGCCACTAGAGGGCGCGTAAAAAATGTGCATGTAGGTTTTCTCTAGTTTTTCTTGATTTTGAGAACAAACAATACACTTTAGTGCAAAATGTTGTAGTAGAAAGTTTTAGAGCATAAAATTCCCTACAACTTTTGTCTTAAGCTTTTACCAGAATTTCTTATAGTTGCGCCAGTAGAGGGCGCGTAAAAAATGTTCATGTAGGTTTTCTCTAGTTTTTCTTGATTTTGAGGACAAACAATACACTTTAGTGCAAAATGTTGTAGTAGAAAGTTTTGGAGCATAAAATTCCCTACAACATTTGTCTTAAGCTTTTTCCAGAATTTCCAATAGTTGCGCCACTAGAGGGCGCGTAAAAAATGTGCATGTAGGTTTTCTCTAGTTTTTCTTGATTTTGAGAACAAACAATACACTTTAGTGCAAAATGTTGTAGTACAAAGTTTTAGAGCATAAAATTCCCTACAACTTTTGTCTTAAGCTTTTTCCAGAATTTCCAATAGTTGCGCCACTAGAGGGCGCGTAAAAAATGTTCATGTAGGTTTTCTCTAGTTTTTCTTGATTTTGAGGACAAACAATACACTTTGGTGCAAAATGTTGTAGTAGAAAGTTTTAGAGCATAAAATTCCCTACAACTTTTGTCTTAAGCTTTTTCCAGAATTTCTAATAGTTGCGCTACTAGAGGGCGCGTAAAAAATGTTCATGTAGGTTTTCTCTAGTTTTTCTTGATTTTGAGGACAAACAATACACTTTAGTGCAAAATGTTGTAGTAGAAAGTTTTGGAGCATAAAATTCCCTACAACATTTGTCTTAAGCTTTTTCCAGAATTTCCAATAGTTGCGCCACTAGAGGGCGCGTAAAAAATGTGCATGTAGGTTTTCTCTAGTTTTTCTTGATTTTGAGAACAAACAATACACTTTAGTGCAAAATGTTGTAGTACAAAGTTTTAGAGCATAAAATTCCCTACAACTTTTGTCTTAAGCTTTTTCCAGAATTTCCAATAGTTGCGCCACTAGAGGGCTCGTAAAAAACGTGCATGTAGGTTTTCTCTAGTTTTTTTTTTATTTTGAGGACAAACAAAGCCTTTTAATGCAAAATGTTCTTATTCAAAGTTGTAAAGCATCAAATTTTCTTTAACTTATATATTTAACTTTTTATAGAATTCCTCATAGTTTCGCCGCTAGATGGCGAGAAAAATACACATTTATAATTTCCCATTTTTTTTAAAATTTGAGGTAAATTATGCTCTTTAGTGCAAAATGTTTCAGTGCACAGTTGTAAAGCATAAAATTCCCTACAACTATTTTATGAAAATTTTTCTCGAATTCCTAACAGTTTTCACATATGATTTTAAGAGATCCTAATTGTAGCAGTGTGCTATACAACGTGCGCATGCGCAGCTTATGTCATTATCAACATTGAAATATCAATTCGGTAGACGTATTCACAATCGGCTCGCTATTTAAATTATTGTAATGCTTGGTATTTTGTAATTTAAATAATAATAATAATAAATAACATCTTCTCTACGGTCGAGCCGGGAAAGTTCTGGGGTGACACAGCCGATTTTTGAACCAAGCGATCGGTTTAGTAGTTGGACAAAGTTTACCAGCGGGCCGACTTTGAGTGAGTGATAAGAAATTCATACGAGGTATAATCATCAATTTTATATTGGGGTTTTATATTGTATTAACTAGTAAATTTATCAGACCCGATACACGAATCTTTTTTAGCTCTTCGAATTGACTTTGTATAGACTATACAAGATGTCAATTTATAAATGATGATGATAAATATCCTGAGAAATATAAAAAAATACAAAAACAAGCTACAGAAACACGACATTATATATCCATACTTTTACTGATGTTGTTAATCTGTTTCACACGAATATAATTCACTAAAATTATCTTTATCAGATATAAACAATTTATCTGACTTAAATAGCTATAAAATATTTACGATCAGTATAAAGTTAAATTTATTATTAGCAACGAATTGTATATTCTTGACCTAAAATGTTCTAAACGGATTTTTTTATATAATAATTACGTAACCTTACTTTTGTCCGGCTATGTAGATGACAAATCATATAAACTATAATTTTTAAGAAAAAAATTATAAAGTTATTCAGGTTTCTAATAGTCGTAGAGGTACGCTTTAAACTAAAAATTCACTGTTTTAACGGAGGGCTAAATATATGATATAATTATGGAGCGAGCGCAGCGAGCTCCCCTTAAAAGATTGTGTCTCTACTTGTCGCAATATGTTGGATTAACCGATTATTTTCGGGCCGGTTTTTTCTGTGTTTGTTATAACGAGTCATGAAGAGCACTAATAGGAGCGGAAAAAAATATATACCGGGTGACAATGGTGTTAGGGTACACTCAATAACTTCGTTAATTTTAATAAAACGTTGACTTTTAAACATTTTTTTCCTTTTACATTGTTTTATGTATTGCAATTTGCTAATTGAAATTCAAAACTTAAGATATGGACGAAAATAAAAAATGGGTAGTTCCATAAAGAAAAAATCAAAGAAGCCTTAATGAATTATGGCAAAACTTATAAAAATTTAAAATTGTTTAGATTTAAATGAAACTTAAAATTTAAAAAATATTTTGCTACCAAGAAATATAGGCCCTTACTATATTTAATTCAAGGCCTATTTCTTTTGTTTTTTTTTTCATTAAAAATGTCATTTCAAGGTCATTATAGGAAAATTACTTTTTCTTTTATTTCAGCGCTATTGCAACGAGATTGACAAGCAGAATGCGATGGTTGACAAATTATACAGGGTACCATTGAAAAGTAAAAAGTTGGTACCACTTCCGGAAAAACTGGAAGTTGTATTTTTGATCTAAAATGGTAGAAATGTCGATAATTATATCTATTATAGTTATCCCAAATGTCAATTCTTTACATTTAAAATTAACGAAGTTATTGATTGTACCTTAACATCGTTATCACCCGGTATATATATTATTTAGAATTTTTAAAATCGTATCTCTACAATTTGTGATTGGTGGGGATAAATGAAAATAAATAACAATAAGGATACAGAGATATGGGATACGATATATGGCGCCCAACGTGGGGCATGAAGAGCACATATGGTGCCCAACGTGGGGCATGAAGAGCACATATTGGCGCCCAACGTGGGGCATGAAGAGCACTAAGAAGGGCGATAAAAAAGCTCCCATTATTATAAGATTGTGTTGGGTGTATAGTTGTCACGATATTTTGCAAACCGATTAACCGATTTCTTTCGGTTTTTTTTTCTGTGCTTGTTATAATGGGCTTTAGCGATATGTAAATTTTGGTAAGTCTAAGTTGAAAGGGGGAGGGTCCACGCCTACAAAATAGTAAAAAATACCATGCAGAATCTGTTCGTATTGAGTGTCAAGGGGCGTAATTTCACTCCCTTTTGACTCAGGGTCACCAAAAACACATCGGGAATGTGCAAATGTATGACGATGTCAAAAAAAGGATACCCGATGGAAGAAGGTCAAACCGTTTGGCTGATACTGGAAAAATAAAATAGGAAAAAAAAAACGAACGCCGCGTTTGATGGCAAAATAATAGAAAATAGCAAAAATGGGAAAAAATTGAAAGAAATAGGAGAAAATAGGGAAAATAGGAAAAAAAAGTAAAATTAGAAAAAAGGGGGAAATAGGAAAAATAGGAACTAATAGGAAAAAATAGAAAAAATAAGAGAAAACATTAAAAATAAAAAAAAATAGGAAAATTAATTATTTTCCTATTTTTTTCCATTTTTTCTTCGGCTCGCTCTCTTTTTAGGTACCCAAGTACCCATGCTTGTCTTAAGTTAACGTGTTAATTTTTAATTAAAAAATGGCCAATGTCATGTACTGGCCATATCAGATTTTTAAATTAATTATGACAAATTTTTTACACTTTTTTATATTTCAGACTTATACATGCCTTCATGTATGCGTACTAGTCAACAACGTACCCTGTTGTCCCCCTTCTGTAAGTAACACCCATGTGTGTTGCATGTACATTGGATGTAGAATATTTTTTTGTTTTTTTTTGCACTTTTTATAATGCTTGTTGTTTTATTCGTATTTAAGAAAAAAAAATCCTGTCGGTAGGGTCGACAGGGGAGGTAGATTTCTATTGTCTAAATTTGAGAATCCTTCCCCACTCCACGATATGGTCAGATCGAAAAAAGTTTCAAACAAATAAATTTTATAATAATTAGGACATGAAAAAAGTCTAATGACCTGTTTCAATATTTTTAAAAATAACGGAGATATGAATTTTTTAAAAATAGCGGAGATATTTATTTGTTTTGCAAATTTCAACCCCCTGCAGTTCCATCCGCGTGGGTCAGATGAAAAAAAGTTTCAGACAAATTAGTTTTATAATAATTAGAACACAAAAAAAGTCTCGTGACCTGTTTCAACATTTTTGAAAATTGGGGAGATATAAATTTTTTGAAATTTCAACCTCCTCCAGGTCCATCAGCGTGGGTCAGAAGAAAAAAGTTTCAGATAAATTAATTTTATAATAATCAGAGAATAAAAAAAGTCCAATGGTCTTCTTTAATATTTTCAAAAATGGCGGAGATCTGAATTTTTTAAGATTTCAACCCCCTGAAATTCTCACCCCCTTAGAGGTAGAATGCCCATTTGCAATACGCAATGAATTACTACCCCAAAGAATTTGTGTACCAAATTTGGTGTCGATTGGACAAAAATTGCGACCTCTATCGTGCCGGAACGGAATATCTACACATACATATATATATAGGTATATACCGATAAATTTGTTTTTTTTAACTGATTCTTGTTCAGGAGGTCACAAACGGCGTAGCGCCCCTATTCCCGGTTCTGGGTCCCGTCATTGAATCGATTACAATAGGTAGATTCCATATATGGAAATCTACCTAATAATTTACCAACATTTATAATAATACATTATCTAATTATTTTAACAAATGTCACAATCTGAACGTCTTTACAAAAAAATAGTGGGGTAAATAAAAAGAGTGGGAAAAATGTGCACCAAAAAATAATAGTCCTAAAAAAAGGGGGAAAGAGTGGAGCAAAAAACAATAATTGATAAAAAGGAGGAAAAAAGTGGGAAAAAACTATAGTTGTAAAAAAATGGGGGGGGGGATGGGAATAAAATACTCCGAGAAAAGTATTTTGCAAAAATATAAATTTTACAAAATTTTCAATAAAATTTATTAAGAGAAGGGGGTCGTGCTATATTTGAAACGAATATTTTGACCAATTTTTTTGGACTTCCTGTATTAAAATATCGCAAAAAAAGTGTTTTTCAAAAATTTAAATGTTTCAAAATTTTCAATAAAAATCGTTAATATGCTTCATTAGAGCTTTTAGACAAAAAACAATTATTGTAAACTAAATGGTGAAAGAGAGGAGCAAAAAACAATGACAGTAAAAATGAGGAAAAAAGTGCAAATTGTTGCAAAAAAAGGAGGGGATGGGGTAACACAAGAGTGGAAAAAAGTGAGACAAAAAGTAATAGTTGTAAAAAAAAGGGGGAGAATAGGACATAAATCAAGAGTAAGAAAAAAATGGTCACAAAAAAGTTGCTTGATATTAGCAATTATAAATGTAGCGTTTCTTCTTGTTATCTTACCCTTAATTTGATCACAAATCAACTAATTTGCCTGAAACTGTAGAACTGGAGGGGGTTGAAATTTCAAAAAATTTATATCCGCCATTTTAAAAAATACCGAAACAGGCCATACGACTTTTTTATGCTCTAATTATTATAAAATTAATTTGTCTGAATTTTTTTTAATCGGGCCCAACGGGATGGAACTGGAGGGGTTGAAATTTCAAAAAATTTATATCTCCGCCATTTTCAAAAATATTGAAACAGGTCATAAGACTTTTTTATCTTCTAATTATTATAAAACTAATTTGCCAGAAACTTTTTTTCATTCGACCCACGGGGGTGGAACTGGAGAGGGTTGAAATTACAAAAAAAATTATATCTCCGCCATTTTAAAAAATATTGAAACTGGCCATAAGACTTTTTTATGCTCTAATTATTATAAAATTAATTTGTCTGAAATTTTTTTAATCTGGCCCAAGGGGATGGAACTGGAGGGGTTGAAATTTCAAAAAATCTATATCCGCCATTTTCAAAAATATTGAAACAGGTCATAAGACTTTTTTTATCTTCTAATTATTATAAAACTAATTTGCCTGAAACTTTTTCATCCGGCCCACGGGGGTGGAACTCGAGAGGGTTGAAATTTCAAAAAAATTATATCTCCGCCATTTTAAAAAATATTGAAATAGGCCATAAGACTTTTTTTATGCTCTAATTATTATAAAATTAATTTGTCTGAAATTTTTTTAATCGGTCCTAAGGGGATGGAACTGGAGGGGTTGAAATTTCAAAAAATCTATATCTCCGCCATTTTCAAAAATATTGAAACAGGTCATAAGACTTTTTTTATCTTCTAATTATTATAAAACTAATTTGCCTGAAACTTTTTCATCCGGCCCACGGGGGTGGAACTGGAGAGGGTTGAAATTACAAAAAAAATTATATCTCCGCCATTTTAAAAAATATTGAAACTGGCCATAAGACTTTTTTATGCTCTAATTATTATAAAATTAATTTGTCTGAAATTTTTTTAATCTGGCCCAAGGGGATGGAACTGGAGGGGTTGAAATTTCAAAAAATGTATATCTCCGCCATTTTCAAAAATATTGAAACAGGTCATAAGACTTTTTTTATCTTCTAATTATTATAAAACTAATTTGCCTGAAAAATTTTTTCATCCGACCCACGGGGGTGGAACTGGAGAGGGTTGAAATTTCAAAAAAATTATATCTCCGCCATTTTAAAAAATATTGAAATAGGCCATAAGACTTTTTTTATGCTCTAATTATTATAAAATTAATTTGTCTGAATTTTTTTTAATCGGACCAAAGGGGATGGAGAGGGTTGAAATTTCAAAAAAATCATATCTCCGCTATTTTTGAAAACATTGAAACAGGTCATGAGACTTTTTTCATGCCATAATTATTATAAAATTTCTTCTTTTGAAACTTTTTTTCGATCTGACCATATCCTGGGGTGGGGAAGGATGAGTCTCAAATTTAGACAACAGAAATCTACCTCCCCTTGTCGACCCTACCGACAGGAATTTAAAAAAAATAGAATTTTGCAAACCATATTCTTTAGTTATTTAAAAAAAGAGGACTTGACTGTCTTCGTTAAATTATAAATGTTTTATTGGCTGTTTTTAATTGCCTAATAATACAGAACTCTTCTCAATTTTGTACCGATTTGGGTTATTTTCGATCTGCCGATTTGGGAATCACCCGATACAGATCTAATGTTCGTCGATTTTTGATTATATTTAAATCATATAATGATTAATAGTATCAGAATGTTAGGATTTGTTATTCGAAATACCATAGACCTTAGAAAAAAAATTATTATAAATAGATGATTAAATGACGGTGAATAATAATTAATTGTCCGATGGAAAAAAATAAAAATTTAATACATGAGTTCATATTTTAAAAATTTTGTTTATACACGAATATATTATTTGATAAAGGTTAAATTTTAAAATTGTTTTCAAATATACAGAATGTCCCATAAAAGTTAATAATGTCTCTTATGAAACGCCTTGTATATACATTAAAAATTAAACTAACTTTCTTAAGTATGTAGATATTTTATTATTTCGAAAAATGGATATAATTTTAAATAAAAAAAAAAATCAAATAATTGAAAGCATTAATGTATTTAGAGTTGTTTAATATTATACAAGGCGTCCAAAATAGATCAATTTTTTAATAACATATTCAAACACTAATATTGTTTATATTTTAAATAGGACACCCTGTATTATTTTACATCCTGTTTCTTTTAAACAATATAAAAGTCCACCATGTCTAAATCTTTTAATTTTTTGAGTTATTTTTATCTTTGTGATTAGTGATAGTGCTTGTATTTTGTTAGCTCAGAAAAATTATCTTGCATAAAGATAATTTTCAAAATGTTATAGTCATTGCGTCACTCTGTATATATTTTTTTTATGTAATAAATATCTGTGTTTGGAATTATTATAGTTAGTTACGTATTTACTATTTTTTAACATGCATGATTTTATTTTTATGCATGATCATTTGTTTCAATATAATCGTGCCTATTTAATTTACAACATGTGGTTAATTGTTAAACGCTTTCAATTGTTTATTTTATATTTTACAATTATAATTATTTAGATGTATAATAGTATATAAAAAATGATGTATGGTTATTTCAAGATTAATTGAACAATGTTTCGACTACTTATTTAGCACATCATCATGGCTATAAAAATACGTTTTTTTAAATAAGACTTTGCATTTACTATGCTCTTTAAACCTAGCTTTAATAATTCACTCAGTTTGTCCTATGTATACACAAAAATATGATAAACGTTTTATATGGTCATTAAATCTAGTTTTTAAACGATTTCTCTGTCTACTAATATTTTTTATTCTAATCAGATTTTTTAATTTATTTATTTTTTTTTTTTTCAGGCACGGCGACAAATTCGAGATTTATTCGAAGATTTACGGGATGGACACAACTTAATTTCTCTCTTGGAAGTTCTAACTGGCGAACAACTTGTAAGTTATATTTTTTTTCTATTTGAAATATAAAAATGAGGGGGTAATCCCACCCAACTTTCCGAACACTCCTAGTAAAGTAATTGTTTAATCGATTATTTTAGTTTTTCTGCATCAAAATACATTAATAAAATTAGTTTAAAAAATTAAAAAAAAACTAAATTTTTTTGTAAAATTTTTTTTTTAACTTTTTATAATTTTGTATAATTTCTACAAGTATTATTTTAAAATTATGAAATATTTCACACATAATATTCTTTTTGATCCCTTTCGGATGTACTTTTTATATTAATAAAGTTAGTTTAAAAAATTCATAGGTACCATTGAATTGTTTTACATTTTTTTCTCTATAACTTGAATAGGGAAAAAATAAGAGAAAATGAGCAAAACAGGAAAATTTGGGAAAAATATTGAAAATTTGTGAAAAATATTGAAAATTTGGGGAAAATAGGTGAAAATAGGGAAACAGTAAGGAAAAATGAGGAAATTAGCACAAAATAGGAAAAAATAACTACAAATAAGGAAAAATATGCAAAAATAAAGAAAACAGACTAATGGAAAACAAAAAAAAATAGAAGGATATAGAGAAAATAGTGAAAAATATAGGAAGAGAAAAGTAGTAAAAATTGAGAAAACGGAAAAAAGGAAGAAATAGGGTAAAATTGTGAAAAATTGAGAAATTTGCAAAAAATAATGAAAATTAGGGAAAAAATGAAGAAAAATTTGACAAAATTGGCAAAATTGAGCAAAATAGGGAAATTTGAGAAAAATAATGAAAAGTGGGGAAAAATTGGAAAATAATAAAAAATAGGAAAAAATATCGAAAAACTGGAGAATAAATATGAGAAAAATAGTAAAATTTGTAAAAAAGAGAGAAGAATAGGAAAAATCATTGAAAAATAGGAACAACTAGGAAGAAATTAAAAAAAGAAAGATACAATAGTGAAATTAGAGATAAATACAGAAAAATAGGGAAATTAGAGAAAAATGGAGAAATATATTAAAAATAGAGAAAAAACAGGATAAAATATGAAAAAGCAGGAAAAAATTAGGTAAAAACATTGGCAAAAATAGGAAGAAATGATGAAAAATATGGAAAATTAAAGAAAATAGTGAAAATAGAAAAAGAAGAAGAAACAGATAAAAATATTTAATAATAGAAAATACTATGAACAAATGGGGAAAAAAGGTCCAAATAGAGATATATAGAAAAAAATAAGGAAAAATAAAAGAAATGGGATAAAATAATAGGGTAAAATAAGAAAACATGGGAAAAACTACTGAAAAATTTGGAAAATGGAACAAAATAGATAAAATCAGGAAAATTTTTTGTTGTTTTCCGTATTTTACAATTTTTTTTCTTTCCCTTTTTTCCTGTTCTCTGATTATTCTGATGTTTTGTTTTGGTTTTTTTAAGTTTTTTCTTATTTTTTCTAATTTTTTCGATGCTTTCTAATTTTTCCTCTTTTTTGTCATTGTTTTTTTTTCTATTTCTTTTTTTTTCCAATTACTTTTTTTTCTAATTTTTTTCAAATTTTTTCTCATTTTCCCTTATTCCCTTGATTTTTTGACAATTTTTTTGCCATTTTTTTTGGGATTTTGTTGAGGCTTATTTCAATTCTTTCGATTTTTTTCATTATTTTTGTTATTTCTTTCTTTTTGCTTACGGTTTTTGATTGTTCTTTACGGGTTTTCCAACTTATTCCGTTTTTTTGCGATATAATTCGATTTCTTACATTTTGGCGTTTTTTCGATTTTTTTATAATTTTTTTTTGAGGACAAAAATATTTAATTTTTTTTTATTTCGTTTATAATAATTACAATGTTAAATTCGAAGAGACTAAAATGTTTTCTAAATTTAGAGTTTTATATTACCTATCGAATGGTTTAAATCCCATTTTAATATCTTTAATATTTTTAAAGTTATTTAATTTTTTTTAACTTATATTAAATTTCAAAAAAAATTCATGAATTCTACAATTCTTTGAATAAAAATTTGAAAAAAATCACAATTATGGAATTTTTATTAAAAATTTAATGGTATTTTTTGTCAATTTTTAATATTAATATTAACCTTCAAAAGAAGTAAAACCTTTTTTGAATAATTTTAAAATCAATAAATAATTAATATCTCATTCAATTATATTCAAAATGGGAAAGAGACTTTTTTTAGGTTTTCTGGATCAAAATGCATTAATTAAAATAGTTTAAAAAACTAAAAAAAAATTTTTTATTAAAAATTCATTAGTAAACCCATTGAATTGTTTAAACTTTTTTCATTTTTTGCTATAACTTTTACAAATACTATGTTAAAATTATGAAATAATTTACACATATAGTAATTTTGGATCCTTTTCGGATATGCTATTTACTTTTTTGAATTATGTTATACTTATTGATAAAACGAAATTACAAAAAAATTAAAAAAATTTTGGCTATAATAACTACAATTCTAAATTTTAAGAAACTAAAATACATTACAAATTTAGAGTTTTATATTATCTTTCGAATGGTGAAAATCCCATTTCAATAACTTTAATATTTTAGAAGTTATTCAATTTAGTTTAAAATCATAATATAATTTTAAATGTTTCTTAGCCAATTTATAAAAAAATTCACAATTTTTGTAATAACATTTTGAAAAAAAATTTAATAATAAAATTAATTATTACAAATTGTAAAGATATTTTTTTTAAAATTTTAATACTAAAATTTAACTAAAAATTATAATTTAATAAGGATAAAAATTGCTTAAAAATTAAAATAAAAACTAGGGGCGAAACTATGCAGAACTCGAAAAAAAAGTAAAGACAAAATTTGTAGAAAATTTTATGTTCTACAATTTTGATAATATGTAATTTTTCATAAAAATCTATAATTTTGTCTCAAAATCTAAAAAAGTCGCAAATGTCTATATAAATTTTTTTCACGCCCTCTAGATGCGAAACTATAAGGAATTCAAAAAACGTCAATGATAAAATGTGTAGAAAATTTTATGTTCTACAACTTTCATATCCTGTAATTTTTCATAAAAATGCATTATTTTGGTTATTTAAGAAAAATATGAACAAAAAATACTTTTTGATAAATCTGGCAACAATGGCAAAAGTTTTTAAAAATTTTAATCATTCGAAATTAAACTATAACGTATAAAAAATATATGTATAAAACTTTATTGCCATCTTGTTTAGTAATGACGTCATCACTTATAGCAACTGTCACTTCCGGTTGTCCGATTAACTCCAAAATCTATACAGGTCGTCTCCTTGCTACCCTAAATATGTATATAAAATTTTATTTAAATGCGTTCAGGCGTTTAGACGCTATCGTGTTCACACACACACAGACAGACATCATGCTAAAAATGGTATAAATGGATTCAGGTGACCACAAAACGTAAAGATTCGTTAAAATATGGGTATGGTCAAAATATCATGATCGCAATACTTTCCTTCTATACAACTTTGTTGTTCGGAAAGTAAAAATCAAACAGGAATTAATATTTTGTTCGGTATCAATCACAATATTTTATTTTTAAATGATAAAACTGATTAATAATAATTGCACTTTTTATCTGAGAGCTAATAAATAAATAAAGTAACTTTTAATTTACATTATTTACAATTAACATACGAACGCAGATGACAATAAAATCGCACTATTGTGGAAATTGGAAAAAAGAAATTTCAAAGAATATTTAGGGAATAAACACAAAAATAATCGATAACCGATAACAAACGACAGACGGAAGGTATTTTTTTCATCTTCCTTCCAATGATGTTATTCTTGTTTTGTTTTGTTTTATTGATTGTAAATTAATTGTCGTCTAGCGGTCAAAATTCGACCCTAATTCATTAAAGTTAATGTCTACCTATTTTATCATATTTTACTCTGTTTTTCTTTATTTTTCCTGAATTTTAAATATTTTTTATTTTCCTGTATTTGCCAATTTTTCCTTGATTCTTTCTCTTTTTCTTATTTTTTAGTGTTTTTTCTTCTTTTTTCCTATTTTTTTCCATTTCCCCTATTTTTTGTTTTTTTATACTTTTTACAATTTTTTAATGTTTTTACTTTATTTTTCCATTTTTCCTATATTTTCCAATATTTGCCCATTTTTTCCTTTTTTTTATCATTTTTCCTATTTTTCTCTATTTTTTCCTTTTTTTCCCATTTTTCCGTATTTTTTTTTTACGTTTTCCTATTTTTTAAATTTTTTTCCATTTTTTATTTTTCCTTATTATTTCCTATTTTTCCCTACTATTGAATATTATTTCCTATTTTTTTTCTTTTTTTACTTTTGTCTATTTTTACCCATTTTTTCTATTTGTTCTGTTTATTCTTATTTGTTCCTATTATTTATTTACAATTTTTTTTTTTTCAAATTTTTTATATATATTCCAATTTTCCATATTTTTTCAATTTTTTTTACCATTTTTTCCCGTTTTTCCTTATTTTTACGGTTTTTTACTATATTTTTTTTACGATTTTTTACTAAATTTTTTTTTACGGTTTTTTTACATTTTTCCTATTTTTTTCTATATTTTCTTATTTTTTCCTGTTCTTCCTATTTCTCCGTGTTTTTTTACGTTTTAGAATTTTTATTAATTTTTTCCATTTTTGTATATTTTTCCTTATTATTTCCTATTTTTTACTATTATTGAATATTATTTCCTATTTTTTCCTTTTTCTACTTTTGTCAATTTTTATCCATTTTTTTTATTTGTTCTGTTTTTCTTATTTGTTCCTATTATTTATTTACAATTTTTTTTGTTTTTCCAGCTTTTTATGTTTTTTTCCATTTTTCATATTTTTTCCATTTTTTCCTATTCTTTCCTGCTTTTCCTTATTTTTACGGTTTTTTTTTTTACATTTTTCCTATTTTTCCCTACATTTTCTTATGATTTACTGTTTTTCCTATTTCTTCGCATTTTTTACGTTTTAGTATTTTTTTAATTTTTTTCCATTTTTTCCTTGGGTATTATTTCCTAATTTTCCCTATTATTGAATATAATTTCCTATTTTTTTCCTTTTTTATTTTTGACAGTTTTTATTCATTTTTTTCTATTTGTTCTGTTTTTCTTATTAGTTCCTATTATTTATTTACAATTTGTTTTCAAATTTTTTTATGAATTTTCCAATTTTCCATATTTTTTCAATTTTTTTACCATTCTTTCCTGTTTTTCCATATTTTTTACGGTTTTTTTTACATTTTTGTCATTTTTCTCTATATTTTCTTATTTTTTTTTGTTTTTCCTATTTCTCCGTATTTTTTTTACGTTTTCCTGTTTTTTAATTTCTTTCCATTTTTTCCTACTTTCCTTATTATTTCCCATTTTTCCCTATTATTGAATATTATTTCCCATTTTTCCCTATTATTGAATATTATTTCCTTTTTTTTTTCTTTTTTTACTTTTGTCTATTTTTACCCATTTTTTCTATTTGTTTTGTTTGTTCTGTTTTTCTTATTTGTTCCTATTATTTATTTACAATTTTTTTACCAAAATTTTTATGTATTTTCCAATTTTCCATATTTTTTCAATTTTTTTACCATTCTTTCCTGATTTTCCTTATTTTTACGGTTTTTTACTATATGTTTTTTACGGTTTTTTTTTTACATCTTTTAATTTTTTTTTCCTTTTTCCCATTTTTCCTTATTATTTCCTATTTTTCCCTATTATTGAATATTATTTCCTATTTTTTTGCTTTTCTCTATATTTACCCATTTTTTCTATTTCTTCTGTTTTTCTTAATTGTTCCTATTATTTCTTATTGTTTTTACCCTATTTTTTTCTCATTTTCGATATGCTATTCAATTTTTACTGTTTTTTTTTCTATTTTCCTCTGTTTTCATTATTAAAACTCACTAGTGTGTTATTATAACTCACGTTTGTAACTCTCGTGGATCCTACTACAATTCGGTAGGTATGTAAATAGTGTCCAGTAAATTCTTGGAAATTTTAAACCCGAGTAAAGGAGCTATAGGACTTCCTCACCATTCCCCATGTTAAATCCCATAAGAAATCGCTAAGGTTAAAAATAGCAAAAATTGGACAAATCAAGGTCATTCGTTACTTCAGGTCTGACAGCTTCATCAGAGGGTGCTGTCAGACCTGACGCATCTGAGGGACCTGACAGTTTGTGTAATACTTCAGGTCTGTCAGGCCCCATCTGCTCTTTCAGCGCCCTCTGGTGAAGCTGTCAGACCTGACTCATCTGAGAGACCTGAAGTAACGAATGACCTTGATATGGCCAATTTTTGCTATTTTTAACTTTAGCAATCTCTTATGGGAATTAACATGGGGAATGGTGAGGAAGTCCTATAGCTCCTTTACTAACCCGATAAATAGGTTCCATTGACGTAGAAATGTTATATATAAATATTTTATAACAATTGAAAAGGAATGTACTTATAATTGAAATATTTTAAAATTATTAAATTGTCAACGCCTCATGGTTTACATTACGGAAAAATTCTTGGAATTTACTACTCACTATTTACGAACCGTATACCAAAGTGGCTCTGTACAAGCCGACTCGCCGAAGTAGAACAGTCCATTATTATCATTGGAGGAAGTAATGTCACTTTATATTTTATGAACAAAGTTCATAACTCATTACAGCACTCGCCTGCGGCTCGTACTGCAAACTTCATCTGTGTGAGTTATGACCTACATTACCGCTCGTTAAATAATATATTATTATTTTGAATGTATTTGTAAAACATATTATGTATTAATTTTAACTTTCTGCACTCCTTCTGTATATAAATTTTAACTATACAAAATATTACACTACTCCGTTGGTGCATTACACTTAAAAAATTGGTCCGAAGTTTTCTTTTTGCGTATTAATATATTGGGTAAGCGGACTTGGTCTTTCAGCATCTATAATCTATATACATGATGATGATGATGATAATAAACACAATAAATTAGTTATTTTCCGAATTCGAACATGTATTTTTTACCTTAATACTATATGTTATCTTGGCTGAAATCGTTTTTGGACGCTCCGTTAATATTAAATATAGGAAGCTTTTCTGTATTTAATTCTTTGGAGAGCGTCTATGGTACTTTTTTAAAATTATTTTTAATAAAATTGATGACGACTGTCAACTTTTTTTCTCTAGGTAAATTTGAAAAAAGTAGCACAAACGCGCTCTGATAAATATTTTAAATATAATGAGAAAACCCCATATTTTTAGTTGATATATTAGGCGAGTTCTCGTCCAAGAACAATAATTATGTTTTATAGCTCTCTACACTGTTCTGCACAGAAAAAGTTTGACTACAGGGTAGGATTAGTTAAGAGCAATTGCTTCGTGCACCGTATCTCAGATAAAGGGGAAATTTCTCCTGTGAGACCCCCACCACAAATTTTTATGCGACCGAGGCGATTCACGTAAACATTTTATTTAACAGCGCTTCAACCCCGGTGTTTTGTGTCGACTTTTAAAATACGGACTCAAGAAATTTTCAAGCCCATTATTGTTGAGATTATTTTTAGTACCGTTAGTTTCGCGGTGTTATTTGTGGATTTTTTAAAATTTTTCTTTTCTTTGGAAAGCTAAACGATATTTTCTTAAGAAAAGAAAGAAGAATCTAAATGACGAATAGAAAATCGAACAATTTTTAATTTTTTGTGGCATATTGTATACAACTTGCAAGAATTTTCATTTTTGAGACAAACTGTATACATTTGACAATATTTTTTTTTTGGGACGTACTGTAGGTAAAAACATCAAAAGATTTTTGACAAGGAAAAATCTTTTAACGACAAATAATATATACCTACTATTTAGAAAATACATTCCTAAAAAACTCAACTTCAGACACACTGTATAGATCTTACAAGACTTTTTATTTTTAGAACATACTGTATATAAGAATTTTCATTTTGGCGACATACTGTATTTATCTTACAAGAATTTTCATTTTTGGGGCATACTGTATGCATCTTACAAAAATTGTTATTTTTGGGACATGCTGTTATAAGAATTTTCATTTTTATGGCATGCTGTATACAATTTACAATAATTTTCATTTTTCGGACATACTGTATACATCATACAAGAATTTTTATTTTTGGGACATGCTGTTATAAGAATTTTCATATTTGTGGCATACTGTATACATCTTACAAGAATTTTCATTTTTGGGACATACTGTATGCATCTTACAAAAATTGTTATTTTTGGGACATGCTGTTATAAGAATTTTCATTTTTATGGCATGCTGTGTATAATTTACAATAATTTTCATTTTTCGGACATACTGTATACATCATACAAGAATTTTTATTTTTGGGACATGCTGTTATAAGAATTTTCATTTTTGTGGCATACTGTATACCACTAATAGGATTTTCATTTTTGGGACATATTGTATACATCTTACAAAAATTTCTATTTTTGGGACATGCTGTTATAAGAATTTTCATTTTTGTTACATACTGTATACATCATACAAGAATTTTTATTTTTGGGACATGCTGTTATAAGAATTTTCATTTTTGGGATATACTATATACATTTTACAAGAATTTGTATTTTTTTGACATGCTGTTATAAGAATTTTCATTTTTGTGGCATACTGTATACAACTTGGAAGAATTTTCATTTTTGGGACATACTGTATATATCTTACAAGAAGTTTTTTTTTGGGACATTTACTGGTATAAACTAACAGATTTTCCGAAAATGAAAAATCTTTTAAAGACAAATATTATATACCAACTATTTAGAAAATGTATTCCTGAAAAACCCAGCTTGAGACACACCGTATACATCTTTCAAGAATTTTATTTTTGGGACACACTGTATATATTTCAAAAACTACTTCTAAAAATTACTTCGTTTGGTTTGAATTAAAATATTTAATTCAACTCTTGGAGTCCGACTCTGTTCTTTAAATAACGTCCCCGACAAACCGATCGAAACCGAGACTCTACGAACCTCGGCTAACGAAAGAATTGCAGATTAAGTAGTAGGGATAATATTTGTCTTATTTATAATTATTTTAGAGACAGAACAATATCTAGTACTTTAGTGATTAGAAGCTCATGTCGAATTGAATATTTAATTTGTTTTTTTGCATTATATTAAGGAAAGATGAATCTGCAGATTGCTCGAATTCTTTTTTTTTAATAATACATTTTTAATATAGTAATTGTAAGGTAAAGTTTTATTATTTTTAATAATTTCACCAAACCTTATATTTTTTTCCAGGCGAAATGGTTGGTTTTTTCAAAAAAAAATTCGACGAAATTGTAGATTAATCCTTTTTCTTTGGTACAAAACAAAAAGTAGTGAAATTTATTCAGTATTGTATTCTCTATCACTAAAACCAAATGCATGAAATTTAAACGTTTTGACGGTGTTGGAGCGCGAAGCAATTGCTCTTAACATTAACCGGAAAATACTAAAATAAAACTTTCCACCCAATTTATTAGAATACAAGCACATTTTTCTTGGGCAACCACAAAAGTCACGTGGTGTGCGGGCCTCTTTATTTAGTATTTTTAATACTGATAAATTAATTTTTTTTATATTTTTTTCTAGCCCAGAGAGAAAGGACAGATGCGTTTCCATATGTTACATAACATCGATACTGCTTTGCATTTTCTACGATGTAAGAACGTCAAATTGGTTAACATTCGATCAGAAGACATAGTCGACGGTAACCCTAAGCTAACCCTCGGATTGATTTGGACAATCATTTTACATTTCCAGGTTAGTCCCAATTGTTTTTTGATTGCTTTAAAATAACGGATTTATCGATTTCCAATTATAGTTAATTAAGCTATAAAAGGAGATTGTTAAACACTAAAACATTGTAGACAATGTAGTTTCTCATCAACAATTGGCAATAAATAATATAAACCCGCATAAAACGAAAAAAATCCAGCTGGTAGCATGCGTAAATAAGTACATATTCGGTATTATGTGTATCAAACCGCCATTGTTTCTCTAACTTTTTGTATTATATTTTTTTACGCTAACGATAGGCCAACAAGGTAAGAATAAGGCAGCAGACAAAAAAAAAACAATTTTATTTATTGTCGTTTTTCATTTATTTTCTAGTATATTTTGATAGCTTCCTTTTTTTCTTTGTTTTTTTTTTAATCTTGGTTTTATTTAATTTACTTCATTTAGTTGTCCATTACATGAAGACTGATTCAGTACAAAAATTTCTCTTTTTAGTTGCAAAATTTTAGTATGGTTTATTATTTCTATTTATAATACCTGGTGATTATCAATTCTTGATGATGCGAAACGTACGTAGAGTGATAAAACAAGTGAAAAACGGCAATATAATTACCCTAATTTTTCTAGTTTTCAAAAATTTAAAGTTACGAAAACAAATTTCTCTATACCTTATACAGGGTGATATATTGGTAACTGTGGAACTTTGTCCATTTATTTTCTTACTCATAACTTACGAATCACCCTGTAGATTTTTTTATATTTGGTAAACATGTTCCTCATATCCCGTGGGATATAATGATGTATCAAAAATATTGATAATCCAGGTCCGACTTTACGAAAAATTCACAATTCTTACATCCTCCAAATAACACCCTGTATAGTTGATTTTTTTAATTTAATCGCCATATCGTGTTGTTTTTTTGATCAGACGACTTTACTTGAAAATTTTAATTTCATATTTAGTTTTTTTAGGATTTTTCAGTTAAGAAAGGAAATTTATTGTGTTTTTTATTCATAACTACGGAACCACCCTGTATAACAATTTTTTATTTCAAATACGGGTTCTTGCTTTTTAGTGGGAAATATTGAGGCAGTAAAAAAATGATACGGCTTTACGAAAAATATACTTAGTTGCCAATCCTTCGTATAACACCCTGTAGATAATTTTTTTTTTAATTTACACAGTGCACAAAAAACGGAATTTGGGAATTGTTCTTCTTGTTTTTTCAGATGATATGTATAATTTAAATTTCACGAATGAATACAATTCCCGAATTCCGTTTTTTGTGCACTGTGTAAATTTAGATAGGAATTAAAAAAAAAACTTTCTACAGGGTGTTGTATGAAGGATTGGTAAATAAGTATATCTTTTGTAAAGCCGGACCTGCTTTATCATTTTTTACTTCATCGATATATCCCACCAAAAAGCAAGAACCCGTATATAAAATAAAAAATTATTATACAGGGTGGTTCCCTAGTTATGAATAAAAAAGGCAATAAATTTTAATTTCTTCACTGCAAAATCCTAAAAAAACTAAATATGAAATTAAAATTTTGATAGTAAAGTCGTCTGCCCAAAAAATACAACCACGCGATTAAATTAAAAAATTTAGCGATTAAATTAAAAAAATCAACTGTACAGGATGTTATTTTAAGGATGTAAGAATTGTGAATTTTTCGTAAAGTCGGACCTGGATTATCAATATTTTGATACATCGTTATATTCCACGGGACGAGGAACATGTATACCAAATCAAATATAAAAAAAATCTACAGGGTGTTTCGCAAGTTATGAATAAGAAAAGAAATGGTCAAAATTCATAAAACGCCCTGTATCTCGTATACAAAAGACGTAAGACCCATAACATAGGGGATTTTTAGGTCACCCCTATCCACGGTTAACGTATTTACCTTTACCAATGAATCACCCTGTATACTATAATAGGTATATGTATTTTTTCTCTTCCGAAAATCATTTTTCGAACAATTTTAAATATATGATTAAAATTAAAAACAAAATTCTATATTAGAAAATAGTTAATTTTCTGTAATTTTTCGGTACCTGGCAACACTGTCGAACGGTTGTTCTCGTTAACGGTTTCTACTAAACCCACCGCCTGCAGTTAAATAATGTTGAAATTAGTTCATGGAGGGCGCCACAAGTTTAATTGAAGAATAGAATATTTTATAGTGCGGTATAATTCGGACTGAACATTGAAATAATTCGATCATTATAAAAATATATAGAGTGACTACTTTTAATAAATTCCGCCCTTACTTAACTTGGAAAATTTTTTTATTTAAAAAAAAATTATTCATTAATAATAAATTGTTCTGAATGATCTAAAATATAAAACATGAAAAAGTTTGTTTAAAATACTGTTTTCGTATTCATTTTTTTTTTCAATAATATCCGAAATTTTTTAAAATACTGAAATTCTTTTAAAAACACCAATTTTTTATATAAACTTCTAATTTTTTTAAATACAAATGTTTTTTAAAAAACATTCATTAAATCCCAAAAATAATACAGATTTTTAATTTACAAAAGTATATATCAAAAATATTGAATTGTTTCCAAAAATACTGATATTGAAACTAATTAAAAATACATTTTTAAAAAATTCTGACGTCCACAAATACTGATGTTCACAAATACTGATTTCGAAAATACTGATGTTCACAAATACTGATTTCGAAAATACTGATGTCCACAAATACTGATTTCGAAAATACTGATTCAAAGAATACCAATGTTTTAAAAATTACTGATTATTTCAGAACAATACTGATTTCTAAAAATACTACAAATTTCTTCCAAACATACTACATAAAAAAACTGACTACAAAAAACAATCATTTGCGAAAATACTGTCTATTTCCTAAAAATAGTGGCTGTTTTGCAAAATACTGATTTATTTCCAATAATATTGTTATTTGAAAAATTTAACTGTTAGAAAAATACTTATTTCTAAAAACTGATTTGTCAACAATACTAATTTTCGAAAATCCTTAAAAAAACTGACACTTTTTTGAAAATACCGATTTTTTGAAAAATTGACATTTTCGAAAATACTGATTCCAAGAATACCGATGTTACCAAAAATACGGATTATTTCCCTACAACACTGATTTCCAAAAATACTGATTTGTTCTAAATAATATTTTTTAATAATATTATTTTGCTTAAAAAACTACGAATTTTTAAAAACTGACTGTCAAAAACAATCTTTTAAAATACTGTCTATTTTTTAAAAATATTGTCAATTTTCTAAAAATACTGACTATTTTGAAAAATACTGATTTCTAAAAACTGACTTGCTAACAATAGGTACTATTTTTCGAAAATAATTATTTTGCTTTAAAGTGACTGATACTTTTCTGAAAATACAGATATTTCGAAAAAAATTACATTTTTCTGAAAATTGTGATTATCTAAAATACGCACTTTTTCTAATATAGTTTTTTTGAAGATACTGTGATTTTTTTAAAAAAATGACATTTTACTGAAAATTCTAATTTTCTAAAATATGTACTTTTTCAAAAATACTTTTTTGAAGATACTGTGGTTTTTTATAAATATGGTATTTTTCTGCAAATAATGTTTTTTTTTAAATACGCACTTTTTCAAAAACACTTATGAAAATACTCATTTTGTTGAAAAAATAATATTTTGCTGAAAATTCTGATTTTCTGAAATGCGCACTTTGAAAATACTGTGATTTTTTCAAAAAATAGCATTTTTCTAAAAATTCTAATTTTCTACAATATACAATTTTTAAAACTCTTTTTTAAAGATACTGTGATTTTTTAAAAAAAATTGACATTTTTATGAAAATACTTATTTTTTTATAAAAATAATATTTTGCTGAAAATTCTGATTTTCTGAAATACGCACTTTTTCAAAAACACTTTTTTGAAGATACAGTAATTTTTTGAAAAAATAAAATTTTTCTGAAAATTACGATTTTCTAAAATTGGCACTTTTTCAGAAACTGTTATGAAAATACTGATTTTTTTGAAAAAATATTTTGCTGAAAATTCTGATTTTTTGAAACAATTGACGTTTTTCTGAAAATTGTGATTTTTAAAAATACGTACTTTTTCAAAAACACATTTTTGAAAATACTGATATTTTGAAAAAATGACTCCTGAAAATTCTGATTTTTTAAAATACGCACTTTTTCAAAAATATTTTCATGAAAATACTGATTTTTTTTGAAAAATTAATATTTTGCTGAAAATTCTGATTTTTCAAAAACACTTTTTTGAAGATACTGTGATTTTTTGAAAAAATGACATTTTTCTGAAAATTCTGTTTTTCTAAAATACGCACTTTTTCAAAAACACTTCTGAAAATACTGATATTTTGAAAAAAATAACTCCCGAAAATTCAGATTTTTTACAATACGCACTTTTTCGAAAAAGTTTTGATGAAAACACTGATTTTTTGAAAAAATATTGTTCTTCTGAAAACACTGATTTTTTGAAAAAATATTGTTCTTCTGAAAATACTGTTTTTTTGAAAAAATGATATTTTTCTGAAACTTCAAATTTTCTAAAATATGCATTTTTTTAAAAACACTTGTTTGAAGATACTGTGATTTTTTTGAAAAAATGACATTTTTTTTGAAAAATATGATTTTTTAAAATACGCACTTTTTCAAATATACTTATGGAAATAATAATTTTTTTGAAAAAATAATATTTTGCTGTAAATTCTGATTTTCTAAAATACGCACTTTTTCAAAAACACTTTTCTGAAAATACTAATATTTTGAAAAAAATGACTCCCGAAAATTCTGATTTTATGAAAAAATAACATTTTTCTGAAAACACTGATTTTTTGAAAAAATGACAGTTTTCTGAAATGTCTGATTATCTAAAATGCGTACTTTTTCAAAAACAATTTTTTGAAGATACTGTGATTTTTTGAAAAAATGAAATTCTGAAAATTGTAATTTTCTAAAATACGCACTTTTTCAATAACACTTTTCTGAAAATACTGATATTTTGAAAAAAATGACTTGAAAATTCTGATTTTTTAAAAAACACACTTTTTCAAAAATATTGTTATGGAAAATACTGATTTTTTAAAAAAAATCACATTTTTCTGAAATTTCTGATTATCTAAATACCCACTTTTTCAAAAACACTCTTTTTTGAAGATACCGTGATTTTTGAAAAAATTGACATTTTTCTGAAAATTGTGATTTTCGAAAATATGCACTTTTTCAAAGACACTTAAGAAAATACTGATTTTTTTGGAAAATTAATATTTTGCTGAAAATTCTGATTTTCTAAAAAACGCACTTTTTCAAAAATACTTTTCTAAAAATATTGATATTTTGAAAAAATGATTCCTGAATATTCTGATTTTTTAAAATACGAACTTTTTCAAAAATATTTTTAAGAAGATTCTGATTTTTTAAAAAAATATCATTTTTCTGAAAATACTGATTTGATGTAACAAAAAAATATATTCCGGCGCCGAATTTTCACCATTAACAAACCTATTGATGGACATATACAAGTGATGTCATCGAAAATGATCTCATGGAGGTTATTGTTTGTTTATATGGTAAGAATACCTGAAATTGGTGTCACAATACGTGGGCGATGTTCGCTCCTCGTTTTGATAACTGTACGGTCTTCAAAATCGATATATTTACGATGTAAAACACCTTTTACGAAGTGTTAAAAATTCCTAATATGGTAAGACATCTCAAAAACAAAAAAAATAGTGTAATAGGTACACACTTTTCTTATGTCATTTGAGTTATAATTTATAATTAACAAAATACCGTTGATTTTATGGAAAATGTTATATATTCTTAACACGTTAGCTGCATCGTTATCACCAAAATCTGAAAAAATATGTTGAGCGAAAATTTAATGAAAAAAAATAATATCAAAGCTAATTTGAAAAAAAATTCCCATCCTACATACACAAAATTAATCGTAAGTTACCTAATGTCGATTAGCTCTGTTTTTAGTTTTTAGTTCACTTAAGTTCGCGGCATATGGAAAACTTTTATTATCAATTTTATCAAAAAAAAGGTATTCTTCATAAATAGTTCTACGTGGTCTAAATAAAATCATCAGATATCAATTTTTTTTAGTCGTATACAAGATGTGTTGAAAAATGTGAATTTTTTCCAAGATTAAAATACCTTTATATTTAACAATATCGAAAAATATTATTTAGAATTGAAAACTGGGTATTAAAAATTTAGCCCCGTATATCTAAGTAACATGTGATCATCAAATTATCAGCTCTAAAAATAAACTAAAATGTTATTATGTTATAGTAGGCAACAATTTTTAAAAAATAAAAATTCTTATTGATGTGATTGCATATCTGAACGTAGTTTTCAATTCTGATCAACTTTTCCTTAAACCAATTTTCGATATTGACAAAAATAAAAGCAGTTTACTTGCACATTTTAAATTTATAAATTATATTTTTTGACACACCTCGTATGTGACTAAAAAAATTTGATAACTGATGGTGGTATTTTAAGTTTCGAAGCATACAGAACTTTTTATGAAGAATATCTTTTTTCCATAAAATTGATAATAAAAAAGTTTTGCTAACTTAAGTGGACACACTGTATATTAACAAAATAAACCTTGTTCAATATATTATTTGTTAAAAATTACGTCAATAATCTTTAATAAATAGCAATCAAAGGCCCACGCACTTATTTGCTAACCTTTTATGGGTAGTAAAAGCAGTTTTGGCAATCTTATTGAGCAAGTTTTTTTAAAGAAATAGGTCTAAACATTATATTTATTTAAAAATAAATCCGGTACAGTTGACTACTTTGTAGTAAAAAAAATTGAAACAATAGAATGTTGGAAAAATCCGAAGAAGAATTTGGTGAAATAGAACCAATAATGGATAAATAATTTTATTCAATTTTCAATTCAATTGTCGTACGAGACAGAAAAAGTACCTTCCTTTCTAGGGAAGAAAATGGCATTTTACTTCTGAACAAATATAATTAAGAATCGATAAATGTTTGGAAAAGTTACTATTTCAGTCGACGTGTTAACATCAACTATTTATCGAAGGACCAAACAGCTGCAACGCTATTAACCCTTTCAGTCACAACTTTTTATTAATGAACAGAAAATTCTGAAATTAAGTACAAGGAATAATAGACCAATTTTATAGGACTCTTGTCAGTTTTTTTCTTGATATTATGTTTTTTTTTATAATTAATGGCATGTCCATTGTGACATAGAAATTTTACCAGAGGAGACAGATGTGCACAAAAAACTTCCAATTTCAAAAAAGGGTTTATTATGTCATGTTTCTGTTTATAATACTTATTCTAAATAATATCATATTTTCTTTTCTTCATGTTCTCTTTGGTCGTTATTTTCATTCCCTTCTGGTTGTCTTACTTAGTCATTATTTTCATTTTGCTTTGGTTGTCTTATTTGGTAGTTATTTTCGCTTTCTGTTATTTGTAGTTCGTGTATACTATCAAAATATTTATGTCATTCATTACACAATCTAAAAGTTAATTTTGTGTCAAACGCCGGTTCCATTTCTTTTTTACTTTCCCGGACCCATCAAAGGGAAAGTAAGGTGAACGAGCAACAAAAAAAACGAGATATCGATGGAAATATCCATTTTGAGGTCCCCCAAGAAGATTGAAACCATTTCCAGCGCATGGTCTGTCTGTGTGTAATCTTCCACGATAAATGCCGAATCGTTTGACCAATCAAGCTGAAATTTTGCTATGAAGGGTCGGTGTATCCTGGAATGCGACCATTAGGTTTTGGTTTAAATTGGTACAGTAGAAGATCCTCAAGACCGACATTGATTAAATACACATGTAACAATTTTTTACTTTTTTTAAATTTTAAGGACAAACAATACACTTTCGTGAAAAATATTGTAGTGCAATGTTTTAGAGCATAAAATTCCCTACAACTTTTGTCTCAAGCTTTTTCCAGAATTTCCAATAGTTGCGCCACTAGAGGCGCGTAAAAAATGTGCATGTATGTTTTCTCTAGTTTTTCTTGATTTTGAGGACAAACAATGCATTTAGTGCAAAGTTGTAAAGCATCAAATTTTCTTTATCCTTTATGTTTAACTTTTTATCGAACTCCTCATAGTTTTGCCGCTAGATGGCGAGAAAAATACACATTTAGGATTTTCCATTTTTTTAAAATTGGAGGTAAAATATGCTCTTTAGTGCAAAATGTTTCAGTGCAAAGTTGTAAAGCATAAAATTCCCTACAACTATTGTATGAAAATTTTTCCCGAATTCCCAATAGTTGCGCATGCGCAGCTTACGTCATTATCAACATTGAAATATCAATTCGGTAGACGTATTCACCATCGGCTCCATATTTTTAATGTGTTCCATAAATTAATGTAATGCTTACTGTCAGTAGATAGAACGTTCATTAACTTTAACGGTTTTGTAACTAATGACAATGACGTTTAGATTGTGACAATTATACAAGAAATCAACTTATAAAGTTTTATTCTAAACGTCATTGCCTTTACTTACTGAATCTTTAAAGTTAATGGACGTTCTATCTACTGACAGTTAGTATTTTGTAATTAAAATAATAATAATAAATAACAAATTCTCTACGGTCGAGCCGGGAAAGTTCTGGGGTGACACAGCTGATTTTTTATACTGGTTGAAGTTAAATCCATTACGTATTATATTATTTAAAAGAAAAAACTAAAAGTAAGTCTACTGCGAAAACCGTTAAAATTTGAGATCGCTTTTTGACTTATGTCATTATGTCCAACATGATGTCCAACATGATGAACATACTAATTCAAGGGTCTAAATCAAGATTTTACGAAAAATATTTATGCATTATAAAATTATAGTTTTTGCTTACCACCAGTAATAAACAACACTTTATTTTACAAAATACTTTGTCTGCCAGCCTACAACTAACCTTAGAATGACCTTTGCAAAGTCTGCCCTATCTGTAATGGACAAAGTTACTTATTTGAAAAAAAAGAAAAGATTTTTCATTTTATAGAAATTATAAAAAATTGATGCCCACTGTAATGGACGCGGTAACTGAAAGGATTAAACTATAAACAAAATATTGAAGTGAAGTGTAAGGGTTTTTTTACACCCATTAATTATATTATAAAACACAGGTACATTATTTTTAAATGCACTTTAACAATGATCAGATTAATTATGTGTTATCACTCACTCTATAACTAGGTACTATACTTGTAAAATCTTCCATAATCTCACAAACTACGACAGCCATTTGTTTATTAAAGAACTGGCTTCAAAGGGTGAGCATATCTCAGCATTGGCTCAAACCAAAGAAAAAAACATTTCGTTTTACAAAACTATATTGATTGAGAATTCTAAGAAGATACATTTATTAAACTTAAATTTGTGGATTATTTTGTGTTTTTGACCATATCATTTGGATAAAACAAGTGAAACATTTAATTCGAATTAATGTAGAGAAATTAGAAAATATTTCCCCAACGATTATCAGTTTAATCTTATAAGAAGAACTTAGTGTTATCTGGATTCATTTGAAAACTCAAAAGACCGTTTTTTCGATAAATTAAGAGGAGAATCCATTTCGGATGAAGATGATAGAGCCAAAGATGTATGGATTATTTTCCATTGCAAAACACTCAATGATTATGCAATGCATTATTTACAGACTGATGTGCTCCTATTAGCAGATATATTTAAGAATTTTCGAAAAGAATACAAGCTGGATCCAGTCTAATACGTAACAGCTCCGTCTTTAAGTTCCAACTTTTAACGGATGTGGATTTGTTATACTTTTTCAAAAAAGGAGTCAGGGGAAAGCTCTGACCATCAATAAATTCATACCAAATGTTTGTAATTAACTAGTTTCAAAAATTCCATATAGAAAAAACATGAACAAATATGGCTACAGCAAGAAAATGTTTGCTTAGTCAGTGATAAAAAAGCGCGGCCGTAGCCAGGTTTTTAACTAACGCTGCTGCTCTCTCTAAGAGTTAATAAAACAGTGATAATTTAGCGGGTTAGAATTTTCACACAATCCATAAAAGCCAAGTGAACGATGCGTATAGAGGTAAATTGACCTAATGTCAGTGGTTGAAAATTAGTGGCGTGATTTTGTGTAATGGTCTTTTCAAATATTATGATTAGCTGTATATGAGTGCTTCCTTTTTTCCCCCTTAAAGGGTTTTTTTAGTGAACATTCATGTAGAAATACTGCTCAGTATTAATTTGCTTTTTCTTGTCTGTTACTGTGTTTGTCCTTATTCTGTAATTGGGCTTGTATTATAATTATAAATAGCAAATATGGAATAAAATATTAAGACAATATTTCTCGTCTCGTATGAGAAAGACGGAGAGGGATGAATTAAAATAAAGACAGAAAAAATGTTGCTTTGTTTTTAGGAATTTGAATGACGTGGATATGCAAGCTATTACTTGAAGAAATGTTTTCGTTAAGAAAACGTTGCAAAAAATAATGAGTTTGGATATGATATCAAATATTTATTATTAAATGTGATTTTAAGAATACATATAGATAGGATTGTAAATTCTGAATAACATTTTAGTCAAGTTGTATCCAACTTCTTCATGAGACAGAATACATATAGATAGGATTGTAAATTCGGAATAACTTTTTAGTCCAGTTGTATCCAACTTCTTCATGAGACAGAGGATTGTAAATTCTGTATAACTTTTCAGTCAAATTTATCCAACTTCTTCATTAGAGATGTACTTTCCTCTTTAAACATGAAAATTGTGTCATATGATCGAAGAAAACTAGTATACGTCCTATTATGTTTAATTTGGTAGCAAAATAATAATTTGTGTACTTAGTCCGTTGCTGTTTGATATTAAAATTCTTCGTCCTCGAATCAACACACCGCTCCGAAGATAATTCGGCTCAAAAATATAATGAATGGCAAGGAAATATCATGGTTTATCAACCATCTGAGACCTTTTGTAAAGTGCATTTTTTAATGGATCCATTGTTAAAACATAAACCTGTAAAGTCTTCGTTTTGCACCACGACACGCAAAAATTGCTGTAGTTAACATTGTATTACTTATTTGATGAATTGTAAATGTTTACAATAAAAATTTCCTGTCCAGGATCATCAGGATAAGGAAAATCCTTAATTTTATGAGGTGAAGTTGTAAATTTTAACTCTAATTTAAAACAAAAAGGGAAAATCTGAATAAAATAAAATTATAAATCAAAACAAATTATAAATTAAAAAAAATTCCTAGTCATACCAAAATAATGTAATTTAAATATTTAACTAATGAGGGGCAACATGTTTCGGCCATTCGATATTAATATTATAGGCCTGATGATGGCCATCGAATGGCCGAAACATGTTGCCATTCACTAGTTAAATTATTTAAATTACATTATGACTACGAGTTTTTTTTATTATTCTTGTTTATTTTAGTTTATATTGCTACAACATCGTGTTTTTTAAATTTTTTTTAAATTAATTTTATTTTAATTATCTTTTAAAGAAAAAAACTAATCAATTGTTTCCTTATTTAACTAACTTAATTACAACAAAACATATACATGTAAAAAAAATAACCTCGTAGTTGTATTTATATAAATGACATAACAGCAAATAAAATTATTACTACTACAAAGTCATTCTTGTGTAAAAAAAAACACAAATAATTGCAATCTTGACAAAACAGGAAACCCTCTAATTGTACTTCAAATTTCTTAAATTGTAGGCAAAGTATTAACAAAAACTTTAATGTCTACCTGCTATGTAATTACGGAGATGGTGATGAATATTCCAGGGGCGTTCCTTACACTAATTTTAAAAAGGATAAAATAAAAAAATACATTTAATTTTATCGATAATCCCCAAAATGTGCACAAAAAAACAAAAAAATGATCAAAGTAAAAATAATAAATGAAATAAAACTCGAAATCATGTACCACAATTTTTTTTAACCTAATTATAATTATTTTCATGTACCCTCAGTTTCTTTCCCCCTTAATTTCATCCATGACCTATTACATATTTATTAAACTGCGTTATGCTCCGTTAATATTAATGTTTACTATTTATAAACTTTATATATAGATTGAAGATGGCTCTTTAGCCGAAACTAGTTGCCACCATTGATTAAAAATTTTGTGGTATATGTTTTCGAGTTTGATTTCATTTAATGAACACTGGACATTATTAGTTTTTGATGGTAGCGAGGGATTGTTCCTGCATAAACCTTGGCTTCTAGGGTCATAATGGGGTGAAATATAGTGAGCGCATTATTAATATTAGTTGTTGTTATTTTAAATATTGAAGAGTTATAATAATCTAGTGACTGCGCTCATGAAAACCTTAAAAACATAAAAAAATCATCATAGAGTGTAGGGTAATACTCGAAGCGGAAATATAAACGAAGCCAGACAGGAAATGAGGTAGAACGTTTACTATTAAATAAGGTTCGAATACATTCATCACTAAATAAATGTATATACAAGAGGAATAATAATTAATAAATATAATTATAATAAAATAGTCTGAGCCGTAATTGAATTAATACAAATATAAGTAAGTAATCAAATAAATTAGCTTTGATTAAAAATCTTTTTTTTTTAATCTATTGCCAACCGACCCAGATAAGTTTAGCATATAAATTTATAAATAAATAAACTCTCTTTGTCGCAACAAATTGCAGAACTGACTAGGAAAAAAACTTTACTTTTGTTAACATTTTACTATCTTGTGTATAATAAAACAAGAAAACTTATTTTTCCATATAAATTGATTCACAAAAGTTAAGGAAGTTCACAAATTGTGAGATTTTTGTTCACCTAAATTCCATACATGATAAATTGAATGTTTTTACTCTTTTATCTTAGTGCTTTTTTGTCCTTTATAATTTTTTTAGTACAATTTTAATTTGTTCAAAAAATTACCAAAAAATTGCCCTAGCCTTGATCAATTTTCCATGTACTTAAAGCTGGCCCACTACTTTTGGCCCACCATAATACTGACCCATGGAGAATTTATTACACATTAATTACACTTTATTACAGTTGGAAAAAAATATTATACCTCCCCCGTGTTCGCAATATGAGGTTATTGGCCAGCTTTAGGCTCAAGCTAGCCCAAAATTAATAGATCTGATGGGGGAATTTATTACAAATTTATTGCATTTAATATATACGATATATCACATAATGCACCTGTAAAACCCTTTCCAAAATTTATTACACTGGCCCATTGTCGAATTATATCCCGTTTGAGCAATTCAGCGCTAAGACCCTGTTCTAAATTTATTACACAAGCCACTGTCGAAATATGTACAGGTTGAGCAATTCAGACGTAGAGGCATTATTATTTCACCCGAAAAAAGTAATTGGGCTACTGTAATAAATTATTTTAATCATTTCGATTGATGATGCAGCACTAAGACCCTGTTCAAAATTTATTACAGTAGCCCAATTACTTTTTTCAGAAGAAATAATATTGCCTCCACCTCTGAATTGCTCAACCTGTATATGTTTCGACAGTGGGACGGTGTAATAAATTTTGAACAGGGTCTTAGCGTAGAATTATTCAAACGGGATATATTTCGACAATGGACAGGATCAGTATTATGGTGGGCCAAAAGTAGTGGGCCAATTTTTCTCCATAGTTGGAGCAAATATTAGCTTTAATAATGAGACCGTCAGACCAAGAAAACAGAAAATGAGAGAGAAATGTATTGTCAAATATTACTTTATCGGTGTTATTCCGAATCCCGAATCATTAACGTAGATAAAACTGAGGGATTTCTGATGAAATAATTTGGACCCTTACGGTCACAAAACAAACATTTTCTTCTTCTTCTTCTTTTAAGGCCTCAGCTGCCTGGGCTATTCGGCCTAAACATAAACATGTGTTATTTGCTTTGACAGCAGTTTTGAATGAACGGTCTTAAGTATACGCCTATGTTTCGGTCAATAATTGGTACGTGGTATTCGTTCAACAAAATAGTGAATATATTTCTGTTACGATGACAGCAACATTAGAATGATCGACTTGAAGTAATATTAGTCCTTTTCGGAGATATACAGTGTGTCTTCTTAAGTTGGAACCATATGGAAAACTTTTTTATTAGTGGTATGTATTCTTGATAAAAAGTTCTGCATGGTTCAAATGTTAAAATGCAACCATCAGATATCAATTTTTCAAAGCAGTATACGAGGTTTGTCAAAAAATTTGAATTTTGTGCAAGAGTAAAGTATCTTTATTTTTTACAATTCAGAAAAATGTTATAAAGTAAAGTTGTTTTGAATTAAAAGTTATATTATGAAAATTCAGGTTTTGTGATTATTTACTGATCTTTCCGTATTAATTATTCTGGCGGGGTACAATTTAACGCAATCTAGTATGCCCTGACATGAAGTATGTAACAGTGAATGTCAGAGTGAGTTGTTATTTATAACATTACAATAAAAATGGCAAATTTACTAAATCGTGAAGAAAAAAAATCTGATGTGGCCACCACATGACCTCTCGCCATGTTTGAATCAAAAATTTACACGGTGGCACAAAAAAGTATGAAAAAAATTTACTTTTTTGTAAATCTGGCAGCAATGGCAAAAGTTTCTAAAATTTTAATGGGATGAAAATAAACTATATGGTATACAAAATATATGTGTAAAACTTTATTGCCGTTTTGTATAATAATGGCGTCATCACCCATAGCAAGTGCCTCTTCCGGTTGTCCGATTGACACCAAAATCTAATCAGATCTAATCTAGGGTATAAGAATCGTGTATGCAAAATTTCAAATTTTTTCATTCAGTAGTTTTTGAGTTATCATTACTACAACATCCATCCAAACACACACACACACTAACACACACACACACTAACACACACACACACACTAACACACACACACACTAACACACACACACACACAGACATCATCGCGAAAATATTCAAATCGTATTCTAGGGACCCTAAAACGTGTTTATCCATTGAAAACTCACTACCCAATTTTTAGCATGATTCCTATACCTCTCTTATCTGAAGGGCGAGAGGTAAATAGAACTTGTGTTATTTGTTGGAGACAATTACAAAACACATAGAGAGGCCGCAAATATTTTTAATAATAGACATCCCCATAGAAACCTTAGGCATTCAACAGTTACAAAAATTTTAAATAAATTTAAGGCTAGTGGAAGTATAGAAAATAAATTTAAGAATAAACGCCGAAAACGGGTTGCGAATGAAGACACTGAATTTGAAGTGATGCTTTCTGTCGTAGAAGACCCAAAAATGTCATTAAGAAAAAGGGCCTCTGCAATCCAAAATACTTCAGTAAGTAAAGATACAGTGGCAAATATTTTGAAAGGTAATAAATATCATGCATACAAACCGCAATTTGTACACAAGGTTACTACCAAGGGATTACGATATTCGTTTTTTATTCTGCTTTCTGATCCAAGGAAAGTTGGACGAAGACCCGTTTTTTGCAAGAACTATAATATTTTCCGATGAGGCAACATTTTGTAATAAAAACTCTGAACCAATATTCTTTTAAAACGAACGTATGGTGTGGTGTGTACAAAAATAAATTCCTTTTTTTTTCGACATTCCTTAAATTCCGCACATTACTTACAATTTTTAGAAAATCAAGTAAGTGATTTTTTGCACGACCTTCCGTTACAAGAACGTATGACAATTTGGTTCCAACAAGACGGTGCTACCGTCCATAGTACATTAAACGTACTCCTTGAAAATATGTTTAATGGGAAGGTGATTCACAGGTATTCAGATATTTTTTGGCCTCCTAGGTCTCCCCTTGACTTTTTTTATGGGGTTACTTAAAACAGCAGGTTTATCAGCGAGGACCATTTGATGATGTAGACCATTTGGAGAGGATTATTTCTGAAGAATGCCAAAAAAATTACTCCAAATATGATACGGAAAGTAATACAAGAGTTTATCAAAAGAACAATTAAATGTTTACAAAGAGAAGGTGGATATGTCGAAGCTGTAGTACATTGAATTAAAATTTAATTATGTTTGTTTCTGTTAAGAAAGATAAATTGTATCCCGCCAGAATAATTAATACGGAAAGATTAGTAAATAATCACAAAACCTAAATTTTCATAATAAATGCCTGTAATTGCATATATGAATATAACTTTTAATTCAAAACAACTTTACTTTATAACATTTTTCTGAATTGTAAAAAATAAAGATACTTTACTCTTACACAAAATTCAAATTTTTTGACAAACCTCGTATACTGCTTTGAAAAATTGAAATCTGATGGTTGCGTATTAACTTTTGAACCATGCAGAACTTTTTATCAAGAATACCTTTTTTTCATACAACCACTAATAAAAAAGTTTTCCATATAGTTCCAACTTAAGTAGACACACTGTATATTAGCTGTTATATTATTTGTAAAGCAACTATTTTAGGATTTAACGTAAACAAAAAAAAAATGTTAAAAAAGAATTTTATTATAAAATGCTTGTAATTCTTCAAAATGTATAAAATAATGATAATATATGTATATTATATTAATAAAATGTATTTAAATAATTAATACTTAGTTCAAGTTGGTAAACCGCTTTACTCTGCAACTATCTATTGAGAGAAAATAAGTAAAACAAATTAAAAAATAGATTAGGCTAATGGACAAAAGTCTCCGGCCATAAATCTCGAGAGAGAGAGAAAAAAAACTGGTGCTCTTCGTATATCATAAATAGGGCTCCAGTTCTATTGAGGCGGATGGTGTTTTTACAATGGTTAATGCGAGTGTCCAGTCTTATTCAATTACTTGTCTTTAGTTGGAATGTATAAGGGGATGGTTGATGGGAATCCCAGGCTCTTTGTAGCTGATCCCAAGCGTGTTCAATAGGATTGTGGTCTGGCTAGTAGTGCCAATTGTTGCATTACCATGGAATTCTGGAGCATCATCGACAGAATTCGCATCCTAAAGTCGCGCATCATCGTCTACAAATAAGAAATTTGGTCCAATAGCAACATTCAAGTTCCCATTAAGCACCAAGAATTCTGTACGCTTATTAAAGCCAATGCAGATGTACCACCTTTGAACGAATATAGACATCCATTGACCATTCCCATTTACGCGCTTATTAGCTCATTTCAGTCGAAGTTGCATATGATTTTTTTGTTAATGGAACCTTTTTCAAAAGTTGTCATGAGTCTAGGTTAATCTTTTGAAGTGTTTGATTAACTCTTTCGATTGAAACCGAAACATATAAATCCATAATCAAGAATAATTTTTTTTAAATATTGGCTGGAATACAAGGAAAATAAAAAATGAGGATTTGGAGTTATGCCTTGATTTTCAGTCATGAAATTTTGTAGTTTGGTATAACTTTGCATTTTCCAGATCCCTCTAAAAAAATATTGAAAGCGGTACATAAATAGAGAATTTACGGGAATGGTTCCAATTAAAATTGGTCACACTGTATATAGATCAAAAATGAAATATTTTTGACAACTAATATGAAGACGTTTTTGTTTTTCTTGAATATAAAAATCTTGAAAACCGAAGTATCAATCATATTATGGTAAAAATTGTAGTAAAGAATAAATGTCGTACGGGAAGGATTATCGTGGGGAAGGATTATTGTGGGGGAGGATTTATTTATTACATACCTTACAGTTCTATAGGTATATTTCTAGATTTGTAATCTTCTAATAAAGTCTATCTAGACTTTCCAGTTATTTTGGTTTATTATCATTACTGTTGCTTTAGAATCATCAAAAACCAGTTGATCTTAAGAGGAGCAGACTTATGCTAATAAAAATCAAGAGTTTAGAAACACGTGGCCCTCTAACTTATTAGCCTTTTAAATAATCTACTATTATTTCTAGCACCCACATAAAAATTCCATACATTTCATGACGTATATATTATTCCATTCCACATTACATAACAATCACTCCAAATTAGATCTCCCGTTCTACATAATTTCCAATCGTCCAAATAAACAAATAAATAATCGAAGGTAACCCACATCAATGTTCCTTCTTAGTCGAAATCGACATATTTTTTGTATCCCCACGTACGGGGGCCCCCGCCTTCGTACGACCCTGTATTTTCTACCTACGAGCCAAACAAGGTTAACTCGATGTTCATTCAATTTCAGTACACGCCGGTTGCTCTCACCTGACGAAACACCTGACTACCGCGATCTTCAATTATTTTATTTTACGAACGAACGAACAACAACAATAAAATATAATACGGTTGACGGTTGACAGCCAAATGTCAAACATCAAACAGACCTCTTACAAAAGAGAAGTGTGGGTGACTGTGAGTTTTTCGTTTTAGTTTTTATTTTTCGGTTTGGAGGTACTAATTTGTGTGTGTATTGAGTGAAACAATACTCTAATAAGAGCTTATAAAACTAAAAGAAAATTGTATAAATAACATTAAAATAATTTTATAACCACATTACATTAAAATAATAATCATTTTAACCAAGTAAATACAGTGTTATTAATAGTACTTATTCAATCTCGATACGTCTTTTTATGTTTTTAAGAACATCAGACAAAATAAAAAATAACAATATAATTGCTTTATCTAGAAATAACTTTTGTTGATAGTAAATAAATACAAATATAAATTAATTTTAATGTTCAAATTAATAAAAATAACTAAAAAATTTAGACATCAGAAAAATCTAGTCAATATACTGACAGATGAAATCATTTACCACGGCCTCTCCGATTACCTGATTTAAAACCTGTTGTTTTTACTTAAGTTACAGCAAAAAAATACTTTACTATGTGTAAAATGAATGCCTGTAATTAAGTTAAGTTATTCATTAAAAATAATAATTCGCAAATTATTTTTTGTGCAATTTTAGCAAATTATGTATACAGTGCGCTGGAATAAGTTTTACCCCTGCCACTAGTCTATTTAAAAAAAATCTATTTTAAAACCATCATAATATGCTAGTAGATAGTCTAGGCCGTTCCGACCACCACTATATGGAATTTAAAGTGTTAGAGTGAGAGAATGTAGAGGTTCAACGTGTCAGAGATATATCGATATATCTTCGTTACTATTGGTCCAAATTGAAATCTAAAAACGGCCCTATATTTAAAATTTAACGTAGTTATATAGATATCTCTCTCTCTTGGACACGCTGAACCACTGTATCCTTTCACTATAACACATGTAATTACCTATAGTGATGGTCAGAACGGCCTACGTATGCTATGGAATTAAACTTTCGATCATTTTGTGATTCCCCTTCAGGTGAAAATCGTACCTTCAATTTTTTTATATCACGTGACACCTCATTTGAAAATATATACTTGTATTCAAAAATTTACGGATTCTGTCTTAATAAGCACCTGTCAAATTTCACTATTTTTATTTATTATAAAATAAAAGCACATCCAGTATCAAAAAATTTCAATAAAATTACAAACAATTTTGATTGAAACTTATTTTCGCAGAAAATATTTTAAATATAATTGTGGAAAAATAACGAAAATCGAGAAATGTTTAATCGGTATTTCAATAATAGAATCCGTAAATGTTTGAACAAATATTTTTAAAATCAACATTTTAAAAACGTTCAAATTAGGTGGCACGTAATATATTTTCTTATTTTAAAAAATTACCTGAAGGAGAATCACGCAATGGTCACTTTTATGCCAAGATGATTTTAAGAATCGACATGTCCGCTCATTTTTATAAAATAGACCAAGAGGGGGTTAGGTTAAACATAATATATGTAGAAAATTGTAGTTATGGACCGTATAACTTTTTTTGGAATTTAAGAACTCTTTTATAACAACTCTAATGTTACCTATTATGACTTGATTGTTGGTCGGACGGAAAACTGAACGTAGACAGATTTAGATTCGAGGATTTTTAGGGTTCAAATTCCGAATTCACATTTTTATTTTGTAATACATTTGAAAGTCCATAATGTATAACAGTTTGTTATACATAATAATTCAACTTTCCAGGAACCATGCCTATCTGTTGGTTATCTTCTAGACTATTATCGATTTTTTCTAATATATTTTACCATGTTCAGTTTTGATTCACTTTATTTCTCTCGTTACAGTCACCGTTGTTTTTTATTTTTTATTTTATTTAAAACCATTATTTAGGTTTATATATTATTATTTTCAATTCGCAAAAATAAAAGCCCACTCGAACAATGTAATTTCTTTCTCTTCGCGAATTGATCCCGTTTGCCTTTAATGGCGACACGCCCACTGCAAACCTACATTTGTGAGTATTTGCTTGTCCTTTTAGATATTTTATTCCGCACCTTATTAATTGTCAGAGGTAAATATTTCGTTATAAAATCAAATATAATCGCATATATCTGATATATCAATTCCACTAACGCAAAAATGTGTATTAGTCGACGTCAGAAACATAAAATTATGATGTAGGTCATCGTAATTATCCAATAAGTTCAATTTTTTTAACATTTCTCTATTTCTTAGTTGTTAAATTCGTATCAGAATCAATTGAAACTGTTTCGGTTTTAAAAGGCTCGTGTCTATAAACAAACTTTATTCGGATAAGTGAATGGTGGTTCTTATTTTTTTGTGTAAACGTATGCTGGTTATAATAAATATGTTTGCACCAGAAAATAAGAACCACTGTTCACTTATCTGAATAACACAATAAAATACAATATGTTAAAATTACTTGCCAGATTTATCAAAAAGTTAATTTTTTTTTTGAATTTGCCAAAATTATACTTTTTTATGAAAATTTACAGGATATCAAAGTGTAGAACATACAATTTTCTACACATTTTACTGTTTTTTCAAATCCCGTATAGTTTCGCCGCTAGAGGGCATGAAAAAATATATATTGGACTTTTGCGCCTTTTTTTAGAGATAATTGAAAATTTCATTTTAAGAAATAAATACGCTTAGTTAAAAAAAGTTCTTTTATCAAAATGCATTAATAAAAATAGGTTAAAACAAATCTTTTTTAAAAATTTTTTATAAGATGTCGTTCCAGTATGTTCCATCGCTCTTTAAATTTGTTTAACTTTTTACATTTTTCGCTATAACTTCTACAAATATTATTTTAAAATCTTGAAACAATTCTGATAAGGTACTTTTTGATCCCTTTCACTTTTTGATCCCTTTCACTTTTTGATCCCTTTCGTATAGTCTATTTACTTTTTTCATTTGTTTTATAATTTTCGATAAAACGAAATTACAAAAAAAAAATTAAAATATATTGGAAATTTAGAGTTTTATATTAGCTTTCGAATGGTACAAATTCCATTTTAATATTTTTAAAGTTATTCATTTTTTTTAAATCGAAATTAAATTTCAATTTTTTTTAAAAACTTCACAATTTTTTTAATAAGATTTTGAAAAAAATAGAGTTTTTTATTAGAAATTTAATGGCATTTTTTAAATCTTTAATACTCTTATTAAAGTTAATCATTTTTTTAAATCGTAATAAAATTTCAAATTTTTTTAGTCCATTTTTTTTTAAAGTTATTCATTTTTTTTTAAATCGTAATAAATTTCAATTTTTTTTAAAATTTCACAATTCTTTTAATAAATAAGTTATTCATTTTTTTTAAATCGTAATAAAATTTCAAATTTTTTTTAGTCCATTTTTTTTTAAAAGTTATTCATTGTTTTTTAAATCGTAATTAAATTTCAATTTTTTTTAGCAATTTTTTTTAAAAACTTCACAATTTTTTTAATAAGATTTTGAAAAAAACAGAGTTTTTTATTACAAATTTAATGGCATTTTTTATATCTTTAATACTTTTAAAGTTATTCATTTTTTTTAAATCGTAATAATATTTCAATTTTTTTTAGCCATTTTTTTTTTAAATTCACAATTCTTTTAATAAAATAAGTTATTCATTTTTTTTAAATCGTAATAAAATTTCAAACTTTTTTAGTCTATTTTTTAAAAAATTCACAATTCTTTTAATAAAATTTTGGAAAAAATAGTTTTTTATTACAAATTTAATGGTGTTTTTTTTATATCTTTAATACTTTTAAAGTTATTCATTTTTTTGAACTCGTAATAAAATTATAAATTTTTTTAGCCATTTTTTTTTAAATTTCACAATGCATGTAATAAAATTTTGAAAAAAATAGTTTTTTATTCCAAATTTAATGGTTTTTTTTATATCTTTTTAATAAATTTTCAAATTTTTTTTGAGTCGTTTTTTAAAAACTTCATAATTTTTTTAATAAACTTTTGATAAAAATAAAAGTTTAATACAAATTTAATGGTGTTTTTTATATCTTTAATACATTTAAGGTTATTATTTTTTTTTAAATTATAATAATAAAATTTCAAATTTTTTGATCCATTTTTTTTTAAAAAATTTCACTACAATTTTTTTAATAAAATTTTGAAAAAAAAACGAGTTTTTTTATTACAAATTTAATGGTGTTTTTTATATCTTTAATACATTTAAGGTTATTATTTTTTTTTTAATTATAATAATAAACTTTCAAATTTTTTGATCCATTTTTTTTTTAAAAATTTCACTACAATTTTTTTAATAAAATTTTGAAAAAAATAACGAGTTTTTTTATTACAAACTTAATGATGTTTTTATACCTTTAATACTTTTAAAGTTATTCAATTTTTTTTAAATCGTAATAAAATTTCAAATTTTTTTGAGCCATTTTTTAAAAACTTCACAATTTTTTTTATAAACTTTTGAAAAAAATAAAAGTTTAATACAAATTTAATGTTGTTTTTTATATCTTTAATACCTTTAAAGTTATTCATTTTTTTTAATCATAATAAAATTTCAAATTTTTTTGTGCCATTTTTTTAAAAACTTCATAATTTTTTTAATAAAATTTAAAAAAAAATAGAAGTTTTTTATTACAAATTTAATGGTGTTTTTTTATATCTTTAATACTTTTAGTTATTCAATTTTTTTTAAATCGTAATAAAATTTTAAATCTTTTTAATCCATTTTTTTAAAAACTTCACAATTTTTTTAATAAAATTTTGAAAAAAATAAATAAATATTGAAAGTTGGGTGAGATTACCTTCTCTTTATTTAAATTCAAGTAACGCATTTTATAATTACTGTTACCAAATATAATCTTAATTCTGTTTTTTCTAAATCAACCAAAGCTGGTCCAAAAACACAGATTTTAAAGTTAATTGAAACCAAACACCCACAGCACTTGTTTATGTAATTATAATTATAATTAAAAGTACCTAATTATGTAACTAACCGCTTATCTGTATAATTCTATTCCAAACAAAATATTTAACAGAAAGTTTGAAGTGAAAACCGCGCCCCTTATTATATATACAAAGTAGTAATGTAAAGATAATAATAGATAATTACTATCGCTATTTCTCAACAAGTTAAACTTATTTTTTTTCAAAATTATTAATTTTCATGTATTTGGTTTAATTATTTTATTCAAGATATTTATATAATTCTTATAACAAACTTGACGTCTCGTTAAACTTAAATGGTTTCGATTTCTAAATATTATAAAACGGTTTCTATTTTCGGATAAACACTTTCATCTCGGACATTGTCTTTAAACGTATTAAATCCATTGTGATTCGGCATTAATTAAATGCTACACTGGATTTATTTTTTGTTTTCCTTACTTGGTATGTAACTTTCGATGCTAGTTTCGTAAAAAATCAATTATCACGAGTTTCAAATAGATTTTACCATTAAATAAATACAGGGTGTCACTAAACCATTTTAGTTGAAATGAAATATGCATAAAAATTAGTACCTCCAACTTTATAATTATTTCTATAGAAACGTAATTAATTAAAAAAAATTAGTGAAATCGAAAATGTCTTCAATGTATCGTTTCGTGAAAGACCCATCGCCATCCGGATCCCCGAAAAGACTTTTCGTGCAAGGAACAGTCCCAACGGTGGGACCACCCATTGTTACAAACTTAAACGATCGGGACAATTTACAAGCTGTCTACACCAGGAAAAAGCTCTCTACGGAACTACTTGGTAGTTCTTTCGAATCCACGAAAACCAGTAGACCAGGTGAAGATGGAAGGAGAAGAATAACGACGAAGATTATAAGAAAAGTAACGACGTTAACGCGAGGCGAAGAACAGAGTAAAGCTGAAGATTTGATAAAGCGAGCGGGGTTGAAGAGTATTGAAGGGCCACCGGGGGTTGTTCGACATAGGAATGAAGTGGCTTCGAAACGTGTCAAGGTTTGAATTCATTTTATTCTAATTTTTAGAGTTTTGTTATTTAAAGGACCCCTCACTTCTCTTATGGAAAATGGCTTTCGGCCAATTTTTTTAAAATTTTAGTATGTTTTAGATCTTGACGTTCTGATTAAATGTCTCTATGGGCCAAACTCAATCCTATGACCAGTTTCACAGATATAGATGGCCAAAGTTCAATAATTGAGTATTTAGGTAATTTTGTTTTAATTTCAATTTCTTCAATTTTTAAGAAAATTGATCAGCTTATCTTGAATTTGTTTATGAGAAAATTTAGTCAAATAATTGGTCTTTTAAAAAATATAATAATTATATATACAGGGTTTACCAAAAAGTCAGTGGAGCTACTTTATTTTTAAAATAACTACAATATTGAAAACCATTAAACCTCAGTTTTGATAATTTCCTAATAACTTTAAAACAAATTTCCAGATTTTTTTGAAAAAATTATATGCTTTACAGGTAAATAGTCAAAGAAAAACTGCACTATGTAAAGTTTGAAAAATTACATACGGACCGAAATGTAGGGCTTTAAAACCTGATTTTTTCCAAAATCGCCTCAAATATGCTGCTTTAGCAATACAATTATAACAGATTTGCAGCTAAAATAGTAACGCATTTACTATTACAATAGCGGGAAACACTATTTTTTATATGTCTACAGGGTGTTTCAAATATTATGTAACTGCGAGCTATACCGGGTGACACAGGGGTATATGCATCACCCCTTTAAATTTTTTTAATTATTAGCCGATTTTTAAGACAGTTTTTCTTGAGTATAATAATAGTAACTTCTGATTTTCTGATGTAAATATTCAAGATGGATGACTTCCGGTTTAGCCGGAAATGCACAACAATTTTGTTTTTTAAATGGAACGCCCTGTATATTTTGATACATTTGGATTCTACGGTTCAAAAAACATGCAATTCACTAGCCAAATGTCAATTTAACAGAACTTTCATTTTTTGAGAAAAAAAATTTTCTTAGTGTACTTTGCTAAAATGTATAACAGATAAACATGTTTATCCGACGGGTTATATTAAAAAAAAATGAGTTTAGGTAAAGAAACGGTCTTTGGTCACTCTTGGTCGACCCCCTACTGGACAGGCTCTCCCAGCTGGAGGTGGATTTTCAATGTTATGCCGATGACCTTTTAATAATGGTTAGAGGCTTATTTGATGAGATTATTTCCAATATCCTTCAGGAAGCTCTTAAAATCGTATACAGATGGTGTGAGGAGGAACAGATGTCTGTGAACCCCCACAAAACGGTAGTAGTTCCTTTTACAAAAAGGAGGAAGCTTGATGAGGTACGTCATCCAATTTTGGAAGGCGTAACCATTCCGTTTTGCGGAGGAGCTAAAATATCTGGGGATTATCCTTGACAGAAAACTTACCTGGAACTCCCATCTGGAAAGAACAATCAATAAAGCCAGGGCATCAAACGGTGATAAAAACCAATGGTCACATAAATTATCTGGACTACAGAGATTAGCATGTGTGGCTATTACAGGCGCTATGTCATCTACCCCGACAGCGGCAATGGTTAGATTTCTGGGTCTTACTCCTTTCCATATATTACTGGAGCAGGAGGCCGGAATGACCTCCTATAGAGCCATGTCGGTGGCTGGTCAAATTGAGGGGAGAGGCTATGGGACCACTCTGGACTGCTGCGAGAGATGAGTACTCACCACACTCTCGGAATGGTTTCGGATGTGCTCTCCCCCAGAACTCACATACAGAAGCTGGTGTGGAACTGCATCGAATCCCTGGATCGCATTGCTACCAGTAACAGAGTAACCCTACTCTGGGTACCTGGGCATGAAGGGGTGGAGGGCAATGAGAAAGCCGACACCCTTGTGAAAAGAGGTGCAGAATCCGAGTTCATTGGACCGGAACCATTTTTCGGCATAGCCAAAAGCAGTGCCAAAGACACTATCTGGAAATGGGCCGAGAGGAAAACTCTCCAGCACTGGAAAGATATTCCTGGGTTAGCTCACTCTAAGGCGTTTATAGTCAAACCCTCAGGTAGCACCCCATCGCAGATCCTAGAATGGAGTAGAAGTGATCTACGCATCCTAATTGGACTGCTTACAGGGCGCTGTCGTCTGCGGTACCATCTGAAGAAGCTTGGTCTGAGTCAGACATCGGACTGTCGCTTCTGCAGTGTGGAAGACGAAACTGCGGAGCATATTTTATGCTCCTGCCCTGCCCTGGAAATGAATAGGCTTCGTACGTTTGGTTTTGTACAGCTGGAGCCTACCGACTTCAAGGAAGCTTCACCTAAATCAACCATAGACTTCGTAAGAAGGTATGGATTGTATGGTGAATTATAGTCCATAGGGGTGAGCCACAATAGGCCTCTGTTGGCCGCAGTGGAGGGGCGAGCAAACGCTCCACTCACATTGAGCCTACCTACCGGGTGACACAGAGGTATATGGATCACCCCTTTAATCTTTTTTATTTATTATCCGATTTTTATAAAAGTTTAACTGTGTATAATAATAGTAATGTCTGATTTTCTGACTTATATATTCAAGATGGCCGACTTCCGGTCTCGCCGGAAATGGACAACGATTTTGTTTTTTAAATGGAACACCTTGTATATTTTGATAAATTTGAATTCTACGGATCAAAATACATGCAATCCAGAACTTTCATTTTTGAAACTGAAATATTTTTTTCAGTGTTTTTTTGCTTAAATTTTACAATATCAATTAAAGCTGAAAGAGAACTTTAAAAAAAATGTTATTTCCGTTAAAAACCAGTTTTTGTCTGGTTTATTATAATTCAATTAGAATAGCAACCGTTTCTTTACCTAAACTCTTTTTTTTAAATGTAACCCCTTGGATAAACCTATTTATCTGTTATAGATTTTAGCAAAGTACACTGAGAAAAAATATTTTTCTCAAAAATTGAAAGTTCTGTTAAATTGACATTTGCCTAGTGAATTGCATGTTTTTTGATCCGTAGAATCCAAATTTATCAAAATATACAGGGTGTTCCATTTAAAAAACAAAATCGTTGTGCATTTCCGTCTAAACCGGAAGTCATCCATCTTGAATATATACATCAGAAAATCAGAAGTTATGTATTATTATACTCAAGAAAAACTTTCATAAAAATCGGCTAATAATTAAAAAAGTTTAAAGGGGTGATGCGTTACTATTTTAGCTGCAAATCTGTTACAACTGTATTGCTAAAGCAGCATATTTGAGGCGATTTTGGAAAAAAATCATTTTTGAAAGCCCTTCATTCGGGTCCGTGTGTAATTTTTCAAACTGTAGATAGTGCAGTTTTTCTTTAACTACTGACCTGTAAAGCATATAATTTTTTCAATGGTATCTGGCCGTTTATTTTAAAGTTATTAGGAATTTATCAAAACTGAGGTTTAACGGTTTTCAATATTATAGTCATTTTAAAAATAATGTAGCTCCACTGACTTTTTGGTAAACCCTGTATATATAATTAGGATAGTTTTTAAACGACCAATCATTTGACTAAGTTTTCCCATAAACAAATTCAAGATAAGCTGATCAATTTTCTTAATAATTGAAGAAATTGAAATTAAAACAAAATTATCTAAATACTCAATTATTGAACTTTGACCATCAATATCTCGAAAACTGGTCATAGGATTGAATTTGGCCCACGGAGACATTTAATCAGAACGTCAAGATCTACAACATACTATAATTTTAAAAAAATTGGCCGAAAGCCATTTTCCATAAGAGAAGTGAGGGGTCCTTTGTACATGAAATTGTAGAATTTGAAAGCTGCATCAAATATATTTTCAACGTTTTCTTTTTAATTTTGACATATTTTTATATTTATTTTTTTTATGGTGTGTTGTGTACCAAGATAAAAAGATGATTAAATGGAAAAAATATTGGGGTATGTTATGAGCATTTTTAAAGGCCTTTAGAACAAACAAAATAAAAAATATCGTTTTTTGTTTTCGAGATATTTACATCAACTTTTAGACGTCATATTGATTTTTTTTTGACCCCCACCAGTTTCTTCATTTAAAATTTTAAAATAATGAGAATTTACTGTTATATTATTTTGCTCTAAAGATCTTTAAAAAAATTGATTGTGTCACCCCAAAACTTTCCCGACGAATATTATAGACATATTGCCAGTCAAATTCGGTGACATATTGCTTCTGTCATTTTTTGATAGTGACACTTTCGTTTGGCAGATGCCGTACAAAAACTTATGGCTTCTTCCGATGGATAACCCAAACCCATATACCAAATTTCATCTCAATCGGATTTATCGTGTGGCCTTTATCGTGGAAGCATACACACAGACAGACAGACTTCCATCTGGAATTGATCTTAATCATCTCAGGTGATCAGACAAATACACAGACAGGCAGACACACAGACAGACAGACTAAATGGTCTTAATCGTCTCAAGGGATCTTAAAATGTATATTTCCATCTTTCTCGAAAAATTTTTGAACTCGTTCACAATACATTTTTTCCACACTCGAATTTGAAAAAAATATCAAGACTGCATTTTTTTCACGAAAATTTAAAAAAACCAGAAGCAAGAATGCGTTTTCTTGCACACGAATTTAAAAAAATAGAAATAAAACACATTTTTCCACAAAAAAAAAACTAGAAAAAAATTCAAAAGTATTTTTTAACAGACGAATGTGGAAAAAAGCGAAAATGAATTTTTTCACATATAAATTGGTATAAAAGCAAGAATGCATAAAAAACTAAAAAAAAAACAGCAAGAATACATTTTCCTTATTCAAATTTGAAAAAAGCAAAGTGTATTTTATCTCACACAAACTTAAAAAGAAGCTACAATGTATTTTTTTACACGAAAAACTAAAAAAAAAACAGCAGAAATTCATTTTTCACACATGAATTTAGAAAAAAGCAAAAATTCATTTTTCCACACAAAAAATTGAAAATAACAGCAAAAACGCATTTTTTTTTCAACAAATTCGAATAAAAAAAAACAGAAGCACGAATGCACACTTGAATTTGGAAAAAACCGCAAAAATGTATTTTTCCACAAAAAAAATATTGAAAAATACAGCAAAAACGCATTTTTTCACACATAAATTGGTAAAAAAAACAAGAATACATTTTTCTACATAAAAAACCAGAAAAAAAAACGTCAAAAATCGTTTTTTACACATAAATTGAGAAAAAAAGCGAGCATGCATTTTTCCACACAGGAAAACTAAAAAAACAGTAAAAATGCATATTTCCACACATAAAATGGGAAAAAAGCAAAAAATTTGATACAACAAGAATGTATTTTCTCTCAAAATAATTTGATCGGTTGTGTCCAGAGACGAATACTTTTTCAAATATTAAGTGTTAAAGTTTCAAACTTTGACATTTTTTTTATTTTTGACAGGCGACAGTTGGAGAAATAATTTTGACTGTTCTGAATAGAGTTTTTCAATGGCTTTCAAATGACATATTGCAAGTGAAATTCCGTGACATATTGCATCTGTCGTACAAAAATTAATGGGTTCTTCCGACGGGTAACCCAAACCCACATACCAAATTTCAGCTCAATCGGATTAAACGTGTGGCCTCTATCGTACGTGGAAGAATACACACAGACAGACAGACAGACTTCCATCTGGAAATGATCTTAATCATCTCAGGTGACCTGAAAATGGATATTTCCATCTTTATCTCGAAATTTTTTTTTAGCTTGTTCACAATACTTTCTCTTCTCGGAGGTGGGTCGGAAAAATAAAAAGATGATGAAATGGAAAAAATGGGGTATGTTATGAGCCTTTTTAAACACTAAAATAAAAAATATCGTTTTTATTTTCGAGATATTTTTAGAAGTCATATTGATTTTTTTGACCCCCACCAGTTTCTTCATTTAACAATTTTAAAATGATGATAACTTACTGTTATATTACTCTAAAGATCTTTAAAAAAGTGCCTGGACATTAAAATTGAAATACACATAAAATGATTTGAAACTATCGTCATTTCTATGTTTTTATAATTTTATCACCCTGTATACAGGAGGTGTTTTATTAATATAATCTTCGGTCTGAATTATGAAGATTTAATGTAAAAATAAACTGTGTTTCCTTACTAATCCTTATTTAAATAATTTTTGAATACTGAAATGATGATTCCGCCAGTGGCGTAAAATTTAGAGAGGCGTAACTCTAGGTCTGCCTCAAGCGCACGCCTCTGATAATGGTTGAAAACTCTGTTTTATACATTTTGATGAGATTAAGCCTTAAATAGTGCCAAAATAATTTTGAAATTTAAAAATAATATAATTTTAAGTTAATATTTTATAGCCCATTGTTAACGAAACACCCTGAAAATTGATTTAAAATATAATATGATATAAATATAAATATTACAGTGTGTTTTTTTTATTTGATCTAACTAATTTCCCAATTTTAATTAACTGTTATAATTTATATATAGCGTATAGGTCATTGTATTTTAATTCTGTTTAATGCATATACGGACGAGAATTTTGCTATAAATTAATTTATACGAACAAATATTGTAAAGTTGGTAAACAAATGACGTTTTACATATCATAAAGAACAAGATACCGCTTGTTATAAATAGTTTATTAACATATTTTTGTATAATATCAAATTATTTAAAAATTAAAAAAATTACATTTTTGGTGTCCTGTCTCATATTAAATGAGAATATATTAACAATGTCCTTAATGTGCGATTCTTTGTCCACAACAAAAATAAAATGTAGGACAAAATAAAGAAAACGCATATTCATAATTTGCATTGTGTCCACATATTGACATTGGCACAGTTTTATACTCATTCATTTTATTTCAGGGTTAAAGATAGACCCCTCCTTAATTGGTAACTTGAATCTTGGAATATTTATTTTGTTTTCTTGGAAATTTTTAACATCTGTTTTATTGAATATTTATTTATTTGTGGAGGTGAAAGTAAAAAGATTTTAATCCAAAGAAGTTTTTAATTACTATTTTTTCAAAAAAGACCAGTATATAATACAAACTCATATTATTTAAAATAAATAGCTACAATTATTATTACAACTGTTAATTACACTTAAATAATAGTGTACAATTATCGGCACACCTGTTCGTTTTGTAAATAATTCAATGTATACAATCACGAAAGTCTTCTGTAATTTCTGTTAGTTCCTCATTATTTTCGCGGACTTTCTTAGCATTTTAATGAACAACGGGACATTTGTCACTGCACAACATGTATTATAAAGGAATTACATGTTGTAAAACAATTTCTATTAATACTTAATTTCTGAATTGCATCAGCCTGCAACGAAATGTTACAGCTCGTGATTGCTGTTTAATGATGACCTTTTCGTTTTAGATTTTCTCTAACATTTACCGTTAAATGAATCAAAACTTGTTTATACAGTGAATTTTATAAATCTGCTACATATATGGGAAAACATTCATTTTTTTGTTTGCTCATTAATTTATTTATATCCTTTATTTCCCCATTCTCTATATATTCTGTTATAAGGTAATACAGGGTGTTGTACATAACCAGAATTATGTGGTGATAGCAAATAGACCAACATGTCTGGATCCAACTTTTTTAATTACTGAATTAGGTAATTGTCAAACATGTTTCCGGTCAAATATTTTATACCACTTTGTATATGTATTTAAAAGAATATTTGTTTTATCTTTCCAGATATCCGATATAGTAGTCGGACAAGAACCCAACGTTTCGGCTAAGGACTACCTCCTTAGATGGGCCAAACGAACTACTCACCGTTATCCGGGCGTAAATGTTGTGGATTTCACGAAATCATGGAGAGACGGTTTAGCTTTCACTTCGATTATCCACAGAAACAGGCCGGACTTACTAGATTTCGGAAAGGCGAGACAACAAAGGCCAAGGGAAAGGATGGAAACTGCTTTTTATTTGGCCGAAAGAGAATATGGAGTTACCAGGTTGTTGGATCCGGAAGGTAACTTTTATTTATTATACAAACCTGGAAATATTAAAGATAATTAAGTTTTTTGTTATAACATGAATTTCGGTCTATTATCAAGCTAAAAGTGAACATTTTTTGTAAACGAGAACTCATTGTTTAAGACCTTAAATATTAAACATTTTCAATTTCTTTAACGTTATGTTCACTTTTAGCTTGATTAAAGTAAAATTAAACTACAAATTTAATTTAGGTGATACATACATACTAAAGGAATAATTAATCAACATTTGAACAAAATATTGAACAAAATATTTCTCTTAAATCATTTTTTGGTTCAAAATACGTTTGTTAGTAGTGGAAAATAGTATTTTATTCTATTTTTAATGACATCATTACCAAATTCGTAATAATAAAACAACAACAACATAAATCTCCAAATGTGAATAAACTGACAAGTTATTTTATATAAAATAATCACCAACCTTGCATACACATATACATATTCCTTTTTCTACTTATTTAACAAGGTTTATTGTATTATATATAAGAATTTTAATGTTTATCTACACGGTCTGCTTATATTTTGAAATAAATCTTATTCACACGTGATTTTATCAAATAAATTACCGAGTTTCCAAGAATTAAAAAAATGTGTGTCAAGTTTTTAGACAATAACAGCGTCAAATTTCCAAATAAATGTTATTTTATTTTATTTTTGTAGTATGTACTTATTTGATCTAATTTTTGAAAATGTTAAACACCATAGTAAACTAATCCATTCAAATTCTGCATTTGAACAACAAATTACAGGAATTACAGGATTTTGCATTGGGGTAACTCTTGTGAGTCTTGGTTCGATTTTGTTCATTAAAAATGTCCTTTATGGCGGATAACTGAGTGAGATTTCAACTAAAAATTTATCAAAATATACATTCAAGGGCGTTGATAAATTTTTTTCTTGGGGGGGGGGATAACCGAAAAGTAAATATCTATTTCGAATAAAAAATGTAATATAAGTAAATAAAAAACCTTATAAAAATAACTTTTTGGCAAGAAAACAGTATTTCTTTAACATAAAAAATAAAAAAATATGTAAGCATCCCGAAAACAAAAGTTATACCAGAACACTGAAAAATATATTTTTTACACCGCGGGGAGTGAAACTAGTACTTTGGTCCCGCATTTGCGGGACTAAAGTGACACTTTTACTCCCTTGGGACTAAAATTTTTTAGTCCCGCAAATAAAAAACAATTGAAACCAGCCATCTTGTTTATTCTAATTTAATTCAGAACTGTCAAATACTTCCCGAAAGGAGTATAGGAAACAATTTTCGATAGTATAATCTTCAATTTTCTTTTCTTCAACACCATTTTATGAGATCGTACTAAGCTTTATTATATATTTGTTACGATTTTATTCTAAAATATCTTAAATGTGACAAGTAGCAATCTTCTGTCATTATTGATTTGAATGCTGATCGAAATTGGTCTGAGTTCGAGCCCCATCGGGAACCCCGATTTTTTTATAACTTTTTTAAGAGTCGGTATTTTATAAAAAAATACATAATTTAATATCAAACATGATCACCTAATCAGAAGTAGGAAACTTAAAAATAATAGAATTAATTGTTACGTTTAAATATTGACAAAATTAACAGGTAAATAATTATTTTTAAATTATCCTTTTTTTTCACATTTTTGTCAAATTTTTCTAAAAGTACCCTTTTTTCTCATTTTTACTACTTTTTCGATTTAAATTTTCTCTCTTCCTCAAAAACTTCCCCTCGTTTCTCTCAAGTTTTGTCACTTTTTGGTCCCCTCGTTTCTCTCAAGTTTTGTCACTTTTTGGTCTCAGATTTTCTATCTTTTCTTTTAAATTTTGTCACTTTTTTATTGAAATTACTCCATTCTCTCTCATTTTTGTCACTTTTTTGATTTAAATTTTCCCTCCAAAATTTCCTCTCGTTTTTCCTAGGTTTTTTCCCTTTTTTGTCTCAAATGTTGTCACTTTTGTCCTGAAATTTTCTCTCTCGAACATTACCACTTTTTTTTATAAAATTACCTCTTTTTTCTTATTTTTGTCGAATTTCCCTTCTTTTCTCTTAAAAATTCTTACTTTTTTGTAGAAATACACGTTTTTAAAAAAACTACCTATTTTTTCTAAAATTACCTCTTTTTTTCTCATTTTTGCCACTTTGTGGTTAAATTTTTTCTCTTCGTATAAAATTTCCCTTTGTTTCTCTCAACTTTTGTCACTTTTTTGCCTTAACTTTCCTTTCTTTTTTCACTAAAATTACTTTTTTTCTCTCATTAAAAGTACCCCTTTTTTCATTTTTGTCTAATTTCCCTTCTTTTCTCTCAAATTTTGTTACTTTTTTGAGTAAATTACACGTTTTTAAAAAATTACCTTTGTTTTCGAAAATTACCCTTTTTTCTTATTTTGTTCACATTTTTGCCTTAAATTTTCCCTCTTCCTCCAAAATTTACTCTTGTTTCTCTCAACTTTTTCAATATTTAATCTGAAACCTCTTTTTCCCTAAAATTACCTCGTTTCCCGCATTAAAAATACCTCTTTTTTTAAATTAAAACTTTCTTTTTCATTTTTGTCAAATTTCCCTTCTTTTGTCTCAAATTTTATCACTTTTGTCTGAATTTACCCCTTTTTTAGATTACCTCTTTTTACTTATTTTTGTCTCAAATTTCTTCTCTTTCTTCAAAATTTCCCCTCGTTTCTCTCCAATTTTATGTTCCCCTCAAGAGTGTACTTTATATATCAAATTATAAGTTTTTTAAATTGTGCAAAAACATATTTTAACCGACTAAAATTCTTTAAAAGAAGTTTTAGAACAAAGTTATATTAAAAAAAATTATGTTTAAAAAAAATTGTATTTAAATAATTATTTGAATTTTAAGGGGCCTTGGGCATCGCGGTGTAAAAAATAGCGTATAGACCACAGGACTAAAGTGTCTTTTAATCCCTCAGGTGATTGTGTCCCTCGCTACGCTCGGGAAACAACCTTCACCCTCGAAATTAAAAGATGCACTTTAGTCCCTTGGTATATAATATACTATTTCTACAACCCTTTACAAAAGACGTGATTTTGTAATAGAATACCTCCAGCGAAAACTTGATTTCCGTCATAAGTGAGAGAAATTCTCATAACGTTAACTTTCGTCACTAGTGACGAAAGTTAAATTTATATTTTCAATAATTTCCCGCCCTTGTATCTACTGTTTTGATGTATTTAAATTATTAGTAAACAAAGACAGGAATTATTTCTATAATTAGAATGCATCTTTTTTACTTTTGTTTAATTACAAAGTAAAATAGAACCGTAAAAATACCGTGAAATTTAATTTATATCTAGTTGCCCGGTCCTAAAATGTCTAAAAAACCTGGTGTATCCACTGATTAGATTTTGTTTCGAACTTTTTGGGAGTACCACGTGTTGCGTTCAATAGAACTTACCAGAATTTTGTAAGATGGCGCTGTTTAGAATTGTTCGTGTCCTAGCTTAGTCTTTCCACGGCGAAATCAATTTCAAACTTTCAACGATTTTTTCAAAACATACTTATGGCATCATAGCGCTCTGCAGAGCGGGTTTCGCATAGGCTTATCAATTTTTTATTATTCACCATTTCCAGAACTTTACCTCTTTTAGGAGACTTCTTGACAAAATTTATTATGGTGAATAAAGTCGTAAACAATAAAAACTAATAAAACATACCCTATATATTTCAGTCCGCATCATCAGATTCATTGTCATCAACATTTATAATAAATTTTGTCGAAATTGTTGATGGTTCTGAGGTTTTCTGAGTTTTCCTCCACCACAAGCGTTTGGATTCTGGGGTTTAGGTGAAATGTAGGACGAGTATTAGTATTAGTATTAGTAATCGAAATTTCACATTTCACATAAATAATAAACTCTGATGTAACTTTGCTATTTTTGCCAATGAGTTTTGAATGTTGATCGATATGTCAATAAAATAATGTCAAATTTATATTAATTCAATTTAAAAAAATAATCATAAAGAACGCCCGAAAATCAGCCTCCTAATGTAGCGTCCTCCGTTAATCATCGGACAAAAAAAATATTCAGACGAAAATAATCGCAAAAACGAAAAATAATCGTATACAGAATTCGTTAATAAATCATATTAGTCAAATGTAATATTCAGAAAAACCAATTAAAAAGTGTCACAATCCCTTACACAAAACATTTCTGAAAAATGCGGAAAACAAATATTAAAACAAAACCAGAAAAAAGACATGAACTAAATTCAAAAAATTGGTGCTATTTTATTTGGCTTATGTGGATATTATTTTTTGTAGATGTGGACACCCACAACCCCGACGAAAAATCCCTCATCACCTACATTTCTTCACTACACGAAGTCTTTCCTGAACCACCTCCGATCCATCCGCTTTACGATTCCGCAGCGCAACAGCGCGTCCAAGAGTACCGCGAAATCGCCTCTTCCCTTCACATGTGGATAAGAGAAAAATACTCCCTCATGCAGGACACTTCGTACCCTCCGACCCTCATAGAAATGAAGAAACTAGCCGCCGAATCGTCCAGATTTAAAACCGACGAAATCCCGCCCAGACAAAGGGACAAGAATTATTGCGCGCAGCTCTTCAAAGAATTAGAGAAATATTTTAGGAGCGTAGGCGAAGTGGAAGTGGAACCGGAATTACACATTGATAATATCGAGAGGAGCTGGCAACGTTTGATGGACGCTTACCAGAGCAGGGACATAAGGATCGCAGACGAAATCAAAAGGTTGGAGAAATTGCAGAGGCTTGCCGAAAAAGTTCACAGGTAAATAAGTTACATTTTTTACTTCTTTATTGTTACTATATTATTCTTTCATACCGGATTGTCTATTGCTCTCTTGTCTGTCGTTTGTTTTTCTTTACTTATATTCTTGCATCTTTGTCTTCATTTTGTTCACTTGACTATTTTTTGACTACTGCTGCTTGCTCTCTTTCACTTTTGTTGACCTTTTGCTCGCTTGAATAACTTTTGATCTCTTGTTTTATTTTCTTCTTGTTCTATTGCTTTTCTTGTATCTGTCATTATTTGATTGTCTGTCTTTTGTTGTTAACATTTTTGTTCAAAACATTCATACTAGTCTTCTATCATTGAAAGTAGTATACTGATGACCTTGTTTTATGCAAGATATACTATTTTTTTATTGATTTTTATGTTATGTTTTTATTTTAGAGAAATCAAACAAACTGATTCGAACTTGGACACGATCGAACGAGCAATCGAAAACGAATCGAGAAGAATTGAACGAATTCATCCATTGGAAGCGAAGAAAATCGCCGATCAAATCGATCAAGATTTATCGACAATAGAACAGAATATACAATCGCTGAAAACGGACGTAAATACCTTAAGAAACGGAAGGTAAAACATTTTTTTATTTGAAAAAACGAATATATATTTTTATAATTTTTGTAGGTATCCTCAAGCTAGTGATTTAGACAAGCGAGTGAATAAATTGCACGAAAGGTGGGTCAATATGAGACACCTTTTACACAACAAAATCGTGGGACCTTTAGCTAATTTAAGTTTCCCAGTCGAAGAAAGAACTGTAACGAAACATTTACGTACAGTACAAGAAACTAGAAACGTGGATACCAATCCACATTTTAGAAGTCTGCAAGAACACATCGAATGGTGCAAAAACAAGATGGTAAGTGATATTTAGTTATTTTTATACTGTTATTTCTATTATTTTTTTATAGAAACAACTAAGGAAAGCAGACTACGGAACTGATTTATCTTCCATCCAAACCGAACGCGATATTCATCACAAAGAACACAAAGCCATAGATCAATTCCATTCTAAAGTCGAAGCAGCTGTTACTGCTCGTCAATACTTCCAAGGCGAAGAACTAGTGCTTTACAACCAACTTTTGGGACAACTTCAGAAAGTTTACGCGGAGTTACTGTCGTTTAGTACCAATAAAATGACAGATTTGGAAACTTTATTAGACTTTATTCAATCAGCTACAAATGAGTTGCAGTGGTTAAATGAGAAAGAGGAGGTTGAGGTTACCAGGGATTGGAGCGATACGAAGTTGGATGTTAGAGGAGTTGAGAAGTATTTTGAGGTATAATATCAAATTTTTTACCAAGTATAAAAACTATATTTTTGTAGCATAATTTGTTTAACGTAAAGCGAGACAGTATTACTTTAGCAGTAATTTATTTTTACTATAATTAAAACATTTATTTTATTTTCAAGCAGCACAATTTTGGTAACGGAGATGAGGTAATAAGCAAAACTAGTGGTCGCTCAGTGGTCTAAATTCGACCGTAAATCATTGAAATTAAAAGTTTTCCTATTTTTTCCAATTTTTTACATGTTTTCTTCTGTTTTTTTACTGTTTTTTACTTTTTTTCCCACCTATTTTCTCAAATTTTTTACTTTTTCATGTTGTTTTCCCATTTTTCCTATTTTTCCCTATTATTTTTTATTTTTGTTTATATTTTTTCGACTTTTGCCCATTTTTTCCTATTTTTTCTTTTTTTTCTGTATTTTATATTTTTCCTATTAATTCCCATTTTTTTCCTGTTTATTTTTTCAATTTTCCCTGTTCTTCACCATTTTTCTGTTTCCCCTATTTTTTCTATTTTCCCTAATTTTTTCTAGTTTTCGCTCTAAAAATTAACTTACAATAAAGAAAAGTAAAAACCTGTTTCTAAAAAAAATTAAAAAAAAGAAAGATATTTTTTTTAATTTTCTCTCTATTTCATGTTTTCTCCTGGTTTGTTTTACTCTTTTTTAACAGGTCTTTTTCTGTTTTTTCCCATTTTTCCTACTGTTCCATATTTTTTTACGTTTTGATGTTTTTCCTATTTTTAATATTTTTCCCTATTATTTCTTATTTTTTTCCTATTTTGTTCGACTTTTGTTGGTTTATTTTTTTCCTGTTTTTCCTATTTTTCTCTATATTTTCTATTTTTTCTTTTTTTTTCACTTTTTCCATGTTTTCACTTTTTTTCTATTTTTCCCAATTTTTTCTGGTTTTTCCATTTTTTACTGAAACAAAAACTGTCCCACACGCATAGAAAAGTTTTCACTCTAAAAATTAACTTGCAATAAAGAAAAGTAAAAACCTGTTTCTAAAAAAAAAAATTAAAAAAAGAAAGTTTTTTTTTCTATTCTCTCTTTTTTCATGTTTTCTCGTGTTTTTATATTTATTTTTTACTGCTCTTTTTCTGTTTTTTCCCATTTTTAATACTTTTACGTTTTCATGTTTTTCCCATTTTCTCTATTCTTCCCTATTATTTTTCCTATTTTGGTTCGACTCTTGTCTATTTTTTCCCATTTTTTTTCCATTTTTATCTATATTTTCTATTTTTTCTATTAATTCTTATTTTATTCCTCATTTTTTCCTTTTTCCACTTTTCCCTGTTTTTCACAATTTTTTCTATTTTCCCCATTTTTCATAATTTTTTTCCATTTTCCTCAATTATTTTTTCTATTTTTTCCAATTTTTTCTAGTTTTCGTATTTTTTTACCGAAACAAAATTTGTCCTACGCGCTTAGAAAAGTTTTCACTCTAAAAATAAACTTACAATAAAGAAAAGTAAAAACTTGTTTCTTAAAAAAAAAAAATTTAAAAAAGAAAGATGTTTTTTCCCATTTTCTCTTTTTTCATGTTTACTCATGTTTTTTTACTGTTTTTTATTGATCTTTTTCTGTTTTTTCTCATTTTTCTCACTTTTCCAAAAAAAATTACGTTTTCCTGTTTTTCCCATTTTTCATATTCTTCCCCAAAATTTCTCATTTTTTTCGACTTTTGTGAATTTTTTCCCGTTTTTCCTATTTTTCTCTATATTTTCTATTTTTCATATTAATTCTTTTTTTCCTTATTTTCCTTTTCTTTTCTCTATTTTTCACAATTTTTTTTCGATTTTTTCCAATTTTTTCTATTTCCTATTTTTTACCGAAACAAAAATTGTCCAACGAGCATAGAAAAGTATTCGCTTTAAAAATAAACTTACAATAAAGAAAAGTAAAAACTTGTTTCTAAAAAAAATTGAAAAAAAGAAAGATATTTTTTTTCTATTCTTTCTTTTTTCATTTTTTCTCCTGTTTTTTACTAGTCTTTTTCTGTTTATTCCCATTTTTAATACTTTTCCATATTTTTTTTACGTTTTCATGTTTTTTCCATTTTCCTATTCTTCCCTATTTTTTCTTATTTTTTTCGACTTTTGTCCATTTTTTCCCATTTTTCCTATTTTTCTCTATATTTTCTATTTCTCTTGTAAATTCCTATTTTTTTCCTTATTTTTCCTTTTTTTATATAAATACGCGCATAGAAAAGTTTTCACTCTAAATATAAACTTACAATAAAGAAAAGTTAAAACTTGTTTCTAAAAAAAATTAAAAAAAAAGAAAGATACCTAACACATATTATATATTAATTTAAGTTTTCTGCACTTCTATATGTAAATTTTAACTATGCAAAATCTCACACTCCTCCTTTCGCGCATTAAGCTTATATATAGATTCTTTTCTACTTTACCGATAAAATTTATAAATTTTGATTTTTCCTGATGAAATAATTTTATTAAAACGATATATTTTTTTTGCAGAATTTGATGAGCGATTTGGAAAAACGCGAGATACAATTTAATTCCGTTCTAGAACGAGGTGAATGTTTGGTATTACAAAATCATCCAGCTACCAAAGCCATAGAAGCGCACATGGCCGCCATGAACGCCCAATGGGCATGGCTTTTGCAACTCACCCACTGTCTAGAAACCCATCTATTGAATACCAGAAATTACCAGGCCTTCTTCAAAGATATACAAGCCGCAGAGGAATGGCTCAAAGAGTAAGTTTTTTTTTCGATAAATGAATTTTTGTTAAATAAAAGCAAATACAATCCAATTTTATATCATTAACCTTTTCTATTTCTTATAGAAAAGACGAAGTCATGAATAACGAATTTAGCCAAGGAGATTTCAGCTTGGACGTCGGCGAAAAACTTTTACAGGGTATGCAAAATCTCCGAGACGAACTCAACAATTTCGGCGATCAAGTTCAAACTTTAACCGCCAGAGCCCAAGACATAGTGCCTTTGAAGCAGCGTAGACAACCGGTTACGAGACCAATCACCGTTACGGCCATTTGTAACTACAAACAAAACAACGTAAGTACTTTTTCCTAATGGATATCTTATTTTTATTAATAATACGTTTATTTTAGTTTGTAATCGAAAAAAATAAGGAGTGTACTCTAACCGACAACTCTGGCCGCACAAAATGGCTCGTCCATAACTCCAAGGGAATTGAATGTCAAGTACCTGGAGTTTGTTTCGTATTACCGCCTCCAGACAAAGAAGCCCTGGATTCTGTAGACCGATTACGACGTCAGTACGATCGTTCGCTGTCGCTTTGGCAGAAGAAACAACTCAGAATGAGACAAAACATGATTTTCGCTACAATCAAAGTCGTTAAAGGGTGGGATCTACCACAATTCATAGCTATCGGAGCTGAGCAAAGAAACGCCATCAGAAAAGCCTTAAATGAAGACGCCGATAAGTTAATGGCTGAAGGGGATCCATCAGATCCGCAATTAAGGAGATTGAGGAGAGAAATGGATGAAGTTAATAGATTGTTTGATGAGTTTGAGAAACGAGCTAGAGCTGAAGGTAAAAATCTTAACTAAAACCTAAATTTGTTTATATCTAATTTTTTTCTTACAGAGGAAAGCAAGAGCCAAGCTAGAATCTTCAACAACCAAATTTCTAACCTCCAATTAGCTTTAGATGAAGCAGAACGTATCATTAACCAACGAGTACTTTCACCACTTCCAAGAGACATCGACACTCTTCAACATTTAGTTTTGGAACATAAAGAATTCGAATCGCGTTTACAAAACTTGGAACCAGAAATCGAACAAGTTAAAGACACTTTTAGATCCATCACCCTTAAGACTCCACAACACAAAAAAGACTTAGAAAAGGTTTTAGATAAATGGAAATACATTTGGAACACCAGTAATATCTACATAGAAAGACTAAAATGCATCGAAATCGTCCTAAACGGAATGGAAGACGCGTCTCAAGTTATTTCCGAGTTTGAGAGAAAATTAGCTCTATTCGATGAACTTCCGAAATCCAAGAAAGGTCTGGAAGACGTCCACGATGATCTACTTAAATTAGAATCCGCTGTTGGTCAACAACAAATCGTAATGGACCAACTAAACGATGACTTCGATAACACGAGAAGATTAACTGAGAAATCCAGATTGAATCAAAGAGGACCTCACGCGGACGTGGAACGTTTAGATAAAGAAATACAAAAATTGAACAATAGATGGAGTAATGTATGCTCTCAGTTAGCTGATAGACTCAGAGGTTGCAAACAAGCATATGATTTGTTGAAGAATTATGGAGAAACTAAAGAGGTCGAAGATAATTGGCTCGATGAACAATACGGGAGATTAGACGAGTTACATCCTATTAAGGAAAGAGCTAAGGAACATTTAGATGCTACTAGAGTGAGTTATTTTAAATTTGTATCTAAAATAAATATTTTTATCTTTATAAAGGAACTAAAGGAGGGTATCGTTTTAAATGGGTGTTTTGGGTTTCTCATGAAAAAATGTTTATTATTAATATCTAGAACCACATTATATATAGCTACTATATGAGGTGGAGCTATTGGGAGACAAATACTCATGATTGTGCGCATGCGTCGTTAATGCTAGATTTGGTTTTTATCTGATTATTTAGAATACGAATAAAAAAACTATTTGGATCTAACCTGGGTTAATCATTAATACAAAATTGCATTTATTTCCCAAAAAAAAAATATTTTTATGGAATATTTGTCTCCCAATAGCTCCCCATACTATAAGCCTTATACTGTGACAGAAATAGCTCCTCCTACTATAAGCTGTGACAGAATTAGGACTTTTGTTTTTTTTTTGTTTAACTTTAATATGTTTATTACCCGTATTGATAAGCAAAGACCAGGATTTAGCAGATTTTTTTACGATCAGACGTTTAATTTCAAATATTAAACATTTTTGAGACGTATTAAGGTAGATCTATGGAGGGTATAGAAGGAGGCACATCTCAACGTTATAAAAAGTGGCCCGATTTTGGAAGCCAGTTGGTGGCGCTGTTGATCGACTGTTGATGACAGTTTAAGCGAGTTTTGACATTTCCTTTGACTTTTTTTTAAATAATAATTTTAATTCATTACGTAAACTTTTAAATGATATGTAGTTTATAAAAATTGGGTGGCTCATTAAATAAAAAACGTTATTTGAGATTATGGATCTAATCAATCTACAGTTTTTCAACATACGATCATCAGCGCCGAGTCGGTTATTTTATGTACCATTAGTTGCGTATAAAATTTTGACCACATTTTAAACGTGTTGTCCATTAGAGATTGCCCTCCTTCTATACGGTCCATAGGTAGATCAGTTTAAGAAATAAGCGAAAGATGGCGCCAGTCGACAATTTAAGTTTGAATTATCTATTTAATTACAATCGAAGTTATTTATTCAATTATATGCTTACCTTTTGCTACAAAATGCCCTATAATTATTGTGTCGCGATGTTCAAGAATAGTATTTTAAATAGTGATTCAAAAAGTAGAATAAATACGTAATTTCAACGCAAACTCCCCCTTAGTTACTTACATCCGTATTCAAGAACCACCCTTAAGTAAGTATAATCGTTCTCACTTCAAAGTGTCTGATTTCTCACAGCAATCAATGCTAAGTATGGAAAGTCAATCCGGTTACGGTTTAGAGCAGAGTAGTTATTTAGTCACATGACCATCGAGCAAATAGTGCTGAAAAATATTAAAGGAACAGCTGACAGTCGATAACAAAAATCATCAACCAGACCAATCAAATCAATATTTGTAAAATGATTTTTTTTTTGATTTGTGTATATTTTTAATTTTTTACCTTTGCAATAAAATAGTGAATGTCTGAAAATACAAAATAACTAATACCGTGTGTAGTTGCGTCCTAGTATCGAGTATTACTGAAAATTTAGTATGAACATTCTTTTGCCACCTTCTATTAATGTTCTGTAGGTATCTAATCTAATTATACTTTAAATCTGGTATTGTTGTATGATAAACAAATTTCGTAGTTATCTATTTTTATTACTCTATCCTTTAAAACACAAACGAAATTTAAAAGCAATAAAAACAAATATGGCCGTCATCGCACTTTAATAACCAAATTCGAATAGAGTGTAAATAGTTTGCAACTTTTTACACCAGCTTGGACTTCAGGAACACAACAGAGTGGGTTTAGTTCGAACAGAACGATAGTTAAAAGACACGTCAGAGCAAAAAGTGTGTACTTTCCGTACGCACCATAAGTATTTCTTCACTCAGTGAACGCATAGGGAAAGATACGTCGTTTTGATTGGTCGGTTTTGGGACTAACTTCAGTTTATCATCGACGCACCATCCAGCGTTGCCACATCTAGTAAATTTCTACTTTTTTTGGTAGATTTTCACCTTCTTTCAGAAAAATTTAGTAGGCAGATTTTCGTCAGTAGATTTTGGTAGATTTTAATATATAACATTCAATAATGTAAAAATGCCATTAACAATAGAATTATTGTAAACATTATTTTAATCAAGCATTTACTTTCATTTCTATGTTACTAGGCGTATTATAATCTAGTATTTTTATTGATTAGATTACTTAGACTGCTTTTTTGTAGGTGATTCTATGCGTTATGGGATTCACACAACTTTGTATAAAAATGTAAAGTCTAAAGATGAGGAAATTTAGGAAAATGTTATTTTTTTAATTTTTATTTTAAGAAAAAATATTTGTTCTTTGTTTAAAAAGTAAAATAAAGTGTCGATCAGTTCCGTTTTCTTTCTTGCGCTAGTTTTTAGATTTTGGTATACCAATGTTTAGTCTATAAATCGATAATTAACAATTCATTAACTCTCTTCTAATTTTCAACTTTTTATTGTAAAGTAGATTTCCGGTGTTTTATTTAATTTTTTTAGTAGATTTTAGTAGATTCAGGCAAAAATATTAGTAGATGTGCTAAAATATATGTGGCAACGTTGGCGCCATCTCAAATGCAATCATCGCATACAACTAACCTCAAACAAACCGTGTGTTGATTTTGCGTCTAGGATTTTTTTGTTGATATTCTTTTCTGAAGACGGATTCTCACTAGGCGGAAAATCACCAGCTGATTTTTAACAGACATTTTAATATTATTATAAATTAGCAATTGGTACACAGGGAGAATTGGAACTCCCCTTGATCGTTTTTAATTATCGAATTCTTCATCACTACTACACATTTTTACTTAAAATACATAATACAAAATAGAAGAGAAACACACGTTTTGTTCATGAAATATGAATAGTATTATTTCGAGGTTCTGAATTTGACATTTACGACTACTATGCGTTCGTAAAAGTAGCTCATGAATAACTTTTGCCAAGAGTGCATTTAAGCAGTTTCATAGTGTCGGTCAACACTCAAGTGACTTTTATGAAACAAAATTTCGTCCCCTGTGGGTTCTATCATACTGTGCGAACGCATAGGATCGTTCTTGAATATGGGTTATAGTCATATATGTAATACTCCTATTTCGCCAGCTTGAGAGAGAAGTGTGTCGCCGATAGTATAAGTGTAGACGATCGTTTCTCTCTCACGCAGCCTCGGATAGTCATAGGCGTCCTACATTCCCCTACATTTGCTTAACTTTCCTTTTCTATACGTTCCTTTTTCACCACGTGACACGACGCCAATGCAATTTATGTATATGGGCATGCGCGTTGGCACCCAATTCCGATCTTGCATCTCCTTCTGTCGGAACGATTTGTTTCTACAGGCAAAGATAGGACGTTGGCGATATAGGAGTATTACATATATGGTTATAGTATTGAGGTGTGTATTGCCGGTACTACAGAGAAAACAGTCGACTGTGAAATCAGAGTGGCACCATCTTTCTCATATTTGTTTAACTGATCTACCTTAAGTCGTCACAGATTTTTTTTTATTATAGGTCGAAAATAGGTTTATAAAAAAATAAGGGTTAAATTTTTGTTACTCAGGTTTTTAATTACCCATTAACCTAAAATCAACACCCCATTCGTGTAAGGCCGTGGATAAACGTCCGACAGTCGGACGTTTAGATCAATTACTAAACGTCCGACAGTCCTGAAATCTAGCCTTAACAATATATTTATTTTATTAAAAGAAGTCTTGATTAACGAAATATAACCTGTGTTAAAAAAATGGGCCATGTGGGATTCGATCCCCGGACCCACTGCACCACTAGCGAGCACTATACCACGCTGCTATTATTAAAGAACTCCGACTGTCGGACGTTTAGTATTGAGATAAACGTCCGACTGTCGGACGTATATCCACAGACTTTTTTAAATTCTTTATTCAAATATTTATCAATCTTAAATTTTTAAATTGACGTGAAAAGTATAGTTAGTATTGTTTGAAATATTGAAACTTCGATATTTTAAATCAGAGGAAATGCTATTCAAATTAATACCTTTTGCTCTTCCATCCATGTGATAAACTTATCATATTCTTTTTTATAAGTGTCTTCTGATTTTTGCTGTATTAACCGCGATTCTGTTTTATTATTTAAGGTATTAATGTTAGAACTTATTTTTAAGTAATATCCAACGAGTAACAACTGTGGTGACAACAATAAATCTTATGTGACAGATTGCAAATTAATTTTTGTATTAGTCATTTCGGGTGAGTTCGGGTTGACGCTCGGTAGGGCGAGCGGGGTAGATAAAGAGAACGTGACGTCATAACAGAGTTAAAGCAGAACGCTCGAACGCTCAAGAGCAATAAAAACTATTTGTATTTTAATTTTTAAAAATGAACATAAAAAGACTTCTTCCCCTACATTTTGCGGTAAATATGTTTTTTATGATAGTGATAAAGAAGAAACAGAAATTACTATCAAAATTTGCAATTTTGTTAAAGAAACTGATCAGCTATTTTAGTATCATTTTCGCCTTAACTCGACAACATTTGAAAATGTGTTAAAATTGCATAACATGCCTAATGCGAGCACAAAACTCTCTGGGGTGCATTCGATAAATTACTCTCAGAGTAAATTATCTGTTCGAGAATCATAGAGTCGAGTAAAAAAGACCTATAACACGTATCGTTCGAAAACACGTAGTTTACTCTAAATAGTTAACTCTTCTAACGCTACTAAAAAGGTGGGTAAAATTTACTCGTCATGTGCTGTCTGCCAATAAATGTTAAAAGTTTGGATTTTTAGGAGTTAAGGTTAGATTGTTTTCGTTTTTAGATTCGAGATTTTGAAAATACAAGTCAAATTTTTAGTGAATAACAAAGATGTTTTATTAATGGAACATCATGCAACGCAAAATTTACATTACGAACAGATGTAATTCGAGGGCTCTTTATTGTTGACATACATGTATATTGTAATTCCTCTTCAGAATCCGAACCTTCATCCTTTAAACAAATCATATTGATTATATTATACATGTAGTCTAAAAAAAGTTTATTTACTTCATACATCCGAATTGTTGCAGAAAACATATTTCTAGCTAGGTTGTCGGCGGCCAACAATAATTTCATTTTTAACTGTGGATCCATTTCTATTTCTTTCATTTAAAATAAAAATAATCAAACATGAACCCTACTTTTTCTCACTCTTTGTTTGTTCGATAGGTATTGTCACTCCGAGTTAACTCACCGCATATTTGACATATGGTTAACTCCAACTCTCGGAGTAATTTATCGAATGCACCCCTGAATAATTACCTTTTCCAAGTCCTGAAATTAATTCAGAAGTTTCAGCAGAGAGTATGGTTTCAGATTGCTCTTCTAGATCAACATGTTCTAATAGAAAATGGTTTTGAATCTCCGTTAATGGTCCAGTTATGTAGCAAATGCCTCATTGGTCATTTGTAATGGAGACTACCGTATCCATAGTAAATAGTTAAAGAAAACGTTGCTAATAAAAACGAAATTATAAATTTTGGGGAAACGGATTACTCGCTCTGTGACGGCTCGAACGCGAACGGTCAAACTCAGGGTTTCTACTAAAACGTAAAATGTATGTTCGATCAACCGGAGCGTCAGTCCGAACTCACCTTTCGATGACAACTGATGACATCACTAATTCAACCATTTTACATTATTATTTCTTTATTTCCATTTTTGTAGTAATACTTCCAGTATTTATGATTTTAAAGTGTACCAATAAAAAAAATAGCAGAAAGTATTCGTGGATAACTGGTCTTTAAAACACTTGATCTATTTCGAGAAAAATCGCGCGTGTTCTATCCACTTATACTTTAATATACTATTATGCCAAATGACAGCATATATGTAATACTACTATATCACCAACGTCCTATTTTTGCCTGTAGAAACAAAGCGTTCGGACAGAAGGAGATGCAAGATCGGAATTGGGTGCCAACGCGCATGCCCATATACATAAATTGCTTTGGCGTCGTGTCCCGTGGTGAAAAAAGAACATAGAGAAAAGGAAAGTTAAGCAAACGTAGGCGATTTTACAGCTATGACGCCTATGACTATCCAAGGCTGCGTAAGAGAGAAACGATCGTCTACACTCTACTATCTCTCTCAAGTTGGCGATATAGGAGTATTACATATATGAATGACAGCTGGCCGCAATGTTGCCAAATCCTCCTTGTGATTTTGTCGAAAAATAGATTTCGAAATTAAAAAAAGTGTTCCGTTTTAAAGAAAAAAAATTTGGGAAATCATTTTTTTTTAATATCTTTTGATGATAAAAATTTCGTACGGGGTCGCAAAAAACCCAAAAAACGATACCCTCCTTTATTTAAAATTTTTGAAAATTCTAAATCAATTTGTGTCAAAGGATGAAATATTTATTTTATAAAGCTCAGAATTTGGTGTTCCAAATTGTAAGAATGAGAATCTGAGCTGTTTTTTTTTATTATTTTTAGAATCTGCTCAGTAGCGTAGTGGAACGGGTACCAAAAATTGAGGCTGTCAACGTCAACGGCGGTCGCTATATCAGAGAAGGAAAGGTAATCATTTGTTTTATAAATTATTTTAGGTTGCGATTAATTAGTTATCATCTGTATGACTGGTTTGTTTGAATGTCTATTTTTTATGCAAACTATTCTTTTCTAGGAATTTATTTATAGTTTATTTTCAGTGAAATATTTTTAATGGTAACTGTATAAAAAAAATTAAAAGGGATTTGTAGATTTTTTTTAGTAATATTGGGTGATGGTATTAATAATAATAATAATAATAAATTATGGACCAATATTTCATGGTAATTTTTTTATTTATATTATGCTTGTTGAAATTCGGTAACCACTAATTATTTTATACTAAAATTTTGAGATAACAGAATTTATAAGAAAATATTTAAAATTTCTAATTTGTATAATATATTTTTTAAATAATTCAAACATTTTTTTGTGATATTTTAAAAATCCTTCTTTCATGTTATCAAAATAAGAATATTAACGGCTCAATTTATAACATAATTTTTTTTATTTGACTCAAAGAAACAATTTAAATATGGGCAAAAGAATATTTATTTGATATCATTATAACAAAAGAAACGATTATTTATTTATTTATTAAACAAACGAATTATTTGAACTAAAAAAAAAAATAATTTTAATGGTTAAATACCATTATAACAATATCAACGGTTCAATTCAAAGCATTATTTTTATAATTTCTACACTAAAACAAACAGTTTATTTGGCTCAAAAAATATCTATCAATGGGAACTAAAAGTATGTTTTCTCAGGGTACCAAATAAAAAATATATTATAATTCGTGGTGATCTAAATATTTCTAGATCAGATATTTCATATAATAGCTTGCTGTAAATTATAATCTACAATATTTATTTTTCTTTTTTTACTAGTTATAAATGATAACTAACACATATATAGCGTTGAGATTTATTTTTTTATTCTAATTTGATAATAATTATAATTTCTAAAAATAATTCTCAACTCATTGTATAAAATATTTTAGTTTAATTTTTATGTCCATTCTATACAAGGTGTCCAGTAACTTCTGGAAAAAAAGTTGCATATTTATGAGAAAAAAATTGAAATGTCAGGTACAGATTTTAAGATTTATGTTTTTTGATTGTGCTCGACAAAAATAGAAAAACATTATAATTTGGGATAATTACATTTTCTGGCAAATATCTACTTTGTCAAGGATTTTTTTCTCGATTTTTTTACGGTTTTCATTGAAATTACAATGAGCTTGTTACCGATATTATTTTTTCTTTAATTTTTTATTATGGTATTCAATAGAAATCGATCAACTAGATAAGCTGTTGAAATTTTAGCTTCATAAGTATATCAAATCGTTAGATATTCAATATTAAAAACTGCGTTTGAGTAAAAAGCTTTCGCCGACTCGTGACGTCATTCTGCATAAACGGTACAGGTCGCCGCATTTTATAGATTAATGAATGTGTTCAAAATTAAGGGTTAGAAAAGAACAATTGCGTTTAAAGGGTTTTATAATTTAATATGTTAGTTTGGCACATAAATATGATAAAATCACAATGTGCCCCTTTTTTAGTTTTATCAGAATAATTCAAAAACAAGGCAAAATTCGAGATTTTTACAAGAATACTTTTTTGTAGGAATACAAATTTCCCATGGAAATATTTTTTTTTGTTATTTTTTTAGTACTAAAAATAATAAAAAAACTGATAAGTTAAAAATCACGTTTGTTTTTAAGTAATTCGTGTTTGTAAATCTTTTTAAATCTCTGTTCGACCAAAGTAGGACATTTTTAGTCATTATTGAGGATATTTACTCTTAACATTTTTCTATTATTTTTCAGCAAATAAATTTGGTCACATTTGAATGGCCATATCTCGATTACCGTTGGTCGTACATAGATTTTTCCTGGTTTTTCAATACCTTTCTTTTCTTCAAACTTTTATATATACCTAGAATGCCGCATCTTTTGAGCTAGGTTTTAGTATTTTCCGTCCGGTTTGTAATTTTAAATATTGTTACATTTTATGTTTTAGGTAAGCTATTAAAATTTGCTAACAAACTATTAATAATTTGTTTTTAAACGCGGCAACAAACTTTGTAGGTAACTACTTATTTGTATTTAATTTGTAGGTTTCTTGATACAATAACTTTCCATTTTTCTTTAAATTTCTTGATTTGATTAAAAAAAGGTTTTTTTGTCATGAAACAAACATTTTTTAAGACCGATCCTGAGATTTGTAAATTGTTAACTCTCCGACTTAACCGCACCGCCTAAAAAGAGTACAAACTGCCCCCGAAAGAGGTTAATGCGAATACGCCGTCTCATACCGATAAAACTTGCGTATCCTCGTTTTACCCCTTTCGGGGTCGGTTTTTTGCCTTTTTAGGGGGTGCGTTTAAGTCGGTGAGAGTTTAAACCGTCGCCATCGTGCTCAGCATCCTCTTAAACTGGGGTTGATGTAGTTTTTGTTGGTATGAAACGGCTTATCTTCGTTTTACCCCATCTGGGGGGATTAAACCACCTATATCGTTTACAGAATCGTCGAAAACGGGGACTGACCAAAATTTTGTCGGTGTAAGAACGGCGTATCCTCGTTTTACCACTTTCGGGGGCGGTTTTTTGCCTTTTTGGCGGGTACTTAACTCGGAGATAGTTTAAACCACCGCCATCGTGTCCAGCATTCTCGAAAACTGGGGGAGAATTAGTCTCGTTAGACTATGAAACAAACATATTTGTCAGACTCACAGAATAAACTACTACTTGCTGCGAACTTCGGCCTTTAATAATACTTGAACACCTATTTCTTTGACTTGTTCGATACCTATCTCATTTTTCCGCTCGACATTCTAATTCTCAACAGACATTTCTGAAGTTTCAGGAAGTTAAAAGCTATTAATCAAAGATTGCTGTTCTTTTCCTTTTTTTTTGTAAAAGCGGTTTCAAAATTGGTTCGTGTCGTAACTCGATTTTTTTGACCAGCAAAAAACTTTACTTTTGGCTTAAGTCTGATATTTCCTTTCTTTATTGTTTCTACATATGTATAATTTTCTATGCCTTCTTTTATCTAAAATAGGTTTTTCTAGTCTATTTTTACATTGGCACATTTAAATTTATATTAAAATAATCCTCGCAGCAATGAATTTGAGATTTATCAGAAACAAAAGTATTTAACCCATAGCTAGCTTTTTTGTTACACTTTTCTTGTATAGAAAAACAACAAGCGCTTCGGGCTTATGAAATCTCGACTGTTGGCCGACTAGCATATGCAAAGTGACGTCACGCCAAGCTCCGCCTGCTTTCGCGTGGTCGGTCTTTGTTAATAAAAATCTAAAAATTTGGAAATTGCCTTAAAAAGAGTTCTACTTTCGATTTCCAAAATTTAAAAAAAAAATGTTGAACGGGCCCATTGTATATACATAATATCTTGGGGTTAAGAATTATTATTTGATAATAAGTGTATGCACTATCCTTAGTAAAGTCGTAGCACAGGTACGTCACTGAAAAGTTTTGCTAACATGATTTGTCAAAATCTTAAATTCTATACGAATTAATTTTGCTATTAAAATTTTAAAGTGTCATATACTAGGAGAGTAACAAAACGTTAAAAAAATTTAAATTAATGATGAACCATAAACAGACGAAACGTGGAATAGAAAATGTAACTATTTCAAAACAAATAATAAATAAAAAATCTTAAAATAAGTTCGATTCCTATGTCTTGAAAACTGGACCTGATATTTCAAATTTTTCTTTATTTTCTTTGTTTAATCCACTTTTACGGTATATTATATTGGAAACTGCACACCCTGTATTTACAGTGATCAATTTAAAAATTTTAATCTGATAAGTTCAAAAGCCAAAAATAATTATACTTTTTTCGTGAAAATTTATATTCACGAATATTTTAGGCAGTATAACAAACGAAGTGCCAAATCAATTTTAATGTTTTTTTTTTGATGATGTAATGTTGGCTTTTGAAAATTAATGATTATTTTCTTTTAAAATGAACACTGTATATTATTAATTCGACATACATCCATATATTTTTTTGGTCATTAATAATCAAAATATATGACAATTTGAACAATAAAATGATTCAAATTGTTAGTAACATTAAAAGTTTGCGGTTATCCCAAATTTAAACAGATACAGTTTAAAAAGATACTTGGCTTAGCTTAAATCAGTCCCTAACTTAATCTTAATTGATAACCGTTCATAATTTTTTACTAAAAAATATAAACCTATTTTTATTTAACCATTTTACCGATTTAGTTCAAAATTGGAAATAAATTACACTTAAGGCCACCTAAAATACCACTGTGACAAGCCATAATCAGGACCGGCATTAAATATAGTTTCTTATGTAAGTTTTTTCCATTTTCTGTAATTTACTAAATCGGAAAAACTGTTAGATAAATTATAATTTTTACTTATAATCTCCCTAGGGCATGAATTATTGCTGGAAATTTTTTGAGTACATGAATTTCCTTCAAATTCATGTACGAGACAAATTTCCCGCAATTAATTCAAGCACATGGGTGATTCGGTAAGAAAATTTCACACCGAAATATTAAAAGAATACTAGGACAATGACGGTTTTTGATGGTAAATGTAAATGTCATTTTACTATAAACGGCAAAAAAATTTCCAGTGCAATTTCATGCTCCTTTACTCCAAGGACAAGAAAAATTTTCGGATTTTTTTAAGTTGCTGTGGTAACGATACAAAATACAGGTTTTTAATTGTTCGAAAATCTTGGGTGTGAAATTTTCAGTAAAAAACAAAACCAAATTAACAATAACGGCTAAGTTAGGTAGCGTTTTTAGCTCTGAAAATGTTATGGTTGATAAAAGTAATAGATATTTAGAAATTAACAGATAAATAGAAATAGTACATCCTAAATATTCACTACAGGGTGTCTAAAAATTAAAAAAATTATAATACAAATTGTAAGTTATTTTTCTTGGTATCATTTTCTTAGATTTTCAGTTTTTTGATTATATGACTGGAATTTAGGTTTTAGGCGATGTACTTTTATCAAAAATAAAATTTTCAGATATTCAAAAAGTTAGATAATTCAATTTATGTAGACAAATGTTTTTGTTTTTGTGAAAAACAAAATTATAACGAACTCGCTAATTTGATTATTAATGAACTGTAATAAAAAGACATAATCGGATTTAATATGTATATAATTAAAATTTTGATGATAAATTGTAAAGTGTACATAAACTTTGGCTTCTATACGCTTCTTAAGATAAAAAAAATATTTTAGTTAATCATTCTTTTTAGTTAATTATATTAAAAATGCTGTAAATATAGCGCACTTAGAAAGGGGATATGAAATATAATCAGAATTTAAAATATAAGCGTTAAGAATCTGCTTTATTAGAAATGTTTGGTGACTTTATTTTATTTGTACATTTTTCTAGTTAACATAAAAAAATTACTTTTTCAATAGGTTATTCATTCTATTTTTTTGGTTTAATCTCTTATTATAATATTAATAAAATTATCTCATAATTAAAATAATTTTAAGGCATTGCTAGTAGGCAAAATATTATTTCAAAATCTTGGATCAAGCGAATTCTGACCAACATTTTTCTCATTCCTAAAAGGTCTGAAAAAAATGTAATATCTATTTCTGAGTTCTGACCATAATTTACCTGTTTAATGAAAATTAGAAAAAGTCTACTTAAATTAGCTTAATTTATAAAAAAAGGGGAGATATAAGCACCTAAATGGGACTAAACTGAAAGGATGATTTTAATAGATAATTACTCAAAATTAATTAGCAATGTGTTAGAGCATTATAAAAAAAATCAAATGTTAAGGGATAGCAATCACTTTTAATAATAGCACAGTTACGTCGATTACTCAAAATTAATTAGCAATGTGTTAGAGCATTATAAAAAAAATCAAATGTTAAGGGATAGCAATCACTTTTAATAATTACGTCGATTACGTCTTTTTTCTCTCACGACCTCACAAATCTCACACTAAGTAAATGAAAAATGATCACTCGCTTAAGACCCATCACTAAATCGTCTCTATTCACCCTATTATCACTAAGCACTAGAACTAACCTAACCAACCTAACCTCTCTAACCCTAACACCAGATATGGACCAAGGGCGTACAGAAGTTCAAGGAGTCGATACTCGAGCATCAGCCATCTTTGGACGCGAACGCCGCCTTCCGGGACAAGACAGAACCGACGGGCGCCGACTTGGTGGCCAAAGAATTGGACGAGTTTAATGGGAGGTACCAATATTTGGTCGATTTTCTCTACGACAGGCTGAGACAGATCGCTGACAAGTGCAAGGGAGATATTGTTACTTTGGTGAGTGATATTTATTTATTGTTTCCTTTTTATGATCGTCTTTGTTTATGTTGTCCTTTTTTATTATTTTACATTTTATGGGGCGCTTAATTTTTTTCTATCCTTTATTGTGGCCCAATTTTCACTTGGCTGCAATAAAACAAATCCATAAATTCTCGATCAGATATTTTAATTTTTTTGCTCTAAGCAAATATTTTTAATAAAAAATTATAGAATTATGCCGTTAAATTTAACTATTTACTTTGTAATCTACTTTCCATTTCAATTAAAAATTTACACCAACTCAAAGAAATATTTAATAATACTGTACAAAAATATGCCGTTTATATTCCATAATAAGGGAAATAATTAATATATTAAAATTAAATTAATACCTTTGAAAAGAACATGGAACATATTATAAGTGGGAATTTTTTCAAAATTTTTAAATAAGAATTATGAATTTGAGAAAAGGAAGAGACCAAAATGAGGAAAATTAAATAATCCTTATAGTTGCGGTCTCTCCCTATTTTCCTAATCACAATTTTTTATCTAAAATTTTGAAAGTATTCTCATATACAGTATATTTTTTTCTCTTTCTATGTACAGTCAGCACTTTTTAATACCGTCAACAGTTTTTTTGTTACAGGGACTAAATAATATGTAACTATAAATTTTAAGTCAAATTTTGTTTCTAAAGCTAGCAAAAACAAATTATCCGTAAAATAACAATATTAATGTAACACCATTAAAAAGAGAATAAAATAAACTAGAAGTGCGATTTTTTTCAAAATTTTTAAGGAGTTGTGAACTTGAGAAAATGAAGATACCAAAATGAGGAAAACTAAAAAATCCTTATAGTTGTGGTCTTTGTCTATTCTCTCAACCACAATTTTTTATGTATAAGTTTGAAAATATACTATATGTTTTGCTCTTTCTTTCTACAATCAGCAATTTTTAATACCATCGACAGTTTTTTGCTACAGGTGCTAAACAATATGTAACTAGACCTTTTAAGGGGGGGGGGGGGAGTTCAACTTGAAATATTAGTCCATCTTTTTTTGCATTATTTGAGAAAAAAATGAATTTCTTTTTATGAAAAAATCGTTTTTTCTGCTTTTTTCTTTAATTTTACATGAAAAAATTGATATTTTAAAATTACTGCATCTATATGCAACTTATGTGCAATAGCTGCAGCATAATATTAACGTGGGCCAGTTTCTCTAAATAAAATTGACGCTTTCAAATACAGATGACGTTTGCTTATAAAGTGTCGTTTGGTCAATATGTTTTTAATTGTGTTTACTTTTACCTTTGTTTACGTATCTTTACAAATACAAATAAACACGGAAAATTATCAACATCAACCAGCTCTACAGAGTACAAACTGCAACAGTGACAGTGAACTATGCAGTAAGCAGACGCGGACGCGACCTTTCACTTAATCAGGAGCGCTTGTGCCCAGCACATATGTACCAAACAGCAAATTATTACCTGATCTCGTTAAAATAGTCGTTTTCTTTATCTAACAGCGGAATCTAATATCTATTTATCTCTCTCTATTTTGAATGCGAATTCACAGTGGATTGGTTCAAGTTTTCATCTTTATTCAATTATCACATAATGGTTTTCTCTATCTTTGTCTGTATAAGTGAGATTTAACAGCTGTTATTCATTCATATTCTCTTCTTTACACATTTTCAGTTAATGGCTTGACGGTAACTTCATTGCACATAAGTGACGTCACGATCGTAATGTCGGCATATTCATATAATTAGAAATTTGAATTTTTAAATTAATTTATTCAAAAATCTAGTTCAAATTACGGTAGATAATTAAACTTAAATTAAAGTTAGAAGAAAAAAAACAAATTATCCGTAAAATAAAAATATTAACTTAATACCATTAAAAAGAGAATAAAATATACTAAAAGTGAGATTTTTCAAAATTTTTAAGCAAAAATTGTGAATGGGAAAAAGTAGAGACCAAAATGAGGATAATTAAAAAATCTTACCTTTGTGGTCTCTCCCTATTCTCACAATCACAATTTTTTGCGTAAAATTTTGAAAATATTCATAAACATACTATATGTTTTTCTCTTTCTATCTAGAGTCAGAATTTTTTAATAACGTCGACAGTTTTTTTGTTACAGGGACTAAACAATATATAATCAGAAATTTAAATTTTGTTTCTAAGAAAAAATATAAATTATTAGACTTGACACTTTATATCCTGTTTCTAATACATATTTTTTACAAAAAAAATTTTCTCCTCAAATGTACAAAATTTCATGACACGCGTCAGTCCAGAAATAAAAAATGATCATTACTCCGAACAATCCTAATCGGTCTTAACTGACAATACCCCAACTTTAAATATTTAAATTGAAAATCCTATTTATAAAGTCAGCGTCTAATCCCATTATGTATTTAAAGAATTTAAAAGCGAACAAACTATTAGCCATATTTTATTTTTAAAGTGTGTAATAACAAGGGAAGCCGAGTGTATTTTTAAATGTTATGTCACCTGTTTAAGCTACATGAGGTAATGGTATTTTGAATAGAATAAAAAATGACAGAATACATTCATTAATAAATATTTATTGACGAAAAATGCCAGTCAAGGTTAAACGAGCCGTTAACATTGTGACTCGGTGTTGGTGTTATTTAATTTGCATTAATTAAAGATCTGGTTTTTGAATAACTAGAGAATTCAAATAAAAACTTTTATTTTCTAAACCATAGCATGTTCTAAGTAAAAACTACTCCAGTAACAAACAAAAAATGTTAAATACAATCTTGTGTTTTGTTTTTTTTTTAAATTTCCTTTATAGGTACTTCTCTGTTTCCTTCAATTTTTCATTATATTTATTAACTTCATCTTGTTAATATTTTTTCTGTCAATTTGACACCATTTTCTGAAATCCTGTGATGGCGTTGATCCATTTTCCTTCTTTCCGATGTATCTTACACTCACATCTTAACTTTTTTCTTGATTTATTTTTTGAAAATTTCTTTCTTCCTGTACAATTCCTAATTTTTCATCATGTAGTTTTCCAATTTCAGCTATTCTGTCGATGATCTCGATTCTCAAATCTTCTTTTGTTGTTTAACATTTTTGTAAAATCTATCATTTCCTTTATCATCTCTAATTTTTGCATTTTAAATTCTTGGAGATTTTACCACACTTCTTTCTGAATTCTTTATTTTCTTTCTTCAATTTCTCCATTTTATTATTTATTCAACCTTTTTGTATTGTAGTTTTAGTTGTTCGCTCATTTTTTCCCATTGGCTCTAATTAACGTTGTATTTATAATTTCTAAATTATTTTCTTTTAATTTTTCTTCTAATAAATTTCCTTTAATAATTGATGTGACTTTTAATTGCTTTTTATGTTTTGTGTGTAATTTTCAGCTTTGCTAAAATGATAATTGATACGAAAAAGCGTGCTTTGGATAGTGGTCGTAGAAAAACTTGTTTTACTTATAGCAATAAAAACGTTAGAGCTAGAAAAACGGGCCGAAAGAGAATAGAATTTATATGTGCAAAAAATAAAAGTATAAAAATTTTGACGTTTTACAAAAAAAATATTTTGTCAATAATATTTAAAAATTCGACGTTTATATTTTCTTTCCGGTTTATTAATAGTCTGATTTTGATTTTTTTATTAAATATTCATTTGATATTACCTAACCTTTGGCGAAGAGTCAATTTTTTTTTAAATTTTTTTGGACACCATACCAGATGTTATTTAAATGTCTACATACCTGATTCACTCATTCATTATTTTTGAAAACACGTGAAAAGTCATATTTTTAGTTGAAATTGAAAGTGGCAGCAGATAACATTCTACAAAAATACTAAATTAATAATTTTTTAATAAAAAAAAATATTGTATTCAAGATATAAAGCACAAAATCAAGTACCAGAGTTTCATTTATTTGTATATATCTGTCGTATAGGTCTGATGATGGTATGTTACCGAAACTAGTCATCTTTCAAATTTCTGGTACGTGACTTTTTTCTACAATCTCGAATATAACAAACTTAAAAAATATATATTTATTGATGATTGATGAACAAGCACCAATTAGGAACTAAATTAGCTTGTAGCAAAGTATTGGCCAGCTCAAGGTAAAAAAAATGATTTAATGATATCAGGTGAATAAATAACTAATGTTAGAAATTGCCAGGGGCTTAGTCGTTTACTTGACCTAGATATCTTCAATCAAAACAACTGAATTTTATTCGTCGAAAAATAAAAAATTCAAATCAATTCAGTGAGAATTTGAAAGAAAATTGTCCATTTGTTTAATAAATATTACTTTGTAGGTACACTTCCGATCTCAAAAAGACTAAAAGTTAAGTATAATTTCTTAAAAAAAAAGAATGACAAAATCCTATTCATAACTTTACGGTACAACTTTTCTAGCTTTGTATAGAACCATGAAAATATTGATTTGTAACCAAAAAAAAATCGGCTGTATCACCCCAGAACTTTCCCATTAATTTATGGAAAACATTAAAAATAGCGAGCCGATAATGAATACTTCTACCGAATTTATATTTTAATGTCGATAATGACATAAGCTGCGCATGCGCACGCACTGCTACAATTGTGATCTCCCAAAATCATGTGTGAAAAGTATTGGGAATTCGGGAAAAATTTTCATACAATAGCTGTAGGGAATTTTATGCTTTACACCTTTGCACTGAAACATTTTGGACTAAAAATCATAATTTACCTCCAATTTTAAAAAAATGGAAAATCCTAAATGTGTATTTTATCGCCAACTAGCGGCGAAACTATGAAGAATTGGATAAAAAGTTGAACATAAAAGTTAAAAAAAATTTGATGCTTCACAACTTTGCACAAGAATATTTTGCACTAAAATGCACAAGAATATTTTGCACTAAAATGCACTGTTTGTCCTCAAAATCAAGAAAAACTAGAGAAAACATACATGCACATTTTTTACGCGCTCTCTAGTGGCGAAACTATTGGAAATTCTGGAAAAAGCTTAAGACAAAAGTTGTAGAGAATTTTATGCTCTAAAACTCTCTACTATATCATTTTGCATCAAAGTGTATTGTTTGTTCTTAAAATTTAAAAAAAGTAAAAAATTGTTACATGTGTATTTAATCAATGTCGGTCTTGAGGACCTCCTACTGTACCAATTTAAACCAAAAAAATAATGGTCGCATTCTATTCATACACAGACCCTCCATACCAGATTTCAGCTTGATTGTTCAAACGGTTCGGCAGTTATCGTGGAAGATTACACACAGACAGACCGTACGTTGAAAATGGTTTCAATCTTCTTGGGGACCTCAAAATGGATATTTCGATATCTCGATTTTTTTTTGCTCGTTCACCTTACTTTCCCTTTGATGGGTCCGGGAAAGTAAAAATTAGCAATTTAAAATGCACGTAACGTTATGATCCCATATCTCTAGTCCCTTTTGACCCACGGGGCTAAAATTCAATCCCAACAAACCTAAAATGAATTGCACCAGTATAACGGAAGTTATGGTACCCACAGACAGATAGACAGACACATATGAAACCAATCTCTTTAACTTCCGACCTTTATTGAAATTGTCCGGGGTTAATAATTATTAAATAAAAAAAAATTAAGATAATTAAATTTGATGGCATTTGATAGATATTGGGTTCTTGAAATTTGTGATTGAATTTTTTTGAAAAATATTTTTTTTTGATTATTATTAATTTTTACGTGTTAACTTTATGGAATCGTAGGAGTTTCACAACTGTAGAATCGGTTGGGTATATTGTTTTATTCGTTGGAATAAAGCGTGGGCCTTGAAAATTATAAATCGCCAACCTACTATATCACTCTACCTTTTATGGACATTTATGTGGGCGGTGTTATTGGTAATATAGAATATATGTCGGTAAAATGTGAAGGTGCAAAAAATTTATTCCACGAAAAAAATGCGTTTATTACAGTCAACTTTTCTCTTCCAATCAAACTAAATTTCAACAAAAGAAAAATTACACAAGTAGAATACTCAGATATAAAAAAACAATATATCAATAAAGATTTAAAATAAAATATTATAAAATCGATTCTAGAATAGAGCTTTGCGGCATCGTAATTTTTGTTAAGGACATCGTTTTGTTAACCAAAACACTCGACCATCGTTTCGTTAACTATCTTAACATCATCAGGAATTAATGATATATCGTTGATTATATAATTTTTGTTGATTGACACACAAAAGATCCTAATTGCCCTAATACAACCCAAATTTTACTACAATGCTACCAAAAAAAAAACTTAAATTTGTTTAATTTTTTTAAAAATCCATTTAGAAACGGGCCTTAAAAAATTTAATGGTTGAAAATTATTTACATTAAAAATGCAATAGAAAATATTTATTTACTGTTATTAGGATGAGGTTATCAACACAGCAGTTAAAGTGTTAACTTCAACGCATTTTACGTAAATAAAATTTGTTGAACACGCAACGAAGGATGCGAGAGCTTTATTTGTTTGTTCTTTTAATTAACATGAAATGTTCAAGTTTTTGCAACAATACTCTATGGCATCAAATCTAAAAATATCGTTGTCAACAAATCTGAAAAGACTGAATTTGTGAAGGTTAGGAAATCCTCGTCGCCTTACCGTCGATAACGTTAATAGTTGGTATGATATACGAAATATTTATATCACAGTAACAATTTTTATATTAATTGCTGATTTTTATGTTCAAATTAATGGTTTTTACAGTATAGTGTCGGTTTGCATTTAGAGTATTATTTTCGTACTCATAGAATTCTAGTTAAGAAGTCAAATTTGTTTTTTCGGTTCGATTTGTTTAAATTATTCCGATTTAGGCTTAATGACGCAAAGAAATTGTCGTTTCCGAAGATATAAGCAAAAATGGATAGACGTCGAAATATTGGGCGCCAGGACCAAGGTCCGCTGATGGTGTAGTTTGGTTTGTGCGTTTTAAAGAAGTAAAACAGAACTGGCTGTCGAAATTATGGGCGTTGGCGTCTAGACGCAGAATTCTAAATATTTAGTGACGGTATTGGTAGTTTAAAATTTGAAATTCGACTGGTCGTTTCTAGAGCGTTGAACCATCTATTGATTAAACATTTGGGTGGAGCCCATTTCGGCGTAGCGGTCATAGACCTTTTCAGAGAAAGCCATATTGAAGTTTCAACGCGTGTTATGCCATCTATCGGTACATAGCAGGTAATAGAAGCAAACAAAAGGAAACTGTAAATTGCAGTTTTGCCACTTATTTTTGGTCTGTCAAAGTTTACGGAATCGGCATAAATGTCTTCTTTTTATAAGGTGGTTCAATAGCATCATCGAGTGGACGAGGACACATTTCTTGTTTTTTTTTTCTTCTCATTAAATCCGCTGTGAAATCCATCTTCAATTAACAAAAATTAATTACATTTTTCATTTTTGTAACATGAAATGTATAACATTTATAAATTTAAAAGGTTATCCATTATCTCAAATGTGGTCTACTGAATAGTAATAAAACTCCGAGTACCACAAATTTTATTGTAACAGAAGAAAGGCAACTAGTTTCGGCGACAAGTCATCATCAAGCCAGAGAAATGTATTAGATTACATGATATTTATTGAAATATAAATTTTGTGACAAGTAAAATGTCCCATATAAAAATATAAATTGCGTGCGCGCACTGGGGGATAAAGAGGAAACAGGTAAAGGGAAGGTTGTGGTACAAGAGGGAATTAAAATTGAAACGAAAAGAGGAACATGTTATTCGTAAACGGATATTGCGTCCAGAAGTTGGTAAAGTTAGGAGTTGTGACGTTAATGAAGTGAACTCCTAACTCCACCAGCTTCTGGATGAAATATCCGTTTACGGATAACATGTTCCTCCTTTCGTTTCAATTTTTATTTTAATTCCCTCTTGTACCACAACCTTCCCTTTACCTGTTTCCTCTTTATCCTCCAGTGCGTGCACGCAATTTATATTTTTATATAGGACATTTTACTTGTCACAAAATTTATATTTCAATAAATATCATATAATCTAATACATTTCTCTGGCTTGATGATGGCTTGTCGCCGAAACTAGTTGCCTTTCTTCTGTTTTACAATAAAATTTGAGGTACTCGACTTGGAGTTTCATTACTATAACATTTATATTGATTGGCTTAATAATATGGAAGAAAAGTAAGACGTCCTGCAACTTCAATATGTCACTGAAAAGGTCTATTTTGTCGCGAAAGCTGGATTAAGGGTTCCAGAAAAATGAAATAGGAATATTTAATGATTAAATAATATTTTTATAATTTTTTCAATTTTTGGTTATTCCTAGATACATTTAAAAAATGTATTCGTCTACGTTTATTATTGTGATAGTTCCTTTCGTGTGGAAAGAATCATTTCCAATTTAAAATTTCATGTATAAAAAGTTACCTAATATTAAACAGGATATATCTACTATTATTTTTTGCACACAAAAGTCTCTTACATGTTAATCACTGAATCCTATTATTTTTTCTTGAAAATATTACTTTAAATCAATTAGATTAGTTAGAGGCCCAATTAATTTTAAAAGTTAAGACCAAATGACCGGTGGGATTACTGAACCCCGTTAACGAAATTGAACTCCAAGACCAAGTGACCAACAGCCAATATTTTGGATAATAATATTGTGTAGGACCATGTAATATATTTGTTTTTCAGCGTAATTATTTATAGCTAGAAATTATTTTCAATATTTCCACATTCTAATAATTTCGATTTTAAATGGGAACATGATCTTAACGTGGCGTTCGTGTTAGTTATGTTTTTGTATAAACAGGCAGATCTTCACGTTTATTGACAGGAGTCGTTTTAAGCCTCATGATAGCGAAATTTCGCCAAAACTAGTCGCCTCTTTCAACTTTAAGTTATATCAATAAATCAATTGTGGTACTTTGACGTCGAGTTTTATTACCTCACAGACAGATGGAGTTTCTGAGAAAATGAAAATGGGATAAGACGAAACAAAATATAATTAAAAATAATAATGTATTTTGACGATACCTCTATAAAATTGCTGGAAAAATTAGTAAAATGATATACTAGGCGTTGATTGGCAACACTAAATAATTTCTTTCACGCAAATATGGTTTCCAAAATTATAAAGTTGTGTAGTAATATTTGGTAAGCTTGCACAAAAATGGTTTTAATGCTATCTATCTAAGCAGCAGACAGCACTGACTGATAGAAGTTAGACCACGAGGACCTCTGATCCTTTAAATGTACGAGGATGAATGAATAAACATGTACAAATTTTTGTTTACTCTCACCACTAACTAAAACTACACTTTTTTAATACTCTACTATGTTAACATAATCGGGAATTGATGATAAACTTTATCATTATCAGCTTCTGATGATGAAAACCAGAGATTCCAAATTTTCAATACAAAGGAGGATTTGTCCCATATTAAGTGATATTTGTAAATAAAAACAAGTGAATACGGCAATATTTTTACCGGAATTTTTTCGATTTGTCTGTTTGTCGCTATCTTACCGTTTCTGAGCCGAATCTTGTAACAGACAGACAGACGGACGGACAAAGTCGTTGTATAGAATCTCTAAAATTTTATTTTTTCACTACAATTATCTTACAGATACGGTTTTGACATAACCTCCTCTACTATAAAAAATTCGACCGTCTCGTCTACACACGTTTGCGCTAGATATCACGAATTTCGAATTTCCTCGCATTCAGACAGAATTCAGCTACAGTACATAATAGTAAGCGGAGCCGGTTGAATATTATTCGATTACGTGGTTATAAACCGGGTTGCGGTTTTTTTTGCATATAGTTTTCCGATTTTCTTCTAAGACTTTTTTAACTTTATACTAATCGTAGTTGTGATATTTTAGTTCCTGTTCGTTTAAATAGGTTTCTGTTTTTTTTTACATTTAGTGAATATTGATTGAATTTTGCCGGTATGAAGTTTTGATGTAAAATCGTAAAAGAAAATAAGTTTTTACTTTGAGTAATTTGTGTTTTAAAAAATAGTGGTAAATATGACGGATGAATATGACTTCAACCATGAACTGGGCAATGTACCATGGGTAGGTTTTTTAAAATTTGATTTTTATTTATAAATATTTTTAACCTTCACAATGATCAGCTGTTATTAAAATCAGAATTTATACATGAATTTTTTTTAAATAATAGTTTTTATAAAAAAACTCCACTGAAATCCCTATATTTTCATTTTATTTTAAATTTCTTGTATATGTTTAGATAACTTAATAGTTTTCTTGTTACGAGATTTAAATAATTTTGAAACCCTGATAATTGTTCTTTATTATCCCAAATATTAATAGTTTTGGTCGTTTTTTGACGCGATCTCAAAAACTAACAAAGATATTTTCTTGAAATTTGGGCCCCGAGAAATATGAGCTATTTCACATGCCTAGGAAAAATCTGTGTCCCGATATATGGGGTTGAGGTACCCTCTATACGCAACTTTTTTGGGAGTGCGGGTGCGCTCGGTATCTGTATATTTTTTAACTTTATTATTTTTAGAATCTTATTATTCAAATATGGTTTTTGTATTAGTCGACGTTAATTAAAATATATATAATTAATCTTGTGGAATAAATATTGCAATTTTATGATTCTTAAAACATAATTGCAATTAAAAATTTAACCTTGTTTATTATGAAACAGATAAAATTTACTGGTTTCTTTATATACTTAAGATTAGATATATGACTTATAATTAAAAATAACTACACATTAAAAATAATAGTTATTTGTTTAACTAGGCAGAGAAGTAACAGATTTACTGCCGCGGCTAGCATTTCATTGCCGAGGCAAAGCCGAGGCAATGAAACTAGCCAAGGCAGTAAATTTGATTTTCTGCCGTGTGAAACATATAATTTTTTCTCCGATTGTTTGTACAGTGTGATTAAAAAAAATCAAATTAAAATGAAAACTTTTTTTATAACGGATACAACTCACAATTTTTAATATTTTTTCTAATCGTATGTTATAGTTAATAATGAAATCGTATTTTCTAATTATTATTGTCGATTAGACCTTAAATTGTATAAGTACATAATAATATCTACCGAAAAATAAACCACCACTGTTACATTCAATTTGCCTCAATTTTCTTTATCAATTGATTGTCCATGAGATACGAGGTTGGTGGATTCCATGTGCCTGCTTTAGTTGAAAATCGCCATTTTTTATCCGTTTATCTTAAGATTAAGTCGTTTGGAGAAGAGATTAATCTGTATTTAGAGATATAAAATTATTTTTTTAATGCTTGGGCATTAAAAATCATTTTTACTGCCTAGGCAGTAAAAGTGTTCCTTCTATGAACGATAAATGTCACTAAAACTGACGTTTAATGTCAATCGGAGAAAAAATATTTTTCTCATTCATTTCAATGTACGTTCAAAGTACGGTCGATTTTTCCAAACAGACGTTAATAAATAAAATACAAGAATGAAACAAATAATTTTCAAAAAAAAACATTTTTAAACTTTAATATAAATATAATTAACACAGGAAAATTTTTATATTCTAATTTCGTCAAAAATGTCATTGTCGCGATTAATGACGTCGTTGAGCTAATCATAATGCCACATTATGATTTACATAAAATTATCGTACTGATAACGCACATCGTACTTAACGGTACATATCGTATAAAAACGATTAGCGTTCGTCTAGCAACACCGATATGTCCAAATCTCCTGTGTAATAGCATATACCTTCATCTTGGATTGTTGTGAGCAATTATGTCTTTAATCTCGCTTGGTAACAAAAAAATTTGAAGTTATTAAATGAATATAATCCTTTATAGAAGGTTTGACGGTTTATTCTTCTTACTATTAGTTTTATGCATTTGTTTGGTTTATTTATAACTTTAAAAGTGAATAGTATATCGCAGAATAGAAAACCGCACATCCGCATCTGTTCATGAAGTATGATCTGTCTACATTTATGTGGCTTTGAAGGAGGTGATAAAATCTTTCCCTTGTTGCACTGAAACTTGTAAACAGTTTTTCCACATGTTTGTTGACAAATAAAAACCCAGATATTTTCTAATTATAATTCGTTTGTCTAATTTATTCACCGTAGTATGACTTTAACGTTTAATTTTCCGTCCGACCAGAAATCGAGATACTCACGATGTTATATGCAACCACTTCAATCCATATCCTTTATCATGTCTCTGCTCCAACTTTTCTTTAATCGCATATGAGTTTTTCTTTAAGAAGTGACAGTTTCTCTCATGCTTCTTATTGGGTTAGATTAGGTGGTTATATTTTTTATGATATAGTCTAATATTTGTATTGCTGTCAGTTTTTTGTTGTTATGGGAGTGTAAAGATCGGGCGATGAATCTTGTGGTACATCTGTCCTTATTTTTAACTTTTTATTCTTGATTTTGATATGAAATAATATGTCTCTTAAATGTGGATTTGACAACTGGATTTAAGCTACATCAACTAAGAACAGAAATACTTTTATTATTATAAAATATGTTATTGTTTCTCCTGTCTCGAAAATAAAATTAATAATTTTTTTTATCTTTTTGTACAATGCATAATAAATTCTTATAATTTCTATTTTTTTAACTCTATACAAAATTTCGAGAATAAGATATTGAATTACTGATAAGATTAACCTTATGTTAGTAAATATTTATTTACAGTGGTTATGTCATTTTGTAGTCATTTTTAAATATATTATTTTTTATTTTCATGTTTTATTCTATTATCAACATATATTTGAAATTCAAATTCGATTTATATGTTCCAAGCTCTTTATTTTTGTTTAAAGTAACATGCGAAAAATGATTTTATTTATTTCAATTTTAAATTATATTTTAAAATATGAAATTTATAATCAGCGTGGAAAATTTTGTTCTGCATATTTTTTATGTTAAATGGAGATTTAAAAAAACCACTAGCTTGATCAGAATTTTTTTAACCCATTTCTTAAAAAAAAAAAATTGTATTCAATACTGCTGCTGTAAACCTATAGATAAAATCAGTCATCGATTTTTTTTGCAATTATAAGATTTTTTAGATAAATCTGCCAAATGTAATAAAAAACATACGAATTTCAAATTTATGGGAAATAACCATTTTTAAATATAGAAGGAATATTTTATGCTGTCATATTTTGGGCCAAGGATTCTTCAGTTACAATAATTATTAATGAAACACCCTGTATGGTATAATATTAAATTCCAAAAATATTATTGTTTACTTTATTTTTTTATTATTTTACTTATTCATTAACATGATATATTTAAAAAACATTTCCTATTGTTCGAATATTTAACGCAGCTGCGTTTACTGACTCAGTGTCAAGGTGTTTCGGTCTGAATTATTTTTATATTCGATCCATGTCTGAAATACTTCGACGGTTTATTATTTGTAAAATGTTATTTTTACGCATTGGTTACCACAGTTTTTTCATTATTTCTGAAGAGCCGAAAGATACGAAGGTACGAAGGCGTATAAGGGACACTTTAAATAAAAAAAATATTTTGGTGTTATATCTCGAAAATTTAATCTAAAACCTCGTGTTATATCTCGAAATTTTAAGCTAACCCTACTTCTTAGTTGCAGTTGTTCAGATATTATTGTATTATATTCATAGAGAAAGTATAAATAATTATTGTAATGATATTTACAATTTGATCTCAGAAATTTGGCTGGGTCCTAGTACAAAAAATAATAAACATTACAAACAAAAAAAATAAAACAAAATATAATTTTGACCGCCTAAACAAAATTCCTTTTTTTAGTTCTTCCTTTTTCTTTTCTACTCTATATCCTGTCTACTTGTCTTCACCCCTCCAACAAATCCAACTTCAAACCTTACAATCTTCGAATCAGTTTCGTCAATTTATTTCTTCAACCTTTATCCTATATCTTGGCTTTTCAAAATTCCTCCCAAATTGCTTTCCTTGACACTACTTTATTTTTAAACCATCTCCATCATATCAATCAGTCTTGTTTACCTTTTCCAATAAAAAATCTTCTTTCAAACTTTTGAACTTTTTTTTTATTCTTAAACCTTTTTCTTTTATTTTAACATTTACAATAGTTTTCGTTATTTGTATAATTTCATTTTTACAGTTTTTTTTTATAATTAACAACTCTCGTAAAATACTTGTGACATTTTTCTAAAAGATTTTTGACATCTCAAAAAAAATTATCCATCAATAATCTTTTTTTTTTTTGTTTATTATTTTTCTTTACCACTAGATTTTTTTTTATAACTACCTCAGCCTTATTTTAGATTATTAACCTTATATTCCCTTTTTACTATCTGACTTAAATTTCATGTATTACAATTCCAAAATTTCGATTTTATTATAACATCTTTCATTATTTTAATAACTTTTAAGATTCTTTCACTTTTCTTCAATTTATTGCCAATCTATCTATAATACCTTTCGTTTCCTATTCTTCACCTGCATATCAACTCTCCTATCTTATTTACTAAACATAACAATTAACTTTGAATAATCTTTTAATAAATTAACTTGTAAAAAAAATATTAATTTCAAAAATTCCCTATACAGGGTGAACAATTTCATAACATTATATTAGTCTTATCAACATCGTTTGTGTGTATTAGTTATTAGCATTATTGTATCAAACTTTCGTCAAAATATGTCTGAAACATAATTGTGAGAGTTAACAGTAATAATTTCACAGAAAAATAGATTATTTTAATATTAAGTATATTATTAGATATAACATTAATAATTATTATATAAAAGTGGTTATCCAATAAAAAATAAATGTTAAAATTATTTAGACACATCAATCAGAATAGTAGGAAAATGGTTTTGCCTGATTTTTGAAAGATGTTAATACAAAAAGGAGTTAATAAAAATGATAGCAACTATCTGTGCTATTTTGAAAAAAAGAGATATAAAAGCAAAAAGGAAAAGAGCAGAAAAAAGAAATGGTAAAAAGAACATTTCCCTTTCATTTTCTTTACTTTATTGACATTTTGTAAAGAAATGTTTATTTTTTCAGTTGACCTGCTTTTTCCATTTTTTTATAACAAAGTTAGCCACGTTTTCAAGAGGTGAAAATATTTTCCTTCCAAACAGATTCTGCTTGTTAAGGATGCCTTTTAATGTTCTTGGTTGGAGTGTTTATATTTGTTGAAAACCCAACAGGAAGTATTTCTTTACAAGTAGGTCTCTTGAGGCCATGTCGTATATTAAATGCCTTTAGCAAAAAAAAACCAACATGTAGAGTTAGCTTAAAATTTGTGTTATAACTCGAATTTTTAAAATTTCGAGATATAACACGAAATTTTAAAATTTCGAGTTATAACATGAAATTTTTAAATTTGGAGTTATAACACGAATTTTTAAAATTTTGAGATATATCACGAATTTTTAAAATTTTGAGATATAACACAAAATTTTTAAAATTTTTTGTTTTATTTTAATTGCGAAATTTTAAAATTTCGAAATATAAGACGAAATTTTAGATTAAATATTTGTTTTTATTTTAAGTGTCCCTTCTTCGTAGAAAGATAATATTTTTCTGAATCAAAAATTTATTTATCGCAACAAAAATTAATAACATGGATTTGGCAAAAACAAAGTACAAATTGTTAAGAAAAAGAACTTAAGTAACACAGTTATTTTTAAAGTTAGTAACTGTTTTCAGCAATATTATTGCCAGGCCAAGATTTCTAAACTAAACAATTAACTCAATCTTAAGAATCTGGTATTTTTGCGTTGTGCTAATGAGTATATTTTTTTCTTTCAGAGACTGGTCGAAAAAATGCAACCTCAACCGATCAGGACGTTCAGAACTGAATTCCACATGAGTAGCGCAAGTGAACACACCGCTACTTTTACTACTACTACCCACTATAGCAAACAGTAAGTTTATCATTTTTATTTATATCCTTCATAATTATATTAATAATGTCAAGGATATTTGTATTTATTATCATTTTTGATAAGAAAATTTCTATTATTGACTATATTTTGAATATTCATATGATTCGTATACGTTATCGAACTCATTTATATATATTTTACTTTTATTTACAATCGCGTACTGCTTAGACAAGAAAATTTTGGCGGACTTTTAAAGTACTGTAGTTTTATAGAATTGTTAATTACTCACTACATCGTATGATTTTGAACCACTGCTGTTGATTTGTGGAGAAGTTTTGTAGGCGTTGCTCAAAATAGCTTATTTGGTCGTAAAGAAATAAATCTTAACATCATGAACGTTAACAGTAAAAATATTAAAAGTATATAATATTAACAGGTACATTCAAAATTCAAGAACGGAAAATGGAACGTCGCTTAAATCTCCGGATGATCAAAGAAATACGACAAGAGATGAACCAGATAATATAACAAACGGTCGTCCACCGGACAAACACACTACCTTAACTCATATAATCCAAGAACCTAAAACATACGGTTCCACAATGCAGTTTACAGAAATAAAATCCTCGAAACGAGTGCATAAATTAAACGAAAGTATGGCAACAGATGCCATAAATGATTTAGAAGGTATAGTCAATCCATATACAGGAGAAAGACTGACAATTCGAGAAGCGATTTCAGAACGAATTTTAGATGTGAGAACTGGTAAAGTCGTTATTTCTCCGGATGGAACGCAAGTTTCTATAAATGAAGCTCAAAATTTAGGATTGATAGATGCCGATATTGCCGAGAAACTCCAAACTCCTTGCGGGGTATACGAGAATAATCACAATTTAACTTTATTGGAAGCCATACAGCGAGGAATCTACGAGGCTGAACAACGCTTTATGGATCCAACAGAGAAAAAACTCAAGGTAACTCACTCTACAACGATAAACCAAGCTATAAATGATGGTAGAGTTGATGTAAACGCCGGAACGTACACTCTAGATACTGGAGAAAGTATCGATATTAAAGAAGCTTACGAAAGAGGTTACCTTCTAGAACATACGGAAGTTAAATTACAAACGGGAGCTATAACTCTATCAGACGCTATCACTCAAGGATTAATCGATGATAAAGCCGGTTGGATTGTGGATAGGAACTCCGGAAATAAATACCAAATAGACGCAGCCGTTAAATGTAACGTTGTGGAAGATGATGTAAGAGAAATCGTCGATCCTAAAACGGATAATAAAATAACCATCATCGATGCTTTAGACAACAATCTAATTAATCCTAAGCTGGGGAAATACATTTTAGGCCACGAAAAACTATCTTTTCTAGAAGCTAAACGTAGACAACTTATAGTCAAACCGAAATCTTTGAAGGAGGTAGTTGATGATAATCTGATGGACGCGCAAGGATTAATCCTATCTCCAACTCACCAAACTAAATTAACCTTACTAGAAGCAGCAAATCGAGGCGTGTTAGACTTGGACTCTCTTAAAACCATCCTAGATTTAAAAACAAACGATTATGTCACTTTAAACGAAGCTATACAGGAAGGTTTAATAACGCACGACAGCAAATATAAAAATTCTGTTACCGGAGAACTTATAACAATTCACGAAGCAATCGCTAGGGGTTACATAATATCAGTAGTGAAAAAATCTATCTTTGACGTTGATGGTTTCCAACCTCCTGATAAATCAGACCATATAAGCTTTAACGCGGCTAATGCTAAAGGTTTTATTAGTAAAAAGAGTGACGGTAGTTTATTAATTAATAAGAAATCAGGTAAACTCCTTCCTTTCTCTGATGCGGTGCAATCTGGCGAGGTAAAACCGGAAGTTTATGAAAACTTAATTCGACCAATCGGTATAATAGAAAATCATAATGAATTGAATCTTTTAGAAGCCGTTTTTCGCGGGTACGTCGATCCTAAATCCGGTAATTTAATCGAACCTTTAACCGGAAAAGTTATTTACCTTAACGAAGCTATAGCTCAACATTTTATAACACCGGAAGGTGCCGCCCTATTAAATAGCTTGCTTAATTTAAACGTTTCTACAAAAGTTACCCGGACTTTGGTCCAAAGATACGTTACAGTTACTAGCAAAGATATAACACAAGAAATGATCACTTATACAGATGCATTACGCTTAGGTTTGATTAATAATGAAGATCAAACTTATACTGATCCCGAAACCAAAGAAGTTATTCCGATAGTACAAGCTATCAGCGAAGGAAAATTAGCTCCAGATTCACAAAGTTCTGAAAGAGTAATCAACCAATCAGAAATCATACGAGTACCTCCTCCGACCAATAATAAATCTGTTACAACAGATTTTATTTCGAATGAAAAAAAATCTTACATCTACCAACTTCCAGATGAGGGATTAAATTTAACCGATGCTATAAATCAAAAATTGTATGACCCCGTACATGGTTTATTTGTGATTAAAGGTACTGATCGTCAACTTAGTTTCCAAGAATGTGTAGATTTTAAATATATTGATCCTAACAACATTTCAGTAGTTGATCCAAAAACTAAAACTAAAATACCAGTTACTAAAGCACTAGAGAAAAAAATATTAGACTCAACGGGTCATTACGTTACTACTGAAGGAAAAATAACTATGCAGGAAGCTATAGCTAAAGGACTTATTGAAATCAGCGAAACCAGTCAGAATGTTACAACTATAAAAGTTATTAGAATAGAACCTAACGTAATTTACGATCCATCAACACTAAATGTAACATTCCTAGATGGAAATAAATCTTCTGATATAGTCACCGCTCTTAATGAAAACAAAATATCTCCAGATAAAGTCACTATTAAACATCCACAAACTAACGCACTTATACCTATAAAAGAAGCGGTTGAGCAGAAAATTGTTGATTTGGAACAAGGTACCGTCGTCGATAAATCAGGAAATAAAATGTCTTTAAAAGACGCTGCACAATTAGGACTCTTAACTGTAGTAGGAGCTCCCATTATTGCTACTAAAGCTACAATCAAAATTGTTAAACATCTATTTGTTACTGATCCAAAGAGTGGACAGCAAATTCCAGCACAACTCGCTCTAGAACAAGGTATTATTGATCAAAGTACTTTAGTAAAAATGCAAGAAGCTGATGTTAAAAAATTGAGCACTGCTACTATAAGTTTATCTGAGCAAGACGGACCTTCAGAAGCTGAAAAAACGCGTGCTAGAATCACTATTGAACCCACTTATAAAGTTAAAATAGGCAGAGCACAATCGCTCAGTCCCGAAAGGGAAGCCAAAAAAGTAGTACTTCAAAAACTTCGAAAAAAAATCGTAAGACCAAAAGACGCTATTAGTGCCGGAATCATCAACCCCGAAATGGCAGAAATACTAGACAAAAAGACAATCTTTGTATCGTCAAATGGGGAACCTCTCACCCTACAAGAAGCTATCGAAGCAAATAACATAGATGGAAATCAGGGCACGATAGTTGATCCACAAAGAGGTGATCTTCTAACTATAAACGAAGCTATTAGCCGCGGTATACTTGATGCCGACGGTACGAATGAACTTTTAGTGCCTTTAAACCGTAGTTTATCTATCCCTGAGCTCGTTAAGCAGGGTTTAATAGATCCTGAAAGCCAAAAAATCGTCCATCCGGAAACTGGTGCTCACTTAAGTATTAGCGAAGCTATTGTCTGTGATATTATTGATCCTTTGAGTACTTTGATTGAAAAATCTGGCGATAAAGTAACTCTGGGAAAAGCCTTAGAAATAGGTGTAGTAAACGATGAAAAGTCGACAGTCGAAACAAATTCTGGTACTAAAGACTTGCAAGAAGCTGTGAAAGATAAAATATTTGACGAAACGGTACCCGTTGGACCAGTTCACTTGCCTCCTGCGGGTATGACATTCCCTGTAGCTGTGAAAAGAGGTTTAGTGGATACGGAAAAGAAAGAAATCATCCACCCTCTTACTAACGAAACCATTCCATTATTTGAAGCTATTGAAGACAATTTTATTATGACGTTACCTTTCCCTACTAGTCCTGATTCTGTTAAAATAGAAAATGCGCTGGAATCAAATTTGATAGATTCTAAAAATTCTACGTTCAAAGATCCAAAAACTGGTGAAATATACCCGATATCTGTAGCGGTAGAAAAAGGTTTGCTAGTTTTAAAAGAACCTCTTCATGTGGTATCTTTCACCCATTCCACTCCTGTAACTACTTTGACTGAGACTGTAAACACTATTCATACTGTTACTACCAAAACTATAGAACTACTATCAGGATATGCTTTATTAAATAAAAACGAAGTACAAAATATAGAAACAGGACAGATTATTTCAATGGAAGAAGCTATTAAACAAGAAATAGTTAAAGATATTAACGAAACTAAAAATAAAACTATCGTTAAAGATATTAAAATGAGTTTCTCCGACGCATTAAACAAAGGTTTGGTTGATATGAACGCGGGAGTATTTTTAGATCCGACTTCTGGAGAAAAACTTTCAATAGAACAAGCGCTACAAGATGGAAAACTATTAGCAACTCCTGAAGTTACTCAAGATATCAGCGAAACTTACAAAACTACTGAACTAAATATCGCTGAAGCATTTGAAACTATATACGATAAAGAAACAAATACTTTCCGCGATCCCTCAGATCATAATAAAGAAATAACATTTAAAGAAGCTTTAGATAAAGAAATTATCGATCCTCATTCTATTGTCTATGATGTTACTTCTCATAAACCTATTACTGTGGAACAAGCCGTGGAAATAGGACTGATAGATTCGAAAACAGGAAAAGTTTTAGACGAAAAAACTGGAAAATCGGTAAACTTTAAGGAAGCAACAAAGAAAGGTCTAATTGCTGTATTAGGTGGATTAGCGTTACCGGTTGTTGCTCCAGTACTAGCAGGAGCAGCAGCTATAAACGCAGTGAAAAATTACGTCGACAAGAAAAAGGAAAAATCACCAGAAGAAGTTTATTCACAAAAGAATTTGAAATCAACATCTGAAATTGTACAATCTAAAGATATTAAAGAAGTAATAATCGATATGCCGGAGAAAACGGTGATACTACCAATAGGTGATGCGATTTCACAACATAAAATCGAGCCCAAAATATGTAGAATACTTTATAGGAATACTGAATTACCGTATACAGTTCAAGACGGTCTAGAACAAAATAAGATTAGTCCGTTAAGTTCGGTTCAAATTCTTACAAATCATAAAATTGTACTAGTAGATGATTCTCGAATGGCTATAATGGTCATTTCGAAGCATTTAACATCTCAAATTATGTCCGAAATGGGCTATTACGATATTAAAACGCGTATGTTTATTAATCCTCAAACAGGTACTCATATAACTTTCGAAGAGCTAATTTACGGCTTGGGAATTTTCGATCCTAATACAATTTTAGTCAAGGATTCTACTAAGAAACCACCAATTTACATTCCACTAGAAGAAGCGTTAAAAAGACGTCTTATTGATAAACATACTGGATATATGGTTGATCCTAAAACTGGTAAAAAAGTACACTTTTTCGAAGCTGTTAAACTGAGATGGATCATACATATTAATGATAAACCTAAAGAAAAGTACCAACCATTGACTCTACAAGAAATAGTGGAAACTGATAAATTTGATTCGGTTAACATTACAGTTAAAGTTGATGATAAAAATATACCGTTAATCAAATCTATTACATCAAATATAATCGACGGTAAATCAGTTACTATAAAAGATCCTAGGACTATGCAGTTAGTGCCTTATTATGAAGCAGTAGATAAATCTATAGTAGATCCACAAAGAGGATTAGTTATTAATACAGCTACACAAACTACTATGAAATTCCCTGAAGCTTTCCTAAAAGGTTACGTTTTAGCAATACCAAGACCCATATCCTTACAAGCTGTAATCCATAAGGGAATGTACGATTCACAAACATTCAAAATTCACGATCCATTAACAAAATTACAACTATCCATAACAGAGGCAATCGATCGTCAAATATTAGACGAAAAAATCAGCGAAGTCAAAAATACAAAAACAGATAACTTCGTACCTCTCGACGAAGCAATAAAAACAGATTTAATCGATGCTAATCAAGGTAAACTTAAAGATACCAATAATGGGCAGCTACTACCTCTTAATGAAGCCTTATCAGCAAACCTTATTCGTACAAAACCGATAGTTTTTAATCTCTTGCAAGCAATTATCCAAAATTATTATTCATCCAGCACCGGTCTCATATTAAATCCTATTACAGGAGATGAAATTACGCTACAAAAAGCGATTGAATATAAATTAATAGATCCCTGTACTACCAGAATTAAGGACGATAAACGTGGAAGGATTGTAGAAATAAATGAAGCGATCCAGACGAATCTAATAGATGCTGAGAAAGGTGTTCTAACTAGTCCATTATTACCTCTAGATCAAGCGTACCTTAAAGGATACATATTGAGTACCGTTTTACCCTGGTCGTTACAAGAAACTTTAGCGCAGAAAGTATACAATCCCAAGACTGGTCAATTTACCATTAACAACGCAAACGTTACTTTAGTAGAAGCTATAGATGGCGGTATAGTTAATCCTAACGTATTGACTATTAAAGAACCTAGATCTGGTGATATTATAACACTTAATGAAGCTATTAATCTTAAATTAATAGATCCTATTAAAGGCATGGCTTTGGATACTTCAACTAACTCGGAAACTAATTTATATGAAGCTTATGATAGAGGTTTGATTGTACCTTACAAGACCCAAATAACTCTTCCGGAAGCAGTATTTAAAGGCTTCTACGATCCAACTACTGGTAAATTCATTAATCCAAAAAATAAAGAAAGACTCAAAGCTTCAAGCGCGATTAACCGCGGCTACGTCGATGTTTCCTCCACACTTGTAACTATAGATGAAGAAATTGTTACGTTTGAACAAGCGATGATCGATGGTATTATAGATACAAACGAAGGTATTTTGATGAGTTATAATGAACCCGTTGATTTTACCGAAGCATTTGAGCGTGGTTTGTTAGTAGAAGTACGTCCACCAGTACCTTTAAGTGAAGCCATAGCAAAAGGAATATACGACGAAGAGTCACAATTATTTTTAGATCCTCAAACTGGACAGTATGTGACTTTAATAGAAGCAATAGAAATCAATTTAATAGATGCAGAATCTGTAAGTGTTAAAGATACTAGAATTGGTATTTGGAGGAAGATTCCTCTTATAGATGCTATTCACAATAATTACGTTGATGGTAATACTGGTATGGTTAAAGATTTTTCCAAAGGTGAACCCTATGAAGTGACTCTACAAAAAGCGTTTGGTTTAGGAATATTGGTGGATAACAAAGCTGCTGTATCTCTTCAAAGAGCAATTCACCAAGGGCTTTATGATGAAAATACTGGTAAAATTTTAGATCCTAATACAGATAGAAGAATAACGTTACATGAAGCCATTCGTAATTTCAATATTAATCCATTATTACTATGTCATTTAGATAAAAATTCCGGGAAACTATTAAATTTAACCGATACTTGTCGTTTAGGGATTATAGATAAGCGTAATGGTACATTTAGAGATCCGCGTACCGGCCAACTGATTAAACTGTCAGAAGCTTTAAATACCGGTCTAATAATCGATATAGAAAGCGCTAATTTCGGTTTATTCGAAGCTTTAGAAATGGAGTTATACATACCCGAAGAAAGAGTATTTATACATCCAGCAACAGGTCGCAAATATAACCTTCAAGAATCTTGCGAAAATGAACTTATTAATCCTGTTACATCATTAATTAAAAACACTAAATTAAACAAATACGTACAATTGCCCGAAGCTATCGATAGTAAAATTATAGATGATGAACTAGCAACTTATAATTACCCTAACGGTAACACAATTGATTTGGTCGAAGCTAAAAATAAAGGACTTATAGTAACCGCTCGTACGCCTCTTACTCTAGAAGAAGTTATTCAAAACTTATTGTATCGACCGGAATCAGGTAAATTCGTAGATCCGGTTAACGGGGAATATTACGATCTCCCGCAAGCTATTTCTATTAGTTTCATTGATCCTACAACAACTGGATTAAGAGATCTAACTAATAATACGGTAAAATCTTTAGTAGCCGGAATTCATGATCATAATATCGATACAGAGAAAGGAAGAGTCCTAGATTCTAAATCAAAGAAAACTTATAATTTAGATGAAGCGTTTAAGAAAGGTTTGTTAATAACTTTAGAAAAACCTTTAGTTGAAGAATTTATACAAAAATCTGTAACAGACTCGCTTGCAGCGCAAAAACAAACCCGTGAATGTTCTTTAGAAGAAGCCATAAAATTCGAACTTATAAATCCCGAAATCGCTGTTATCAAAGACCTACAAACAGGTAAATTTAAATCTGTAGAAGACGCTATTACAGAAAAACAACTTGATATAAACAAAATCGTCATATTCGATCCCGCTACTGGTAAGGTTAAATCACTATGCTGCACTTATGATAAAAATATTATGATATATCTTAGGGAACCATTATCTTTTATAAAAGCTATAGAAATTAATCTTCTAGACGTTACTACCGGCAAATTTACCGATCCACAATCGAACGAAGTTTTATCATTAAAAGATTCAATCGCTTTAGGTTTTATTGATCCAGATACTGCTTTAATCAAAGATTCTAACAAAAAGAAACTAATAAAACTTCCCGAAGGTTTTAGAAAGGGCCTTATCGAAGCTGAAAAAGGCAGCGTACTTGATAGTAGCACTTCAAAATTATTTACAATGCAAGCTGCGTTAGATAGCGGTTTACTTATAACTACTAATAAAAGTTTTACTTTAATCGAATGCATCACTTATGGAGTGTACAATCCTACTACCGGCCATTTTAATGATCCTTTCGTTACTACCAATATAATTGATAGGAAAAAGTTAACTCTTGGTGAAGCTTTATCAGATAATTTAATCGATCCTACTAGTACAGTTGTTAAAGATACCGAAACTGGAGTATTTTTGCCTCTTTTACATTCCATTGAAACACAGTTGGTAGATCCTATTGAAGGAAAAGTATTTGATAAAATCGACAACAAACATATAGATTTTTCGAAAGCTATGGAGAAGGGGTGGATATTACCGGCAGAACAGAGGGTAAGTCTGTTGCATATTAAACTATTATTAATTAGTACATGCAAGCTTTAAAAAAATATATTGCTACGATCTTAGATGACTTAGGCTGGCATGAAACAGCTTTTTATCAGTTTTGTGATCATTCATTTTATTTTGTTTAAACTTTTTTTATTTTTGTATTACAAATTTTTAAAAGACTCTTATTGTCTTATTATTTAACCCTTTAACTGAGGGCAAAATTTTGCATGCTCTAGGGACACAAATATTGAAAAATAAATTAGAACATTTTTTAATTACTTGAAAATTTAAAAACTAAAGTTTTAAGGAATTCAACAATTTCGAGTTATTAAAAAATCCAAAATTTTTTGAAGCATATCGAAAATTTCAAAAATGTATCAAAAATTTCTAAAATAAATTGAAAATTTAATAAAACATAATTATTCGTCTAATTAAAAATATTTAAAAAATTTGAATAATTTTAAACATTTCAAAACAACATTTAAAAAATATTCGAGAATTTCAAAAAAATATCAAAATATTCAAAATTTTCTAAAATATGTCAAAAAAACAAAATTATTCGTCGAATTAAAAATATTTCAAGAATTTTAAACATTTCAAAAATGTCAAAAGTGTTAAAAAATGATTCGAAAATTAAAAAAAAAACAAAAAATCTCGAAAAACTAGAAATTCTTCATCTTTTTTTGAAAATTTCAAAACGTAAAAATGTCAGAATATTCGAAATTTTCTTAAATATGTCAAAAATTTCAAAAAAACAAAATTATTCGAATAATTAAAAAAATTTGAAGAATTTTAAACATTTAAAAAATGTCAAAAGTATCAAAAAACGTTAAAAAATGATTCGAAAATTAAAAAAAAATATATAAAGAATTTCGGAAAATTAGTAATTCTGCACCTTTTTTTTGAAAATTTCAAAACGTAAAAACGTCAGAATATTCAAAATTTTCTTAAATATGTCAAAAATTTCAAAAAACAAAATTATTCGCCTAATTAAAAATATTTGAAGAATTTTAAACATTTGAAAATGTCAAAAGTTTCAAAAAACGTTAAAAAATGATTGGAAAATTAAAAAAATATTTCAAAAATTTGGAAAAATTAGAAATTTGCATCTTTTTTCGAAAATTTCAAAACAAAAATGTCAAAATATTAAAAATTTTCATGAAACAAAATTATTCGTCTAATTAAAAATATTTCAAGAATGTTAAACATTTCAAAAATGTCAAATGTTTCAAAAAACGTTAAAAATGGTTCGAAACTTTCAAAAAGTAAAAAATGATTCGAAACTTTCAAAAAGTAAAAATGTCAAAATATTCAAATATTTCTAAAATATACCAAAACAACAAAATTAATCGTCTAATTAAAAATATTTAAAAAATTTGTAGAAAATTTGTAAAATATGTAAAAAAACTGTAAAGATTTGCAGGGAAATAACAAAATATACAAAATTATTTATTTACGAATCATTTATATAAGACAGCCGCAGTTATAGGGTTAAACACACACAAAGTACAATTTTATAGGAATAAAATTAGTTTAAACAAATTCAATCATCGAATCTAGTAAAATTCAACTCCATATTTCGGAAATATTAAAAATTAGCAAATTAATAGAGCTTCTAATTAATGGAATAAAGAGTCCCAGATCCTCAAAATTTAATATAGTTAACTTTTTTGGAGTTTAGAAGGTTGTTGGGAAATTATCTGGGACTTCTTGTCTGCTAATTTCATATTGTTAGATCCCATAAATTTTCATAGCATTTTATTTCTAAGTTAGTAATTCAATTTTTTGAGTTTCATTAATTGAGAACACCGAGTAAGTTAGCAAAAAATATTAGTGTATATGGCCAAAACACTTTACACAAAACTGAATTTGTAATTTTATAAACAATTCTTTAAATTCATTTTTGTTTGAACATGCAATTCGGCAAGGACAGTGACAGGAGGGACTCCCCGGGCCCGTAGTCTTTAGGACCCCGCGAGTTTGGAGAAAAACATCGGATTTTTTTAGTGACAAACGATTTTACCCAAGTTTTCTTTCAATTTATTGATTATTATGCATGATTTTCAATTTTTTAACAAGTTTAAATATCACTGATTTCATATTCATTGGTTTATTTACTGGTTTATTATTCACCGAAAAAAATCGCATCACGTGGTTACCCCTGGGCAATAATTTTCTCTCGACGGCCCTGTCTAGATAAAATATCAGCAATATTCTAGAATTGCTACAATACCACTAATCGACTATCAAAAAAAATTTAGACAAAAATAATGTGCTCACAATCTGAAAAATTGCATGGAAGGCTGATCGTCATTTTTTATTTTGCCCATATATATTTTTTTAACACTATTATCTATCTGTCGTCAGTAATACACTTGTAATAAATGAACCCTTGTACTGTCTTTTTAACTTAGTCAGTAATCCGTAGATTTCATGGCAAGGCATGTTTTTTGTACCTAGATTAATTCAATATCGTGTTCTACCATCTCCAGTGTATGCAATCATAACTACATCAGGAATCAACGAGTGTAGAGGGTACCACTAGTTGAGACGGCAATCTAACAAAAATTAAAAATCAGTTTACTTAGAGCATCTAGCATTTTCCTATTGTCGCTAGTTACTAGTTCAATAATTGAAATAAAATATTGACTTATCACCTGTATTTAATAAGTTACAACTTTGTGAAATACTATTTGAATTGGCGAATCATTGGAAAAGATTCCTGCTTCTAAAAAAAACAAGTATCCTTCAAGGCTCTTCAAGTTCTTATAGTAAATATGAAAATTGAACTTCATTTCTACTATTTTCAATGAAATTTCTTTTTCAGAAGGAACTCTTTAAATTTGCTAATTTGTCGAATTTCCAAAATATTTTTTATTTAACCGAACTAAATATTAATATACAGTATTTTTTTTTTTAATAAGGCTGTACCGAATTAATGACTAAAATCTCTGACAGTGTCGTAATTTTTTTTGCAGTTACTCTGGAGTCCTCTGGAGTTTTTCATTTTTGTGTGGTGGCTCCCCCTCTTCATACAGCATTTAAAACGGCATATTCGAATGTCCATTTTGCACATCGTTTAACATTGTTGGATTGGCTTTACTGTGTTTGTTATTTAACAAAATATTTTTGAAATTTTAACTATCTAAAAGAAATTAATATATAAACGCATTTTTTAAATCACGAGCAATTTTCATATTATATAGTAATTAGTAAATTTGAAATTAATATATCTTTTAGAAAGGAAACAATTATTAATGTTCAAATTTCAAAAATATGCTAGCGCTAAAATAGAACTCATTAAATCATAGTAATAAAATCGTTGGTATAATTTTGTTAAGTAGGTTAATTTTACTGATACATTAAAATCAATAATTTTAAACAATAACCAGGTCAACAAAGATATTTTATATTAATTAATAATATAACCTTCAATGGAAATCCATTAATTGAGAATTTAATACAATTTTATTTTTGATATTTCGGTGTTTTACCTAGACAAAAATTACAATTTTGACTCTATAAAATATGATACAAATCTGTAGCAAACTGTCATATTTCGTAGAGGCGAAATTGTATTGGTGTCTGGTAAGAAATATCGAAAATAAAATTCGATTCGTAATTCCCAAATAATAATTTTTCATAAACCTAACAAATATAATTTTTATATTTAGTGACATACCTAATTTAGTTGTTATTGTTTAATTACTATAAATTTTTTTTATATTACAGATATCATCTGTATTTATTTTTTATTGTTAATTTTTGATATAACTTTTTCCACAGGTTTTTTTCACCATAGGTAACATTTATCATTTTGTTTTTTGTTTTTTTACTAACCAAATCTATTATGTGTGGTTGTGAATGCATGTGTTAGGTCTAGGTTTAAGCTCTGATGAATGCTGCAAGCTCTTCCCTACTCCATTCCTCAAATTTTCTACACTCTAACCCTCAAATTTCTATTTAAACTCTTTTCTGCCTTTGACATATCCTTTATTCCTTTATCTTTAAAAATCTTATCTAAAATATATAACTAATCTTCTAACAAATTACAGCAAGCCGTTGAAGAAAAATACAAATTATGCGACGAAACCCTCTCGAAACTCCTCCGTTGGATAGGAGAGATCGAAGACCGATTGGCTTCACAAGATGTAATCCACGAGGTGGAAGAAGAACTTAGAAATCAAATAAACACCATGAAACAAGTCAAAGACGACTTGGATCAACATTCCAGCCCAGTATCTCACTGCCTCGATCAAGTTAGACAACTCGTCCTAACTGCCGGTGATATATTATCAAAGAGTGAAGTTATGGGGTTAGAAAAGAGCGGGCGTAATCTTAAAACTCGGTATGATAAAGCCGTGGATCGCACGGAGAAATTATTACGTAGACTACTGGCAGCTAGAGATGAACTAACCAAACTTAAAGGCGAACTTACTGTGTTCTCGGATTGGTTAAGCAAAGCTAGAAGGACTTTGGAAGATAAAGAAAGATCTTTGAGCGATTTACACAGATTAGACTCTAGTGCTGATAGTACTAAAGAGTTTGTTAGCGATGTTATCGCTCATCAAGCGGATTTACGATTCATCACAATGTCTGCTCAAAAATTCGTCGATGAAAGCAAAGTAAGATCAAATATTTCTTTAAAAAAAATATATTAAATATCTAATATTTTGTTTCAGGAATATTTACACATCCTTAACGACTTACGTACATCACTGCCTTCTCGTTTACCACACATTGAACCATATTCATCTCAAGAATCTCCAATTCGCAATGAAGTATCTCTTGTTACTCAACAATACCGTGATCTACTACATCGTGCCAATAACTTATCCGATAGACTTTCTGGCGTTGGAGGACGTCAAAGAGAATATTCCGATGCTCTCGATAAAGCCAGAGAATGGTTTAGAGAAGCGGAACCCAGAGCCAACAAAATTCTCAACGAACCCATTGCCGGAGATCCAAAAACCGTAGAGGACCAACTACACAAGGCCAAAGCTCTTAATAACGAATTCGTTGCTAATGGTAGACTTATTGATAACGCTAAACAGGTAAAATGTTTTATTTTATTTCATATCACACATGAAAATTTCAACATTCAACTAGAAACTTTTAAAATTTTGGTTACATACGTATTTTGAATTTTGACAGATTTTCCAAACTACCACATGTTTTTATATTTTCCTACATAATATATTTTTTTAATAAAGTGTTTTGAGACAGTTAACCAAATAATTAATGATCTTAAAAGTATCTAAATGACAGTTTATGTAACTGGTCATAGTCATGAGTACTACCAGACTTGAACGCAACTATTCTGAAGAATTTTTTTTTAACCTGTTTTATTACTTCTATATAATAATCAAACGCGTGTCGTTATATTTTTTCATGATGACAAAACACTCGCATTTTAGATACAACGCCGGCGTTGATTCTAAATCTTTAACGTTTTTGAAAAAACACTTGTTTCTTATGTTTTCTTTTTCCGTTATATCTTAGGCTACAAGTGCTTTGTTGCGTTCATTGGAAGGCCAAATTTCCCCATCAGAAATGGCTCGTCTCGAAGAACCAGTTCACAATCTAGAAAATAAATACAATCAGTTATGCAGCGCCATCGCTAACCGTTGTCAAGAACTAGACACAGCTCTAGTTCAATCGCAAGGTGTGCAAGATGCTTTAGACGGAATCATAGATTGGTTGAACCAGGCCGATAACCAATTCAAAGGCATCCAAAAACCGGCTTCGCTTATTAAAGAACGATTAGAAGAACAGCTCAGAGAGCAAAGAGTGTTCCAATCTGATATCGATACGCACATATCTTCCATCGATTCTGTGTATTTATCTGCTAACGAATTGATCGTGTCTACGAGCAATGCGCGAGTAGCGAAGAAGATTGAAGATAAATTAAACGATGTGAAAGTGAGATTTGAAAAATTGTACGACAAAGCACAAAAACGAGGTGTATTCCTGGAAGAAATCAACCAAGATTTGACCGTTTTCAACAACCAAGCGGTTAAATTCAACGATTGGTATAACAGCGTTATTGAAATTATTGAATCTAAAGACCTAAACAGACTACCCATCGAAGAATATGCGAAACAGATGAAAAAATTAGTTGCTAATAGAGAAGATAATCGCAAATTATACGACGATACCGTCAAGATTGGAAAAGATTTACTTAATAAACGTGACGTGACGGATACTTCCAATGTAAGAGATCGTGTCAAAGCTCTTGAAACTCAATGGAAACAATTGGATACGTTATTGGAAGAAAAAGCTCGACTATCAAAATTACGCGCTGAACAACAAAGTAATTACGAAACTTTGAGACAACAAGTCAATGATTGGTTAAGTAAGACGGAAACTAAAATATCTCGCTTAGACGCAGTGGCTGTTCACTTAGAAACGTTAAAAAAGCAAAACGAAGAATTAAAACCTATCGCTAGAGAATATAAAGATTTTGCCGGAACTATCGATAAAATCAACGATGTCGGTAGTATTTATGACAGTTTAATACGTGGCGATAGACCAGAATCACCAGCTAGAAGGAAGGGTTATAGTCCGGGCAAACGTACATCTCCTATTGACGGACGTTCACCTTCTCCTACAAAGGGCTTATCTCCACTATCACCGGGTGGCTCAAGCGGATTCTCATCGAGAAGGTCCAGCCAAGACGGATTCCATCTCGAAGAATTATCACTTATTCAACAACAACTCGCAGAAATCAATAACAGATATTCCTTACTCGGCGTTAAAATAAATGACAGACAAAACGAAATTGATTCCGTAAGAGACGAAATTAAAAAACATTTAGATAGTCTAAAGACTCTTACGGCTTTCTTGGATAAAATCCAACGACAACTTCCTAAAGACGTCGTGCCGAGCACCAAAGACGAAGCTGATAAACTAAACAAACAACTAAAAGTAGTACTTGAAGAAATGTACGAGAAACAATCCCTCCTAGACTCCACCAAAACTCAAATTAAAGACCTGCTAAGAAGAAAAGTTGGGGCGCTTGGAGCAGATATCCTAAACGGAGAATTAGAAGACGTAGTTTCGCATTGGAAGAGTCTAAACGATCATCTGAAAAACAAAATCAAATTCATGGAAGATATGAAAGAGTTCCATGACACTCACGACTCGTTAACCTCTTGGTTGGCCGCTAAAGAACGCATGTTAACAGTGTTAGGTCCCATTTCGAGTGACTCTCGTATGGTCCAATCGCAAGTTCAACAAGTACAAGTCCTCAGAGAAGAATTTCGAACGCAACAACCTCAATTACAACATCTTATCGAAGTCGGTGATAGCGTATTGAATCACTTAGAACCGAGATCTTCTGATCATCAAAAGATTAATAATAAATTGACGGCTGTTCAACAAAAATGGGCTGATTTACTCAGCAAACTAGAAGAACGAGCAGATTCATTGGGCGCCGCAGCGGATACAAGCAGAGAATTCGATGCACAACTTACAAGATTAAGAGATGCGTTACAAGCTATTTCAGATAATTTGGACGAATTACCTTTAGATAAAGATCCAGAAGAACAACTTCGTAAAGTTGAAAATCTAGAACGGCAATTAGAAGGTCAACGGCCTCTTTTGACTGATCTAGAATCAAACGGAGCTCATTTATGTGATGTATTAAGCGATCCTGCTTCTAGAGCAGACATCCAAGCTAAATTGGCTTCGGTTGGTAGACAGTACACGGCATTACAAAGAAAATTAGATCACAAGAAAGCCGAAATCGAAGGATCTTTACGTGACGGTAGACAATTCGAAGAACAATGTGGTAAAACGCTTGGTTGGCTTTCCGACGAATTGGGATCATTGACAGAAAGATTCCTTATTTCTGCAGTTCGAGAAGTTCTAGAACAGCAACTTAATCACCATGAACCAATTTATAGAGATGTACTTGCTCGCGAACATGAGGTTATTATGCTATTGAATAAAGGCAGGGATATATTATCGAGAAGCAAAGTGGATAACCGAACTCTTCAAAGAGATTTAGATAAAATCAGTCAAAACTGGGAAAAACTACGCAAAGAAACTGTCGATAGACATACCAGACTACAAACTTGTAACGAACATTGCCGAAAATACTATAAAGCTTTAGAAACTTTTGTTCCTTGGTTAAGACAGGCCGAAGATAAATTAGATTCTTTAAGACCGTCATCTTTCCAAAAGAAACACATCGAAAAGCAACTAAAAGAACTACAAGCTTTCCGAAATGAGGTATGGAAAAAATCAGGTGACTATGAAAATACCAAATCACTTGGAGATACATTCCTTTCTGCTTGTGATATCGACAAAGAAGATGTAAAGAGCGAATTAGCAGATTTGAAAGACAGATGGGACAAATTAAATAATGACCTAATTGCAAAAACTCAAGCCCTCGAAGACCAATCCAGAAAATTAGCAAACTTCGGCGAAAACCTTAGAGATTTACAACATGGTTTGGAAAGGTGCGAAGATAAGTTAACGTCTCATGATGCCTTGGGCGGTGCTGCAAGAGACCCTAAACTTCTAGATCGCATTAAAGCCCTAAGAGAAGAAACCACGAAACTTAGAAAACCGCTACAAGGCGTCCGCCTACAGGCTAACGATTTGTGCAATGAAGCTTCTGAACATGGCATCGATGCTAATCATCTTAAAGATGAAGTTGATGGTTTGGGAGATCGTATCGATGACTTGTGCGGCAAATTAGACGACCGATGCTCAGATTTACAATCTGCCGCTACGGCGGTTACACAATTCAATGATCAAGTTAAAGAAATATCTCAAGATTTGTCGGCGTTAGAATCTGAGTTAGATGATATGAAAGCTCCTGGAAGAGAAATGAAAATCGTACGTGGACAGCTCGATGATGTCAATAAATTCCTGACCAAAATCAATAAAACTACAGATAATCTTAACGATGCAATTCGTTCTGGAGAAAGATTAGTAGATAATGGATTTGCACCTGATACCATACTTACAAGAGAACAATTGGATAATTTAAAGAAACAACTTGGAAAATTAGATGATCGTGCCCATAACAGAGAAAAAGAGCTTGAAAATACTCTAAAGAAACTAGAAAGCTTCTACATGGCACACGCTAGCATCTTAGACGATATCAATGATGCTACAGGTGAACTGCGCAAATTAAAACCAATAGGTTCAGAAGTTGATAGCATTAGGGCACAACAAAAAGATTTTAAGAAATTCAGGGCAAATACAGTAGAACCATTAAGTAAAAACATCGAGGAAGTTAATCGTTTAGGACAAGGTCTAATTCAATCCGCATCTGCCGGTGTCAACACCTCAACCCTTGAGAAAGATCTAGAAAGAATGAACGGCCTATGGAATGATCTCAAAGAAAAAATAAACGACCGTGAAAGAAAATTAGACATAGGTTTACTACAATCCGGTAAATTCCAAGAGGCCTTGGATGGTCTAGCTAAATGGTTAACGGACACCGAAGAACTCGTAGCTAACCAAAAACCACCATCTGCTGACTACAAAGTCGTCAAAGCCCAGCTACAAGAACAGAAATTCCTCAAAAAAATGTTATTAGATAGACAAAACTCCATGAGTTCGTTGTTCAACATGGGTAACGAAATCGCCAAAGAAGCCGAACCATCTGAAAGAAAAGCCATCGAAAAACAACTTAAAGATCTAATTGGTCGTTTCGATGCTCTCACCGAAGGTGCACAACAACGCACGATGGACTTAGAACAAGCCATGCGAGTGGCTAAAGACTTCCATGACAAATTAATTCCTCTACAAGATTGGTTAGATCATACTGAGAAAAAACTGAAAGACATGGAACTTATTCCCACTGATGAAGAGAAAATACAACAGAGAATTCGCGAACATGATGCTCTTCATAAAGATATTTTAGCGAAGAAGAACGCTTTCAAAGAACTCACAGAAATCGCTTCCAATTTGATGTCTCTTGTAGGTGAAGATGAAGCTACTGGTCTAGCTGATAAATTGCAAGAAGTTACTGATAGATATGGCAATTTAGTCGAAGCTAGCGAACATATCGGTCAATTATTAACAGCTTCGAGACAAGGTCTTAGACACTTGGTTCTAACTTATCAAGATTTAGCAGTTTGGATGGACCAGATGGAACAAAGATTAGCTCGTTATAAGGTCTTAGCAGTACACAATGACAAACTTTTAGAACAAATGGATGATCTTACAAATCTTTCGGAAGATATTGCTGGCAGGCAAAATGACGTTGATGGCACTGTAGATGCAGGAGTTGAACTAATGAGACACATTTCTTCCGATGAGGCATTACAGTTAAAAGATAAATTAGATTCGTTACAACGTAGATATAATGATCTAACAACTAGAGCAGCTGATCTTCTTAAACACGCTGAAACCATGTTACCATTAGTGCAGAAATTCCACACCAATCATAATCGTCTAGTGGATTGGATGCAAGGAGCAGAATCAATATTACAATCGGCTGAACCTCACGAAGGAGACATTGCTCGTTTAGAAATAGACTTGCAAGAATCGAGAGGTATTTTAGAAACTATTAACGTTCTTGGCCCTCAGTTATGTCAAGCCAGTCCTGGTGAAGGAGCTTCGACAATTGAAGGTCTCGTGACGAGAGACAATCGAAGATTCGATGCTATCGCTGAACAAATACAAAGACGCGCAGAAAGAATCCAACTAGGAAAACAAAGAGCCTTAGAAGTTACCGGCGATATCGATGAACTTTTAGAATGGTTTAGAGAAGTTGAAGGTCAACTTAGAGATGCAGAAAAACCTTCGGCAGAACCTGATCTCATCAGGATCCAACTCAAAGAACACAAAGCTCTCAACGACGACATATCTAGTCAAAAGAGTAGAGTTAGAGATGTTTTATCTACAGCTAAGAAAGTTCTTCGCGAAAGTCCGCCCAATGAGGATACGTCACTTATTAGAGAGAAAATGGAAGATCTTAGAGAAGTAATGGATGGTGTATCTGCTTTGAGTTCTGACAGATTAGGAATTCTAGAACAAGCGCTTCCATTAGCCGAACACTTCCACGATACCCACAACGTACTAATATCTTGGTTGAATGACATGGAAGAACAAGTTTCCATGCTGACTATGCCTGCTTTAAGACCGGATCTTATCGCTCAACAACAAGATCGTAACGAATTATTCTTACAATCTATTAACGAACATAAACCACTCATTGATAAGCTTAACAAAACTGGTGAAGCTCTTATTAATCTTTGTAACGATGATGATGGTGGTAAAGTACAAGAATTACTCGATAGCGATAATGCCAGGTATGGTGCTCTAAAATTAGAACTCCGCGAGCGTCAACAAGCTTTGGAACAAGCTTTACAGGAAAGTTCCAAATTTTCTGATAAACTAGAAGGAATGTTACGTGCTTTGTCCAACACCGCCGATCAAGTCAACCATTTAGAACCGATTTCAGCACATGTACCAAAAATTAAAGATCAAATTGAAGATAATGACAACTTAGTTGCTGATTTAGATAAAAGGACGGAAGCGTACGCTGCTGTAAAACGCGCTGCTGATGATGTTATAAGCAAAGCTGGCAATCGTGCCGATCCCGCTATTAAAGAAATCAAAGCGAAACTGGAGCGACTTAAAAGTCTTTGGGATGACGTACAAAAGGCTACACAGAATCGTGGAAAATCGTTGGATCACGCACTGGAAGCAGCCGAGAAATTCTGGAAAGAACTCCACGGTATTATGGCAATTCTTAAAGATCTCGAAGATTCTTTAGTTTGTCAAGAACCACCAGCTGTGGAACCGAAAGCTATTCAAGAACAACAAGTGGCGCTGCAAGAAATCCGTCAAGAGATCGACCAAACTAAACCTAAAGTTGATAAAGTTAGATTTTCTGGTGAGAAATTGATGAAGTTGTGTGGTGAGCCGGATAAACCGGACGTTAAAAAGCATATCGAAGATTTGGATAGCGCTTGGGATAACATTACCGCTTTGTATGCTAAACGGGAAGAAAATCTTATTGATGCTATGGAAAAAGCTATGGAGTTCCATGAAACATTACAGGTAAATTGTGATTGTTATATATGTTTGATATATTTAATGAAAAATATTTTCTTTTAGAATTTACTTGAATTCCTTAAACAAGCCGAGACTAAGTTTGAAAAACTCGGACCGTTGGGCACCGATATCGACGCAGTTAAAAAACAAATTGATCAACTAAAAAGATTCAAGGCGGAAGTTGATCCACATATGGTTAAAGTTGAAGCTTTAAACAGGTAAATTTTTGATTAGTTTTATGGTTTCTTTATTGAATACTTAGCGTTGTATTAACTCTGATTTTATTGTTTCTATTTTCTGTTACGACGATCTTCAGGAGTCTTGTAAGGCAAGGATATTTCAAATTCTATGGCTATGCCGTTGTGATAACGCAAAATCCGTTTGCTTTATTTGTGTTTTTTTTTGCTTTGTTTTTATATTCTTTATTGGTACACTTTTCCCAGATAATTTCTTTGGAAATTATAATTTATTATTTGGGAAAAATATTTTTATATCTTGTGTTTTTAACGCATTGAAGCCAAGCTAACGAGTAAAAGTACAATTTTTATAATTTGTGATATTTTATAATGGGCATGGAAGCTATTTTATCTCGTAAATAAATGCATGGTAAAGCTGTGGTTTTGCAGTGCCATTTTTTTTATTACAGTACTGAAAAATCCCGATTATTCACAGCTTTAGTGCCATTATAAGCATGAGTTATCTGACAAATGTTTGCTTATGCAGAGCTTTTCTTTTATCTGTAATGATTAGCCTAATTTAAATGTATTTAATTCCACAGACAAGCTCAAGAATTAACAGAACGTACATCCTCAGACCAAGCTGCATCCATCAAAGAACCGCTAACAGTAGTAAACAGAAGATGGGACGATCTCCTCAGAGGCATCGTAGAAAGACAAAGACAATTAGAAAATGCTTTGTTGCGTTTGGGACAATTCCAACACGCTCTCAACGAACTCTTAATATGGATCTCAAAATCTGATAAAACTCTCGATGAGTTAAAACCAGTAGCTGGTGATCCACAAGTTCTAGAAATCGAATTAGCAAAACTGAAGGTGTTGGTCAATGACATACAAGCTCATCAAACTAGCGTCGATACTCTGAACGATGCTGGTCGACAAATTATCGAAAGTGGAGAATGTAAGTATTAATACTAAATATTTGACACCTGTATGATGGACATGTTTAAAAAATTAATAATTATTATTTATTGTAAATTATTTTTATTAGCTGATGAAGCTAGCGTTACTCAAGAAAAACTGAATTTATTGAACACACAATGGCGGGCTCTAATGCAAAAGGCGGCAGATCGACAACGAGAACTCGAAGACGCCTTAACAGACGCTCAAAGATTCAACGCAGAAATACAAGATCTCTTATCTTGGTTAGGCGACGTCGATGGAATCATTACAGCTAGTAAACCAGTAGGAGGACTTCCCGAAACCGCCTCCGAACAACTAGAAAGATTCATGGAAATTTATAATGAAATAGAAGACAACAGACCCAAAGTAGAAACGGTACTAGCGCAAGGCCAAGAATATCTAAAAAAAGCGTCATCTCCCGCTTCCAATTTACAACATAACTTACGTACGCTTAAACAGAGATGGGATAACGTTACAGCTAGAGCAAACGACAAAAAGATTAAACTCGAAATTGCTCTTAAAGAAGCTACGGAGTTCCATGAATCGTTACAGGCGTTCGTTGATTGGTTAACTAACGCTGAGAAACATCTCCAGAATCTCAAACCTGTTTCCAGAGTTTTGGAAACGATACAAATTCAAATAGAAGAGCATAAAGTGTTCCAGAAGGATGTAAGCTCACATCGCGAGATTATGCTTGCGTTAGACAAAAAGGGAACTCATCTAAAATACTTCAGTCAAAAGCAAGATGTAATACTAATCAAGAATTTACTTATCAGCGTCCAACACAGATGGGAAAGAGTCGCTTCTAAATCTACAGAAAGAACTAGAGCACTTGATTTAGGTTACAAAGAAGCTAAAGAGTTTAATGATTCTTGGACTTCTTTAATGAATTGGTTAGATGACATGGAACAGGGTTTGGATGAATTACAATCTGAAGCTACCAGTAATGATCCTAATAAAATTAAACATAGTTTAGCCAAACATCAAGAATTCCAAAAGGCTTTATCTGGCAAACAGACTACTTATGACAACGTTATGAAAGCCGGTAAACAACTCAAAGAAAAAGCGCCTAAAGCTGATGAACCCACACTTAAACATATGCTCTCAGAATTAAAAACCAAATGGAATTCAGTTTGCCATAAAAGCGTCGATAGACAAAGAAAATTGGAAGAAGCTCTTCTTTATTCCGGTCAATTCAAAGACGCCATCGCTGCTTTGGTGCAGTGGTTACAAAAATCCGAAAAGGAACTCGCAGCAGACAGTCCCGTTCATGGTGATCTAGACACTGTAAATCATCTCGTAGATCTTCATAGACAATTCGAAAAGGAACTCGAAAAACGTAACGATCAAATGGAATCTGTCATCAAAAACGGACAAGAACTTGAAAAAACCGCCGCTAAAGCAGACGCCATCCAAATCAGAGCCCAACTCAACGAATTAACAGAACTCTGGGAAATAGTCACAGGTCTAACTAAAATACGATCTGATAGACTAAAAGATGCGTTAAAAGAAGCTGAAAAACTTCACCGATCCGTAAATATGATCTTAGACTGGTTATCCGAAGCCGAAATGAAACTTCGTTTTGTTGGAAACGCACCAGAAGACGAGGCCACCGCTTACGAACAAGTTAAAGCTTTAGATTACTTTAGAGCCCAATTAAATGAGAAAGAAATTGAAAAAGAACAAACTCTAGAATTAGCTCACAGCATTCTAGCTAAAGCCCATCCGGATTCGATCAACGTCATTAAAAACTGGATAAAAGTTATCCAAGCTAGGTGGGAAGAAGTATCTCAATGGGCATTACAGAGACATCAAAAACTTTCGCAACATCTACAGTCGCTTAAAGACATGGATGAAACTTTGGAGGAACTTATACAGTGGTTACTAGGATTGGAGAACACTCTTATAGCATTGAAGAGAGAGGAATTGCCGATGGATATTCCTACTACCGAACAATTGATTGCTGATCATAAAGAATTTATGGAAAACGTTCAGAAGAGGCAAAGCGAAGTCGATAGGGTCTGTAAAGCTAAACAGATCAAACCTGCGGCTGGTGTTAAAGACCCTAAAAAGTTTGCTAAAGGAAAAGGACAAATGTAAGTTTTTATTATTTTTTAAGTAATTTTTCATGAAATTTTGCATGATGACAAAAATCTTGTTAGTTTGATAGGAAAAAAAATTAAAATGAACACGCATCGTGCTTATGTTTGTTAATTTATTCTAAGTTTGTGTTGCATGCTTCTCTTTTTTCACTGTGTTATTATTTTTCTTTTATGTGTTTGTTTTCCTTCACCTCCTTCATCTTCGAATAATCAGTCGTGGCTCTCAACATGACATACACGATTCCTCGCAAGACATCTATGGCTCACTTAGCCGCAAGCAAAGGTATGTTTGCATTGCAATATTTATAAATGAATGGGAACAACTTATATGATTTTATTATTTTATTTTCGTTTATAACGAAGTTAATAGAACTTTATTAGAGTTAATAAGAGAAATGCAAATTAAATATGAAAAACATAACGTTTATAACGAATTTAATAGAACTTTATTATTGTTCAAGCTGATTGATAGTTAATGAAAGAAATTCAATTTAAATAAGAAAAAAATAACTAACGGATTTCCATCTTCAATGGTTCATTTCTGGACTAGAATAGGTTTTAGTATAAAATATAATTGTGGCGTGATTTATCCTTATAAGTGTTGCATTTGGAGCTACTCTTGGCCCCAGAACTAAAAAATTTGTTATCGAAATGCAGAAAATATGTTTTTTCCCATTCATTTACTGACTAACATTGTTTGTTTTTTTAAGCTTTTGTCTAGAATATAATTTATATTTAACAATCCATACAACTGGTAGATAGAACGTTCACTAACGCTAAATAGTGGCAACGATTAGTGATCGGCCGATACCGATATGTATCGGCAAATTTTGATTTTATCAGTTTGTAAAAAAAAATTGTTTTACCAAAACAACGAAATTATTTCGAACATATCATATTTATTTTAAATTATTTATCAATTAGATGAAAAATCTAATAATTCATTTCGTAAAACGGGTAATCACTTGGGCGGCCGGGGAATTACCGAAATTAGTTTGCCAGGCCAGTATTTGACTTTCCGATGTTTTTTAGTTTACAGAGTTGCTACTACTGATAATTTTTTACTTATACCAACGTATATATTGCTTAGTTACAGGTCTTTTAAAAATGTGGAACCGATACCGATTTATTATCGGTATTGGCAAAAACAATCTGTATCGGCCGATTACTAGCAATAATTCTTAGATTGTGACAATAGTAAAAAAATTTAGGTCTATTTTTTTTCAAAACGCTCTTGTCCTTACTTAGTATTTTTTATGTTCAAAATCTATCTGTGTTAGTTTTATAGCTAAGGTTATCAGTTTTTCTAGTTTTTAGTAATCTGGACAAATTTTAATTACAAGTTGATATTTATTCACCTGAACACTTGTGATACATTTATACAATTATAACACTCCTTCTAATGTTTCAAAGTGATTAAAATTTTTTACCATAAATTAAAATTTGATAGAAAAGGTAAAACGAAGTATCTGTAACTTTAAAAATGAATAGTTAATTAAATTTTTTTGTGGAATTTATAATCAGAATATTTGATTTTTTTCAAACCATTTTTCATTTTAGTTAGAAAAAATAATTAGTGAGAAATAAATCACAAAGTCAGGTACCATAAAAATTTATTTTAATTAGAAAGGCAACTAGTTTCGGTCAAAAACCATCATCACCGAAACTATTTGCATTTCGCCTGATTTTGTGCTTTATTTATTGGAAACTTTGACTACATTTGACATATTTGGATTTCTAAATAAACAATTGAGTTTAAAGCATTGTTTTAGTTTTTTGCTTTGTGTGCATTTTGTTTTATTTGCTTTTTTTCGATTTTTTTTATAGCTTAAAAGGATCGAGAAGCGACTTGCACAGAGGAAGGTTAGCATTTTATTGGTTTGCTTATTTTTAACATGTACTCACTTGTTTTTTGTTTTATAGTTTTTAGCCACTAACAAACTAACAACATTTTGTATATTTAGATTGATAGAATATTAATTCAATTTTATTGAATATTCATTATTTTAAAGGAAAAAAATATTTGTATAATTTTATTTCTTTAAAATTCATCAGAATGAGACTCAAAGTCGTACCACAAAATTATGTTAAAAGAGATTCAACAATTATAAATTGGCAACATGTTTCAGCCTACAAGGGCCATCATCAGGCCTAGAAACAAAATTACGATGTTTCTAGGCCGAAACATGTTGCCAATTTATGATTGTTGAATCTTTTTTAATATAATTTTGCGGTACGACTTTGAGTCTCATTCTGATGAATACCAATTACCACGTTTGAGTATGGATAATTTGGTTTTTCTTTAAAATTGTTGTATAATCTAGAAAAAATGGTTTTATATTATTTTTTCTGGTTATATTTATTTCTTTTAAAAAATGCAAAACTTGTATGTATACAATTATTTAAACCAGACAAAATGGATTTTATCTAATTACATTTTTTGTTTTAAATGAAAATCATTTAAATTTGAAAAAAATAGATTTTACAAAATTTCTTGATGGAAACTTTTCTTCCATTAAAAAATATTTACATTAATCCGTAAATTATTAATAAAGTTTTGCATTTTTGTTCTTGAGGCAAGTCAAAGTCGTTTGAGTTAAGTAAAATTATCAACTTCAACAACAGCGCAGATTAAAAGTATATACAAGATTTGTCTGACAATTTCAGAAAAAAATCTTGTAATTAAAATCAGTCAAAAGAAAATACTTTTTCAATTATTACGACACTGATATAAGTTTCGTAATAGATATTTTACAAAAGTTGCAAACTAATAACAGTTATTTCTAATACTGATACTTCACCTAGATTTTATTTAACCGATATTATTTTAAGAATTATTTTTCTGAAATTGTCTATAGATTATTTGCTTGCTCATCCAACTTTGACTTTTATTCTTTACATGTTGATTTGTTTATTTAATATTGTCTTTAGTATGATTCAATAAATTAAATTTGTTAATTTTCGACATTATTTTTAAACAAATTGGTCAAGTAATTTTAGCGAGTAGAGTGTATATGTGTGTTGCATGGTGCTTTTATTTTTGACAGTCGCGTCAGCCTATCAGGACGGGATCTTCTCAGTCCGGACCCCAATTTACCGCACATCGGCCCAAGGTTCCCACCTGCCGGAAGGTACATACACTTTATCATTAAAAAAAAAACATAAATATTTCTAACTAACTATTATTTTTACTAACATATATGTGTACATTTATATTTGTTTTTGTGGTTGATGTAAAACCTAACGCGATGAAAAATCATAATCATCTTGTTAAGTTTTATTTAAAATAGTTTATATAATATAACTTAACATCAAATAAAAAATACACTGTATATTGTAATTAATATAGCACAAGCACGTATCGTAGATTGTTCCAAATTAATTAAATTGCTTGTTAGACATGTCATCTAATGAACGTTTCTGTTAACACACACTTTTTTAATAGTATTAAAATATCTTCCTTCTAAATTATAATTTCTGTCAATTTTAATGGAGCCATTTACAAAAATTCAATAACGAAAAAGTTACATATAAAAATAATTCAAATTTGAACGGAGAATTAAGTTGCCAATCACATGTCCACTTCATTATCCATAGAAAATTACTTAATCTTCAAAGTTGTTAAATTTTAGGACTTTTCTTTAATTTCTTTTCAATTTCGGAGAAAATTACTTAATCTTCCAAAATTGTTAAATTTTAGGACTTTTCTTAAATTTGTTTTCAATTTCATATATGGATCTTTTCATTGGTTTGTTTTTACTTTTACTTTTACTTGGAACTTTTCATATATTCAAGAAACAACTTGATTTACTTAAAATTTGTCTCTAAAAGGGTGCCAGATTTTGATCCATTTACTACTACTTATTTGATAAAAAACAGTGAAACTTGGCCAGTCCCTTTGATTTTATCCTAATAAGTGACTGTCAACCTACGATAGATGGTGTTACTTACCAACTATCGCTTTTACTTATTTTATTCTTAATAATCAACAAAATTAACAGGAATTACATAAACTATTTGTTTTAATCCCTACTATGTAACTGTGTCAAAACCCGACTCTTATTTATTTATTTTGATAAACATTTTTATAAATTCCTCAATAGAATCACAAATGAATGGTAACTTTGACAAAAAATTAAAATTGACAGTTACTTATATAATTATCAGTAGAACTTCCAAGACATGTCTAACATCCCTCTACTGACAGCTATCAAATGTACTTACAATTTTTTTGATAAAATGTAGCGAACCGGAATTCCGTTCACCAAGAGTGAAATTCTTGTACGACAAGTGGCGTCATGTGTGGATGATGTCGTGGGAAAGACAGCGAGAGTTATACGATCATCTCGCTTATTTGAAAGAGAAAGAAAAAGCGGATAACTTCTCGTGGGACGATTGGAGGAAACGTTTCTTGAAGTTCATGAATTACAAGAAGTCCAGGTTGACGGATCTGTTTAGAAAAATGGATAAGGATAATAACGAATTGATACCTAGGGATGATTTTATTGAAGGAATTATTAAAACTAGTGAGTTATTATTTTTTATGTGCTGTATAAATTTTACAATTATTTTTTATTTTTCCAGAGTTTGATACTTCCCATTTGGAAATGAAACACGTTGCCGATATGTTCGACGAAAACAACAGAGGATTAATTGACTGGAAGAAATTTATAGCAGCTCTTCGACCAGATTGGGAAGAAAAATCACAGGATGTAGAAGCCCAAAAGATTCACGACGAAGTCAAGAGATTGGTCATGTTGTGTACATGCAGGCAGAAATTCAGAGTTTTCCAAGTTGGTGAAGGAAAATACAGGGTAAGAAATGTTCATTTTTTATTTCTATATATACTGTATATTAGAAACATACTTTTTGTTTCTTCTTTGTTTAATTGTTTTGGTGTTTTAGTTTGATAATTAAGTTTCTTTTCTTAATAGCATCAATGACTTCTTTATTTGGGTATTTTGTTGATAGTTTTTTGTTTGTTTTTAGTTTGGTGAAAGTCAAAAGCTTCGTCTAGTTCGTATCCTTCGTAGTACCGTGATGGTACGCGTAGGTGGCGGTTGGGTAGCACTAGATGAGTTCTTGGTAAAGAACGATCCTTGCAGAGGTAAGTTTTCTTGTTTAATAATAATTTTTTATATTTTAGTTTAAAAATAATAACGTGAAATCAAAAATACAAAACATATGTATTTATTGGTTTTATTTTATCAAGAGATATAATTGAAAAAATATTAACAGGGGATATTTTAACACGGAACTTTTTTTTGTTAAATATTATTTGTATATATCTGCTTCAATTTTTTTTAACAAAAACAATGTATCATTAACAATAATTCATGTATTACTCGCATTAACATTGAGTCTACGTCTATTTAAGTAAAAAATAACTTTCAGCTTTTTAAAAATCTGATTCTAACAAAAAAAAAACAAACATTTTTACTAAAAATATATATCAAAGTCATGAATATTTTTTTGTATACAGAGTGAGTTATAAAGTATAAAACTGGCATCTTTATTAGAATGATTATTTTAAATATAATTTAAATTGGAAAGGAAAAACAGCTTCTCCTAGCCTAAATAAATGTTATAAGTTTAATTTCTAAACGCCATTGATTAAGTAGATTTAATAAACCTGACTACTATAAAAATATAATATTTCAAGCTGAATAATTTATTGCCTTTTTCTTTAAGACCAGCTCTGTATATTTAAAATGTTACTAATATATTTGCTGTTTAAAAAGTGTTAAAAAACGCAACAACAATGTAATTAATTCATAATATGTAAATCATCCATTTAAGCTATGAAATTAGATTTCACATAGTTGCTTAATATATCAAAAAAGAATATCTCGCTTTTTTAAACACAGTTACTAATTTATTATTTCTTTCCTTATCTTCCCGAAATCGAATTTTTCCCAAAAACATATTTTGTTCGATTTTTTTTATTATAAATGATTTGCTCGTCACGTTTTATTTTTTAATTTTGGGGCTTAATAAATAGTGTCTTTAGTATTACCAATACCGCACCCTGATATACCCGAACAGCACGAGCCTTGGTGTCCTCTGGGTAAGGAAAATTGCATGGCTTCCATTGTACCGCACATTTTTTTTTTCATATATATCCCAATAACCACTACAGAATCCGGACAAAAACTTCATTTGTAGAAATAATAGATGATTTTTTTAAACCATTTCGAAAAAAGGATCTGTGTATATAGATGCAAATAACACTAGTCAACACGACTTTTTCAATTATATATTTTCGGTATCTCTCATGTATAAGTATCAACAAAACAATTATGAGAACATAATTTTTGATTGTATATCGACGATTATTTTTGAAGCGATATTCCTATAAAACAGATAATGAAGAATCAATAACTAAACCGCTTCCCACTAATGAAGATTCTCCACTATCGCAAATTCCAATGAAAGAAAAAGATTCCGAGGACAACGTAAGCGACATCGAATCCACCTCAAAGTCACAAGATTTTAATACATCAAAGTGAACTAAAAGACCAGTGATGTAATTTACTTCATCCAATTATACAAGTTACAGTGTCTCGACAACGCGATGCTGAATTTGTAGACTTTTTAAAGCAGAAAGTAGCCTTAAATATTGCAGTGTTGTGCAGGGGTTTATGAATAAATGAATGGAGACTATTTATTGATTATTCAAAATTAAGTTTACTACATATTGGCAATGAAATTTCATCTGTACCTTTAGCACATGGCAAAAAAAAACAAAAACTCTGGTCGAGAAAATTCAGTACAACCATTATTCTGGGAAAATATATGCAGATCTGAAAGTTATTTAAATATTGTTCGAGTTTCAAAGGGGCTGCACAGAATACTGTTATTTTTGTGCGAGTAGGACAGCAGAGCTTGTAAAAAAAAGAATAACAAATGAGGACTAATTACACCCATCTCAGTCTAAACCTATCATAATCTCAAATAAATTGTGTTCTTATATATTCATTGGTTTTTGGTATAACATATTCAGCTAATTGTTTTAAAAATGGATTCTGTTCATAAATATCTGTATTATTAAAAATGTGGTTTTTGGGATATCTCACTTATTTTTTAATGGTACTGGAAAGCTATATTATTATTTTTTAATTTTGTATATATTTTCTTTAACATTTAGCATGGTGTTGGTTAACTAAAAAAATATCTAGTTTTATTTTTGATTGGTATTTTCAGTTTTTTCAATTTTATTTTTCTACTTTTAAGTAGGTTTAGATAACCTAAATGCGATTTTTTTCAATTTTTTGGTTAATATTTATGCCTTTTGTAAAATCGTGTTTGGTTTTGTCACGCACTTTATTTAAGGTAATATTTTTTATCTTTTATTTTTAAATAATTATTCAAGTCACAAATTATTTATATCACTTAATCGGTAAGATATTCGAACTTAATTAAGAATTTTATTAGATTCTTAAAATGCCGTTTATTCACTATTGGATCCACGTTTCAATACAAAATGTCCACTATCAAAGATAAAATATATTACCTAAAAAACTTGCACAAAATTAGTTCTAAATAGTTGGATTTTTTTGCTTATTTTGTTTTGTTTTCTTTTTTCTCCTTACCACACATCCTTCGCTCGATCCCCTATAACCAATCTTTCTAATTCCCTAATTAAAACACCAACCTAAAAAAATCCCGCACCTGCGTTCTCTCTCTCTCACACACTTGCCAACACAGCGAAAGGACGCACAAACATAGAGCTGCGCGAGCAATTCATCCTAGCCGACGGGGTTTCGCAAACTATGACAGCATTCAAGCCCAAAACGTCTGCGTCTAGTCCCGCATCCGGTTCTTCCGCATCATCACTTCGCACGCCCCAGGGGCCCATTACTAAGGTATAATGCACCCGTCGACTTTTTCTATTTGGCTATCGTTTTCATCGAATAAAGGGCACTCATATAAAATGTTTATAGGAAAATATCATTTTTATTTTACAAAATATTTTGGACAAAGCTGGCTTGATAGATAGATGACTGGTTATGATAAATTAGAAGAATAAAGCGGTTCATTTAATCTCTAGACATTAAACTGATTGAAACATTTAAAAACAAAATCAATGTAACATTTCTATTTGACAAGTAAAATAATTTAATAAATCTCTGATATTGCGCTTCGTATATATTCCTTGATTTTATCGACAAAATACCTTCTATAGCTCCTTCTTCTGATTTTATTGACAAGTTCAATTTTGTCTTGGAAGGCAAAATTAGCCCGAACAAGCGCTAAAAAAAAGTTTTGAATGATGTATGATAATCTAATGGAACTTTTCATCTTATTTACGTATAAACAATCAATAAAGGTCTTTAGTTTTCCAAGAAAACCTCTGTTCATCCATTTAATTAGGAATTTAAAAGTAAAAAAAATTATTAGAAATGGTTACCACGTTGCCAAATACAGATTGTATTTATTTCTATCAAAGGTGTTTTTTAAACCTTTTAATTTTCTTGTCCTAATACGTAGTTAGTTTCAATGGTTAGTAATTTTATTTTTGTTCTAGCTGTTATTGTTTATTATCTGAGTTTTGTCGAATTTTTAAATTTTTCGAAAAACCAGGATTTGATTTTAAAACTAGATTTCAATATGATACAATAAATGAAAGAAAACATATAAATAAACTTCCAAAAATTTTATACAAGTGGGTACCGCCTAAATGCAACTTAAAGAGGAATTAAAAGATTAAAATCTCAAATTTTGATCCTATTTTTAATTATAGGGCATATTACGATTAATAAACATTTATTATAGGTATATATTTTGGTTATGTATTTTAATTTATAAAAATTAACTACCTATTCAAGTAAAAAAATTGTAGATTAGGAATTCCTATTATAGGTAGCTAATTATTTATTTAAAATTCATATCGACAACTACAATAATTTAAAAATATATTATACATAAATTTTACTTAGCGCCACTTTTTTTATTTATTTACTGCGGAACATAATGCATTAAGTTTCCATTTCACTCTTCCTACAATCCAAACGTAGATAGGGGAAAAAGTAAACATTTGGCAACAAAATTTAAATCCTCTTAATTTATTGGCACACGTCACGAGATCTACTGGACATAAATATTTAAATTTCAATAATTATTTTCTCGGCACCTGGTGAAATTTGAATGGCCAAATTTTGCTAAAGTACGATAAAGTTTCCTATTAACTAATAAAAAAATTGACTATTATAGCTCACTGCAAGCTAACAGTAACCAAGTAGCTCAGCTACGAACAGACGGTTGTATAGGTCACTGAAAATAGTAAGTGGGTGAACTAAATTGACCAACTATCGATTGCCGAAAACAGAGTTCCAAAAATTCGAAACTGTTCTCAAATTATCGCTGGGACAGACAGACGGACATTGTAAAGTCAATAAGTACCCCAATTTAACATACTTCAAATAAAAAACACGTGAAAGGGGCGGGTGGTTCCGGAACCATGGGAGCACGATGACAGTAACCTTTACGTGGTTCCCGAACCATATATGCATTAAACGAGAATTGTTATTACGTAATTAATGTCACTGGCAGATTTTTTTATTACTACGGCCCGGCCCGCCAATACTTCACCTTTGGTGAAGTATGGCAAACCGTAGTAATCGTGCAAAAATCTCAAAAAAATTTTTGGATCAAATGACTTAAAATGTCTTAAAACGTGGAAAAAATTGATTTTCCGCGAAAAAAAGTCTGTCTGTGTGGATGTTTGTGCGCACGATAACTCGAGAACGGTACGGCCGATCCGGAAAATTCTTTCGGCCATCGGTTTTTATTCAAAAAAGAAAGGCTCTATCAGAAGATAAGCAATATCGGGTCCGAGGATCCCGGTCCCGCCTACCAAGTGAAATATATATCGATATATCTCGATAAGGAAAGCAAATTTGTCGATACTGATTTCTATAAAGGTGTTGTGTAAGTCTAGACGCGTTGATTGATATCCAAATCGCAACCGGCTCGTTGAAAAAAAAAATTGGAAAAATTCCGATTTTTTCGAATCGGACTTTCTTCCGCTGATGGAAACGGGCCGTAGTCTTTAAAAATCGCGCAGAGATTCTTCCTTTTACTAGTTTGTATGTCTTATTTGTAGCTACCGTAGTAGCATTTTTAAATTTATATCTATAGCCCTACAGATTACCTAATTTTAATGATAAATCTTCCGAAAATGCAAAAAATAGTATATATACCCTAGGACTAAAGTGACTTAATCTCTTGAGTGGGAACAAACTCCACTGGTCACTTTAGTCCCGTGGAGTTTAATATATATTCGTTAATTGGTCAAAATTAATTTTGAAAAATCCTCAAAAGCCCATTTATTCGATGAAAATTGTAGAAATAGTATAAATGGTTTTGGTTTTTATTATCTTTATAATAATTCAAATAAATATAACTACTAAACATTTATTGAATTATTAGTAATATTTCTTTGCACATTGTCAAAAAATTGTTTCGACAGAAGCTTCTGGTAGTTATTTAAGCAAGTAGATCTAAAGGTAAGATAAGCATGCTTTTCTCTATTGCACCCAAATCATCAAGGCATTCATTTTGGGTAAGTAAAAATATTTATAATCATTTTTTTTGTGGGTTATATAATATTCCAAACAAGTGTTTTGTTTTGTATTTAATCGAGGTGCGCAATTTAATGTCGGTGGGAGGAAATACATGAATTTTGTTGATATTTTTTTTAGTTTTATTTTTCAGAGATTTTTTTATCATTTTAGCATTCATCATGCACACACAATCACTCGTATTTCATTGGTTTTGCTTACACGTGATTTTTGTTTTACACTCATTCTTTCTGTTTTACAATTTATGTGTTCGGTTTCATTTACCACAATATAACTAGAATTTTTTTTTTAATAAAATATTTGTCTAATTTGCAATAATGAAACCGAATATATACATTATTGCAAAGTAAAAGGTTAGGTTATTATTTTTTCTTGTATATTGACTAAAACATAAAAAGTTCCCAATAGAAATTGGTTGGTGTCCGTAATTTTGTTACCAATTTATATTGGGTAACTTTTAATATTTGGCTAGGTAATTAGGTATAAAAAATAGTACATATGGAATTATAGTTAGCTTTTTGATTTTTTCCACACTGAAAATAATTTCACTTCTGTTTTCTTTTACACAAAAAAAACTACTTTCAATATTTTTAAATCTACCAAAAATTATATGTATAATAGGATCGATTTTGCTTGTTTTTTTGTATACTGAGTTAGGTGACACTGAGGAAATTGTCAAAATTTCCAGAAAAATGTTTTATTAATATTTTAAATATTCTTGGTATATTTGATTAACATTTTGACAGTTTTATTTTATTAATGATGCTTTAAATGAAATTACAACAATCATAAAATAAATAGTTAAATATAACTGCCAAATTTTAACACAAAGACCTATAAACGAGAAATCACCCTGTATTTTTTTAATTCCTTTAATGTCAACTAACTAATTGACCATTAATTAAGCGAAATATGTGTATTTTTAATTTATAAAAGTTTTTTTAATATTTTTTTTGGTAGATTTTAAGACTGCTATATTTAATCAATTAAATGATAAAAATATTTATAATTATTCTTGCTAAATGCAACGTTCAAAAATTTTAAATGGTAATAAAAATTTAACAAAAAAGTACAATTACTATTAATAAATTAAAAAACAATCTGGTTACAAATTTTAAGTTTTTCCAAAAATTATGTAGAATAAAAAAATATGTATAAAAATTTCGATATTTTCAAAATGTTTTCTACAGTTGTGATTATTGAATTTTTTACATACTTTCGATATTTTTTCTAAATTTACTTTTGGATTTTTACAACTTTTAGAAAAATATCATTTTTTGAAAAATTGAAAAGATGAATTTTCTTTTAAGAGTCTTTTTTTAATATTAAATGAAGCTCGAGAAACCCATACAACTAATTTTTATATGACTTCCCTTCAGCTATTTTTACCCACTTGTTTCCCCTTTCAATTTGTTTGTAATTATCTCAAAGAAGGGAAAACTACTGGGGGAAGATAGTTGAACGGAAGTTATAAAAAACTAGATATACGGGTTTCTTGAACATAATTGATTTGATTGCTCCGAACCTCGCTTCGCTCGGCTCGGAGTAGATGGGTGGGGGAAGCTTTTCTCTCACTCTTTTTCCCCCTTTCTTTTTATACCCATATATTTATTGTTGCTCTCAAATCTTCTGTTTGTAATCTCTTAAATTATTGGGGAATTTATTAAGATGTCTATGTAGAAAGTGTATTTTTATGCTCATATTTGCTTTTATTAAAGCTTTTCAGAAAAAATATTAGATTCCCTTGTGATAATTTAATTAAACAAAAATATATTAATAAAAAATAGGAGAAAAATAGTGGTGGAAAAAGTGAAAAAAGTTTGAAACAAATAAGAAATACCAATTTTGTTTAATAAATATTACAAATTTCCGTTATTTTTATTAATCAGTTCGTACACGTTTAGTTCCTAAATTACTAACCTAATGCGAACTAGGCTTACAGGTTAATTCGCACTAGGCTAATAATTTAGTCGAGTGGCGAGTAATTTAGTCAAGTAGATTAATTTTTTTTGTAAAATTTCCAGTAAACAAATCAGAACCTCTCAAATTAATTAAACAAAAGAGATGATATCTAATACTGATCGCTAACTAGAGTAATATCAGAGTTTACTGTACTAGACTGTTATTTTTAATAATACACACTATAAAAACAAAGTATTTGGTAGTATAATTATATTTTAATTCAAGCATTTATAATTAAATATAGCAGTAGAATTTTTGAAAATATCGTAAACTACATTTGTCCATCACAGTTCTTTTTCAACTTCTCACATGTGTATATCTAGCTCACGAACACCTAGCGGAATTGATGCCTATTTTCGATGAAATTCGAGCTAGAGGAGAGTGCGGCAATGCGTACCCTTTGCACGTGGGCTCGACCGCAGGCCCCACCTTACACATGGCCCACGTTAATCCTAACACCTGCTATTGGGTAATTCACCGATTTTTATTTAATTTTCTTTTGCGTTTATTTCCGATCATATTAATATAGTTTTCTAATTAAGAAATATACATATATCTTTTATAAACGATTTTATAGATAGTTTTTTTAACTACATTACATAGTCGATACATATCTATATGGAACAGGATAAAAAGGAAGTAGCTTGACATTATTTGTAAATGGGAGCGATAATTTGTACAAGTAATATATTTTTATCAGATTAGGTGCAAGTGATTGTTTATATAATGTTCTACGACCTCATGATTAAATTTCGACAGAAACTGATATGGAAAATCCAACATTGGCTCACATTTTGCTCACCACAACCTAAAAGTGCCATGTACTATAATTTTTGACACAAAACACTACAAACACCAAAGTCATTTTTCTCGACCTTAACCACACAAACCTGGTCAGTAATGAGTTAACCACCGAATTTTCCAAACTACGACCTAATAGTTAAATAACCCTTGAAATTAACTTGCCGAGGCGCCAGTTTGGCCAAGACATTTTTTTGTTAGAGGTCAGATAAGTAGAAAAGAGAAAATAGCGATAACCAAACTTCTCAACACCTCCAAAATACATGTCATACTTCACATAAGCCAGAACTGTAAATGTCAGACAAAACATCCTGTAACTCCGTTAAACCCATCAAATATACGTATTTTGGAATCACTTCTATATAGTAATTTTAAAAACAAGCTCAATTTTTATAATTGGTGGCCTTAGTTAGAAAACTATACTTATTTTTTATACAGTTAAAAATAATAGTTGGGAAAATAGTGACGGTAAAAAAATATTCAAGCTGATTGAATTGTAGAAATTTTTTATAAATATTGTTATATTTTTATCTCGCACTATAACCGAAAAAATATTCTTTGCTGATAGAAAAAAAATGATCGGAAATTGTATACTGGGGCGATTTAAACCAGTTGGTTTATGAAAAAAATCTATAAATAATATGTAAAGATTGAAATATAAAGGAAGTAAATAAAAGTAGCTAAAGTTGTCTAAAAATTAATCAAAAAAAGTACTTTTTCCAAAATAACAAAAATTAAGAAAAAAGAAATCCTTTGTCAATTTAAAAAATAATTTGAAATCACAAATGTCAACATTTTCATAAATTTTCTGTTTGAATCGCCTCTGTGTGTTTTCTTTTTTATATACACCTCGTGGTGTGGTTGTCTTTTGGTGGTGTGTATTTTTGTTGTTAGTTTTTTTTGGTATAAGCTAGAATAGGAAAAATTGTAGACTTACTGTAACATTTACAATTTATTTTATTTTGACACGTTAGTCATGAGAGCATAAATTAAATCTTTTTTATTTAACAAGTCTATTAAATAGAATTGTATGACGTAAAAATATTTAACTTAGTAGCTAAAGTATTAAATAATTTAATTATTAATTGTTTTAGATTTTTATGTATTAATACAGTAGTCTACTTAGCATGAGCATGTTATATTAGCAATTTGTATCGACCATAATCTCTTGTGACAAAAATCCGTTAGAATATAGTTTATTATTATCCCCTGTATGAATGTCGTGGTACCATAACTAAAAACTTATAACTATGACGTTTGGTACTTAGTTTGACAGATTAATTGGTTGTTTAGTTGCCGTTATTGGGCCGGAAAAGGATCACCATAAGCTTTTGTATTTGTCCCAAATGCCCATGGTAGGTATTGAACAGGTTAGTAAAAATTCCAATTTTGACAATTCCCAAAAAAAAATAATAGAAAGTAAATTTGTACAGTTTAAGTAGTATTTTTTATAAAATTATTGACGTAATATATTGATATGGATCACCCGGTAAACTAGATGTCCTATCTACGATTTTCAATCCACTCTATAATGAATTTATAAAAAAATACAATTGGTTAATTTTAACGTTTCCTGTTTCCCCCTTGGTTCTGAACAGTCACAGGTGTGTCTTGTGTTGTTCTGTTTATTTCCTATTTTAGCCCCCTTTGTCTCACCTCAAAGTTTTTTCTGCTTCCTCTTCCTCTGAATATTCTGCTATCGTAATTAATTCCTTATTTACCTGCTTGATCTCCTGTATGTGACTCTTTATTGGTATTCTTTCTCTACCTCTTTCACCTTCTGTAATATTCTTTATATTTCTCTTTTTTAAACAATATGGCCCCACTTTTAGTGTATAAATAATTTTATTTTCTCTTTTTTATTATCAACAATTCATAAAAAATATTTTCAACATCAAAATTGACAAGAATTTCCAATTTTTATTTTCTTTCTTCATTAATTTAATTTTTAAATTAAAAAACACTAATTTAGCCTGGATTGTTCATCTTAGATATGATATCTGACCCCATTATGTATAATTTTCTTATCAATATATTATGAATAAAACCGCTTTAAAATGAAAATACTAAATTAATTTTTTGACCAATAGAAAATCTTATAGAAGAATTAATCCCATCAAACATAATTAAAACCAAAAGGTTAGGCATAACTCAAATATGGTCAAATCTTTAATAGCGAAATAAATCATCTACCACAATGTATTTAAATTTTTAAAAGGCGGTGAGTAGTTTCGGCTTAGGCCTGAAAAAAATTATTAGAAAAGTTCGAGAAATTGCAAAATTTATAATACAAATTAAAAAATCTTGGAATATAAAATTATTATTAACACAAATATGAAACACCAAACTGACGAATTATTTTTATTGAAGATTGTATTGACCAACCCGGATCAGGTAAGCACAGTTTTGGTAAGTATTGTAGTATTTTTATAGTTGTGCGTTAACGATAATAACAAAAATTAGCCAAATCGATAATTTTTGTTACAGATTTCCTTTTCTAAATTTTAAATTTTAGTTATTTTTAAACAATTTTAATTAGTAAAAATATCTAGAAGAGGATTTCTGATATGCTTTATAGAATTATCCATTTGCATATAAAAATGAATCTAAAGAACAAGGAAACAAACTGATATTATATTCTAATTTATTTATTTATTTACAAACAAATCTCACTAAAGAGTAGGAACAGTTATAAATATTTATCTTTTTCTTCTACTTTAGATTCACTTCTTGAAGCAAATTTTATCTACCACTAATTAGATCTTGCACCAACTACCATCAATCTTTTTTTTAATTTAACCTTTTCCACAGGTAAGAGAACGTTCCCAGAGGTCCGTACCGATGGGAAGCCTTCCGAGAACAGGGAAATCTTCTCTATCTGCAGGCACTCCAGATTCCCTATCCGATAATGAAAGTTCAACATTCCGCACGCCAAGAAAACCATCATACAGATCAAGTCTAACGCCTGGAGGATCTAGAAGTAATTCCCGACCGACCTCTAGGACGAGCAGTAGACCAGGAAGTAAACCCCCGTCACGACACGGGTCTAACCTCTCTTTGGATAGCACAGGTTAGTTTCGTCTTCGTAATATTAATTTTAGTTAGTAAATCAACTGAATAATTATTCTTTTTTTTTTGCAGACGATGCTACTCCATCAAGAATACCGAGACGGACACCAACGTCTGGAAGAAGTTCGGCTCTTTCGACGACAAAAAGCAGCATCAACGGATCTAGCTCGCGACCACGTACCCCAAGTGGATTGATATCGCCAGCTAGTCCAGTTGGAAGGTAATTTAGTAGTATTATTATTATTATTAATGCTAGTTAAGTAGTAGAAATAAAAATTATTAGGTTAATCCAAATTAAGACAGAAACTGACAACGCTAATAAAATTTTTGACTTATCAAAATATAATAAGTAGACAGTTATTAATAACATTATCATTTTGGTTTTGGATAAGTATTATTTTCCACAAAAAAATAAAACAGCCAAATATTCATATTTATTATTGAAGCTAAAAAGGTTTTTTTTGTTTTGTTGTGGAATTATCATTTGCGTCAAAAAAACTAATCAAGGCATGTTGTCCTATAACATTAATAGATCATCAGCCATACCCAGAGCATCGAGTATACCCGCATTAACAGGAATATCGTCTATTCAAAGGTAAAAGAGAATCATCGCTTCGTGTGTTTAAATCATTTAAAAAAATCATCATGGTGGTGTTGGGTTTAAAACGCTTAAATGTAGTTTCAATTAAATTTCAGAAGTTCTTCATTGGATAATTACTAGTTTTTTCTCAATATTGTTCTTTTTTCAATCATAGCATAACTTAAAAACTATAAACATATCCAAAAATGGATTGAAATTGAAATTTTTAATCATATCATTATTCTTGTAAGAAATTGGACAATAGAATTTCATTAAATATTTGAAATTTATTTCTAGCTATTTTCTTTATTATAATTAAACTAAAAATTTTGATTATTATCCAATACAGAATAAAAATAATTAATTACTTATTCGTTGGTTACTAACTGGCTATTTGGGAAATTCTTTTAAGGTTGTGGTTTTCAGGCTTTACGATTTTTTATATAAAAATTATCACTTCTTACAGACGAAAGAGTCCCGAACAGTCAGATTATTCTTTCAGACTGAAAAGTAGAGACCCAGTGGGCAGATTTAGTCCGAATTAGTGTAAGACATCAAATTTTAGATAACCATAATAACTATTTAAAAAAATATATTAATTCAACGAAAACTAACTAAAGTTGGGTAATTTTAATTCTAAATTTACTAATAGTTTCGACAAAATTAATAAAGTCCACGAATCTCTGAAATTATTCACACTATAAACAAAACTATAAGTTGTTTCTAAATAATATCTTTTTATTTTGTTATTATAAAAGGTCTCGCATACCGATTTATAGAGGAAAAAGTGAAGAATTTGACCCTGACTCACCCTCTACATCAAGTTCTTGCTCCATGACATTTTCTTCTGGGTAATTCTTAGCTTCTAACAGCATGCTTTTGTGTTTCGTGGATTTTTCTGTGCATAAATATACATAACAAAATTTATTATTGGTTGTTATTTAAAATAAATCGATTTTTGTGTATTTATGACTAACTATTGTTCTTTTTGTGCTTACTAACAAAATCAGAAAATCGTCAGGAAGTAAGAGCAGAATTCCTAGACTTACTCGGTAAACATTTTGCATGACTAATATCTGTTTTCTATGTACTAGTTTTTGACAAATTTATACTTTTGCATGGAATTAAAGATAGTGACAACAGATAAACCAACAAATGTACAATATGTGCATAAACGTCCTGATTCCGGGAAGATTCTGTATACGATTTTGTTAATATTTCTGATTGGTCACTCTGATTTGTATAATATCAGTCCAACATTAAAAAAAATGTATTATGGAGTTTAGATTAAAAAAAATTAACTTTTACTCGAATCAGTGGTCGTTTAATTCATTAACACAATAAATCTTCCGGAAAATCTCCTACAACCGAACTGTTTAAGAAAATTAATAAATTCGTCGGTTGACAAACCATTAGCGATTTCTAAATAGATAAAAAAAAAATAAACACCATTATGATGGATAATTAATTAATCGTAGTTTAAGGCAACACCCCATAGAAAAAGTATTTTTCAGCATCATTCTTCTCTTCTCTTGAATTGTTCTAACAAAGTAGAAAGCTATTGAAAAACCGAATTGGATCTGGCAAAGTTTCATTCGGATTTTCTTTCAAGAGTTATAATAAAAATGTAAAAAATTTCGGTTTCGTTGATTTCAAGAGTCGAAGAGTTAATTTCTTTATTAAATCCCTTGGGCTATTTATCAATGGGAAAATATACAAATTCTGGGAGCCAATTCCTTTTTGTAGCGTCATCTTCCTGAAGTTACATGTTTCTTATAAAACTGATAAAAAATTAAAATGCACAGTAATGACACGATTTTTTTGAGAATTTTTCTCTAGAATCTTCCCAGAACCAGACCATTTATACAGACTTCATACTAGTAATATTTTACGCTACCTTATATCACAGTACTCACGAAATTAAATAATAATAGTAATAATAGTAGAAATATATTTAAGGAGTTTCGTTTGAAAGTATAATAATATGTTTTTCTTTGAATATTCTGTTTTTGCATGCTTAAAATTACCTGTACATTATTTTTGCGAATATAATTTTAAAACTACGCAGAAACTGCTTATTTTTTGAATATTTGATTTAAATTGCGTTTATAACCAACTAACTAGCTTGTATGTTTGTTTTTTTTTGAAAGGAGTGCAAGTTCAAGCAAAGTAAAACACGTGACTATTGGCGTTGCCCCTTCGCTAAGGACAGCTTCTAGGTAATATATTAACTCGTTTTAAATGTATTTATCCTGTTTTTATAATATAATTTTAGTTTTTTTATGTTGAGTTGTTTAGGTAAACAACAAAATAATGTAAAACGTTTTGATTTGAACATATTAGAAGGAAATTTGATTTTTACAGGCACAACGAGGCAAGTTTTAGCTTTGATCACCCTTTTATTCTTGATTCACTCTTTGTTAAAGTATGTAACTCAGGTATTTCTTGAGATTAACTAATCAAAAAACCTTACTTCTACGTTATAGTTGTCCATTGTTTTTAATAAGACACAACTTCCAAAAATATTTTCTATTGCTGGAATATCGTACAGTTTTAACAAGCTAAACCCTTTAATAGCTTATCTTATTTTTTTTACTTTTGTATGTATCTTTTCAAATTTATGTACATAGTTATAACTTTTCCCGTCCGTCATAACTGTTAGTAAAATGTATTGTTTTGTTATTAGGACGCGTACCCCATCAGGTTCGACCACTCCAGTTCACCCGGACCAACAGACAGCAGTCTCAAAACTACTAAAACAATCTTCGAGTCGTTCGGAAACCCCGATTGGCCAAAGGACGCCTTCGGGTCAAAGAACGCCTTCAGGTTTGAGGACTCCCTCTTCCGGTCAAGTCCGGAAGAAACCGACTCCTATTTCTGATCGGGAACCTTTTAAATTTTAATTTTAGTAGCGTTGACGAAATAATGGATTGATTATTTTCGGTGTATTATTTCGTCGGGTCATTATTTTTTTTTAATTTAGTCTCTTAACTATTCCAAAAAAAAAACTCACAATGACTGACCTATGTTATGTTAAGAAGCCTAAAAAATGTTCATATTTTTGTATAAATGTAAAATATTTACTGACTTTTGTTTCGTAAATTAACGGCACTCAGTACTAAGTCGGTTAAATTTAAAAAAAAGAGGAGTTATTTATTTTTTGTGTATTTAAAAATTAATCATTTTTATAAGTTGCCATATTGTAAGAAAAAAAGGAGTGATGTTTTTATATATTTATATATATATATATTTGTGAATTGGTATATATTGGTTTTGATTTTTTTGTACGGAGGTTCAATCTGTATATTGGCAAAAAGGGACCATTTTATTTTAAAGGTTATTTACTAATTCGTCTAACCTGCTTTATGAATTTTATTTTTTATTAATCCCCTTAAAAGCCAAACACTACGCATACTACTTTTCTTTTTTTGATACGATGAGAGTGTGATTTACCAATTATTGTTAAAAAATGTTTACTTCTTATAATCGCCAGTATAAGTGGTAAACATCACGTAACTTATTTATATGTATTGCTTTTGTATTATTTAACTGATCATTGTTATTTAATAAAAACTAAATTTTATTATTAATCCGTACTTTTATTTATTACCAGATTTTCTAGCCCCATCAGATGTAGAAAATGTATCTAAAATTAATATATAATTGGAGTCAAATAACTCAATTTTCACTCAAAATTTAAAAATAAATCATATTGGAGTAGTTTAAGGGGCGTAGATTCCAAAAAATGAGAGAGAGGGCTACTTTTAAATTGGACAAAAAGTGTTGAAAAAAAGTGTTTCTTAATTCAAATTATCTTTCTTTATCTATACCTTCATTTTCATTACAATCTGAGAGAGAAAAATGGCAAGTCCCCCTTTGAATTTTTTGAAAAATACGATTTCCGATTTGATTGAAAATTTTTACAAAAGTAGTAAAAAGTGCGTGGATTTCGAAAAAGAAGGTAATTTTTCTCAAAAAAATTTATTAAGGGAGTTATCGATTTTTTAATAATGCACGATGACGCTCTCGCCATTTTTTTAAATTGTTAATAACTCCCTAAACTATGAGGAATTAAAAAACGAAACTCCACAAGTTTATAATACCCGAACTACACTAGAAGATGCATAACACAGGGAAAAGATTAAAACAATAAGTAACTAGAAAATTCCAAGTATTTTTCAAAAAAAAAAAGATTAAAAGAAACAGATAGCTCTCTGGAGTTCGAATTGTCATTCTCTATACATTCCTCTAATTTCATCAAAATTAGAGACAAAAAATAAATTGGCTCGAAAAAACGGAAGGTTAACCCCTTTGAAATTTTTGAAAAATACGATCTCTCAGATTTGAATGAAAATTTGTACAAGAGCAGTAAAAAGTGCGCGGATTTCGAAAAAAAAGGTAGTTTTTCTCAAAAAAATTTATTAAGGGAGTTATCGATTTTTTAATAATGCACTATGACGCTCTCGCCATTTTTTAAAATTATTAATAACTCCTAAACTATGAGGAATTAAAAAACGAAACTCCACAAGTTTATAGTATCCGAACCACACTAGAAGATGCATACTACAGGGAGTAGATTAAACCAATAAGGAACGAGAAAATTCAAAGTATTTTTCAAAAAAAAAAGATAAAAAGAAACAGATAGCTCTCTGGAGTTCGAATTGTCATTCTCTATACATTCCTCTAATTTCATCAAAATTAGAGACAAAAAATAAATTGGCTCGAAAAAACGGAAGGTTAACCCCTTTGAAATTTTTGAAAAATACGATCTCTCAGATTTGAATGAAAATTTGTACAAAAGTAGTAAAAAGTGCGCGGATTTCGAAAAAGAAGGTAGTTTTTCTCAAAAAAATTTATTAAGGGAGTTATCGATTTTTTAATAATGCACTATGACGCTCTCGCCATTTTTTAAAATTATTAATAACTCCTAAACTATGAGGAATTAAAAAACGAAACTCCACAAGTTTATATTATCCGAACCACACTAGAAGATGCATACTACAGGGAGAAGATTAAACCAATAAGGAACGAGAAAATTCAAAGTATTTTTCAAAAAAAAAAAACAAAAAGAAACAGATAGCTCTCTGGAGTTCGAATTGTCATTCTCTATACATTCCTCTAATTTCATCAAAATTAGAGACAAAAAATAAATTGGCTCGAAAAAACGGAAGGTTAACCCCTTTGAAATTTTTGAAAAATACGATCTCTCAGATTTGAATGAAAATTTGTACAAAAATAGTAAAAAGTGCGCGGATTTCGAAAAAGAAGGTAGTTTTTCTCAAAAAAATTTATTAAGGGAGTTATCGATTTTTTAATAATGCACTATGACGCTCTCGCCATTTTTTAAAATTATTAATAACTCCTAAACTATGTGGAATTAAAAAACGAAACTCCACAAGTTTATAGTATCCGAACCACACTAGAAGATGCATACTACAGGGAGAAGATTAAACCAATAAGGAACGAGAAAATTCAAAGTATTTTTCAAAAAAAAAAAACAAAAAGAAACAGATAGCTCTCTGGAGTTCGAATTGTCATTCTCTATACATTCCTCTAATTTCATCAAAATTAGAGACAAAAAATAAATTGGCTCGAAAAAACGGAAGGTTAACCCCTTTGAAATTTTTGAAAAATACGATCTCTCAGATTTGAATGAAAATTTGTACAAAAGTAGTAAAAAGTGCGCGGATTTCGAAAAAGAAGGTAGTTTTTCTCAAAAAAATTTATTAAGGGAGTTATCGATTTTTTAATAATGCACGATTACGCTCTCGCCATTTTTTAAAATTATTAATAACTCCTAAACTATGAGGAATTAACAAACGAAACTCCACAAGTTTATAGTATCCGAACCACACTAGAAGATGCATACTACAGGGAGTAGATTAAACCAATAAGGAACGAGAAAATTATCGATTTTTTAATAATGCACGATTACGCTCTCGCCATTTTTTAAAATTATTAATAACTCCTAAACTATGAGGAATTAACAAACGAAACTCCACAAGTTTATAGTATCCGAACCACACTAGAAGATGCATACTACAGGGAGTAGATTAAACCAATAAGGAACGAGAAAATTCAAAGTATTTTTCAAAAAAAAAAAGATAAAAAGAAACAGATAGCTCTCTGGAGTTCGAATTGTCATTCTCTATACATTCCTCTAATTTCATCAAAATTAGAGACAAAAAATAAATTGGCTCGAAAAAACGGAAGGTTAACCCCTTTGAAATTTTTGAAAAATACGATCTCTCAGATTTGAATGAAAATTTGTACAAAAGTAGTAAAAAGTGCGCGGATTTCGAAAAAGAAGGTAGTTTTTCTCAAAAAAATTTATTAAGGGAGTTATCGATTTTTTAATAATGCACTATGACGCTCTCGCCATTTTTTAAAATTATTAATAACTCCTAAACTATGTGGAATTAAAAAACGAAACTCCACAAGTTTATATTATCCGAACCACACTAGAAGATGCATACTACAGGGAGAAGATTAAACCAATAAGGAACGAGAAAATTCAAGGTATTTTTCAAAAAAAAAAAAACAAAAAGAAACAGATAGCTCTCTGGAGTTCGAATTGTCATTCTCTATACATTCCTCTAATTTCATCAAAATTAGAGACAAAAAATAAATTGGCTCGAAAAAACGGAACCCCTTTGAAATTTTTGAAAAATACGATCTCTCAGATTTGAATGAAAATTTGTACAAAAGTAGTAAAAAGTGCGCGGATTTCGAAAAAGAAGGTAGTTTTTCTCAAAAAAATTTATTAAGGGAGTTATCGATTTTTTAATAATGCACGATTACGCTCTCGCCATTTTTTAAAATTATTAATAACTCCTAAACTATGAGGAATTAAAAAACGAAACTCCACAAGTTTATAGTATCCGAACCACACTAGAAGATGCATACTACAGGGAGGAGATTAAACCAATAAGGAACGAGAAAATTCAAGGTATTTTTCAAAAAAAAAAACAAAAAGAAACAGATGGCTCTCTGGAGTTCGAATTGTCATTCTCTATACATTCCTCTAATTTCATCAAAATTAGAGACAAAAAATAAATTGGCTCGAAAAAACGGAAGGTTAACCCCTTTGAAATTTTTGAAAAATACGATCTCTCAGATTTGAATGAAAACTTGTGCAAAAGTAGTAAAAAGTGCGCGGATTTCGAAAAAGAAGGTAGTTTTTCTCAAAAAAATTTATTAAGGGAGTTATCGATTTTTTAATAATGCACGATTACGCTCTCGCCATTTTTTAAAATTATTAATAACTCCTAAACTATGAGGAATTAAAAAACGAAACTCCACAAGTTTATAATACCCGAACTACACTAGAAGATGCATACTACAGGGAGTAGATTAAACCAATAAGGAACGAGAAAATTCAAAGTATTTTTCAAAAAAAAAAGATAAAAAGAAACAGATAGCTCTCTGGAGTTCGAATTGTCATTCTCTATACATTCCTCTAATTTCATCAAAATTAGAGACAAAAAATAAATTGGCTCGAAAAAACGGAAGGTTAACCCCTTTGAAATTTTTGAAAAATACGATCTATCAGATTTCAATGAAAATTTGTACAGAAGTAGTAAAAAGTACGTGGGTTTCTAAAAACAAGGTAGTTTTTCCCTAAAAAAAATATTAAGCGAGTTATCGACGTTTAAATAATGCATAAGTGCGCTCCTGCTATTTTTTTGCTTGACACGTTAATAATATCCAAAAAATACACCAGAAGATGCCTAATACAGGGAGAAGATTAAAGCAATGAGTATCTAAAAAATTCAAAGTATTTTCCAAAAAAAGATAGAAAGAAACAGGTAGCTCTCAGAGATTTCAATTGTCATTCTCTATACACTCCTTTAATTTCAAAAAAGGGAAAGGTAACTTATAAATATTTGACAAATTAAAATGTTACATAAATTCCAAAAAAAGAGATCAGTTATTAATAGAGCCATCTCTATTAGGTTTAGAGAAAAACGAATTTAAGGGAAGAATTGCGGTAAATTTTCAAAAAATTCAGAAGAATTTGAAATAAGTATTCAAAAGTTAAAATATCTTATAAAATATATTACAAAAATAACTTATACAAGTATATTACAATTTATTTAACAAATAAATAAGTTTCAAATAAATAAAAATAATTAAGAAATACTACAGGGCCCGGTTTTTTCTTTACTAGATATATCCAAAAGAAAATAACTTTTAATTATGTCAAATAAAAAAATGCTTTTATAATCGTACAAAAATAAAATGCTATAACAATATTTGTAAAGGTTTAAAGAATTAATAAATTGAATAAAAGTGACGTAACATCGTAACTATCACACTTGCCTAATCAATAGATAAAATTGTTGAGTGATTATTAAAAAAAAATAAGAAAAAGACATTCTAACATATGAAGTATGTTTTATCAAACTTTAAAAAGTTATTTTACTTCCAAATAAATATTTCTTTGGATCTATTCTCAGGATTCTCTTTCCTTTTCTTTAATTCCTGGGAAAAAAGCTTCAATAGGCAAAATAGGATCCTCCGTTGATATAGTAAAGTAATTAGGGACTCTCCTGCTCCCTGTAGCAACAGATTTAAACAACCCAGGAGTATCGTATTCGGTCTTAAACGAAGACGTCAAATCGGATATTCTTTGAGAATAATCATCATCACTAATTTCGATAGTCGTAAGAGAAGGAACATCTGTCGTAGTTATTTTATTTAACTGATAAATTGTTGTGTTGTCTTCTTCTTCTACTTTTTCTTCAATTTCCTCGGTATGATTATCTTTATCAACTAGTTTTGTTTTCATTGTAATCGTCGGACGTCTTCTATTTGAGTAAAAACCAGGTTTTATCGATACTTTTGTTTTACTGGATTCTGTACTCGTTTTATACCTATCAAAAGGTCTTAATCTTGTATTAATAGATTTTATATTAGTTTCTGGGATAATATTCACAGAATCAATTGTAGTGTGTCTTGGATCTTTAGGCTTAAATCTTCTTCTTAAAATTAACTCAGTTGTTGTTTCTTCTTGATTAACAGGCGAGAAAGATGTAGAATGAGTTGGTCTACTTCTTAATCTTAATGGAAATCTATATAAATAAATAATTTTGATTAAAAATTAGTTCAGATATATTAAAGTAACTTACTTAAATCTGGATCCTTCAGAAGTAGTCTTCACAATATCAGTAGTAGTTGTTGAAGGCGTACTAGAGCTGTAATGCGTCAATCTCTGCCTGTAATCTTTAACACTAAACCTCGGTCGGTTTGATTTAAATAATGTTGGTCTGGTTTTAACTCTGCTAGATTTGGATGTAGTAACTTTAGATTCTGTTGAAGTCGTTGTAGGGATAGTGGTAGCCAGAGTTGATTGGGTTGGCTCACCTTGATCGAATTCTTGTCTTGAAGATTGGGTCGTATGGTCTAATTCGTTTCCCGGATTGTGGATGTTAACCTAAACAAACCCAATAATATAATAATTATAGGTACAAGAAAAATTAAAATACGCTGAAGGATTGAAGCAAAAAATAATTGAATCGAAATAATATATCAGATCATGTGACCTTCTGACAACTCCAAGAGCTCAGATGAAGAAATACAAACAGCCAAAGAAACGACATCCTTTAAAAGAATCGCTTAAAGTCAATGACAAACACAATGCCGCAAAGAAGTCAACGAAAGTCACCTGCTGCCCTAATATTGTGGTGGACGGAATGCCTATGAACGTTCAAAGGTGAACTTAAATCACATAATAAGAGGAAGGTTGACAATAAAATACACCAACGCTTCATTCTTCATAAAGACGCAGAAAGTGATGAAGGCACGCGCGAACAAGGCGTCTTTCCAGGTAGCCAAGGAACGTCATAACGACGTAAATTTTACGTTATAATCAATGTCACAGCCCAGTAACGTCATTTTTACGTAAGAACTGACGTAGATTTACGTCTAATTCACGTCCTTCATTTGAAATAAAGAATTAAATGAAACTTTCAAAAAGAATAAACACAAACTTCAAACTAGTGAAAGGAATAATGTCTGCGCGATTTTTCAAGACTACGGCCTGTTTCCGTCAGCGGAATAAAGTCCGATTCATTCGATAAAATTGAATTTTTCCAATAATTTTTTTTTCAATTTTTTTTTCAACGAGCCGGATGCGATATGGATATCAATCAATCAAAACGCTACTTACACAACATCTTAATAGAAATCAGTATCGACAAATTTGCTTTCCTTATCGAGATATCTCGAATAGAAGTTTCACTTAGTAGGCGGAACCGGGATCCTCGGACCCGAAATTGCTCATCTTCTGATAGAGCCTTTCTTTTTTGAATAAAAACCGATGGCCGAAAGAATTTTCCGGATTGGCTGTACCGTTCTCGAGTTATCGTGCGCACAGACATCCACACAGACAGACTTTTTTTTCGCGGAAAATCAATTTTTTCCACGTTTCATGACATTTTAAGTCAATGGAAGCAATAAAAAAAATTTTGAGGTTTTTGCACGATTTCAATACTACGGTTTGTCCTACTTCACCTACATGCGGGGGGAGGGATCATTTTATAAAAAAAATCGGTTGTGTCGCCCCAATACTTTCCCGACAAGTATCCAGAGACGAACACTTTTTCACCTGGAAAATTTGAAAAAATTGAAGGTCTCACAATTTAAAAATAGTATTATCTCTTAAACTAGAGAACTGTTAATTTTTTTGGAATCTATGCCCTTTAGAATGTACCTCTACCAATTTTCACTGAAATCAGAATGATAACAAAATTTGAAGATTTTTGAAGGCAGCCTTGCACTTTTTTTGGGCCACATTTTTTTTCTCTCCGATTTGAATGAAAATTGATTTATATATAAAAAGTATGTTAATTGGAATTTATGGGAGCCATCTCTTCTTTTCATTTCACAGCAATAAAATTTTTAATTTGGAAAATTTAAAAAAATTGAAGATCTCACAATTTTTTAAAAAACAATTATTATCTCTGAAACTAATAGAGCTAGGGAAGAACTGTTATTACCTCTCGCCCTTCAGATAGGAGAGGTATAGGAATCATGCTAAAAATTGGGTAGTGAGTTTTCAATTGATAAACACGTTTTGGGGTCCCTAGAATACGATTTTAATATTTTCGCGATGATGTCTGTGTGTGTGTGTGTGTGTGTTAGTGTGTGTGTGTGTGTTAGTGTGTGTGTGTGTGTGTGTGTGTGTGTGTGTGTGTGTGTGTGTGTGTGTGTGTGTGTGTTTGGATGGATGTTGTAGTAACGATAACTCAAAAACTACTGAATAAAAAAATTTGAAATTTTGCATACAGGATTCCGATACCATAGATTAGATCTGATTAGATTTTAGTGCCAATCGCACAACCGGAAGTGGCAGTTGCTATGGGTGATGACGCCATTATTATACAAAACGGCAATAAAGTTTTACACATATATTTTGTATACCCTATAGTTTATTTTCATCTCATTAAAATTTTCGAAACTTTTGCCATTATTGCCAGATTTACAAAAAAATAATTTTTTTTCATACCTTTTTTGTGTCAACCTGTAAATTTTTGATTCAAAAATGGCGAGAGGTCATGTGCTGGCCACATCAGATTTTTTTTTTTAGAGTCTACGCCCTTTAGAATGTACCTCTACCAATTTTCACTGAAATCTGAATGACGAGAAATTTTGAAGATTTTTGAAGACAGTTGAACTTTTTTCGGGGTCACATTTTTTTTCTCTCATTACAATAATTATTCATGTTTTTTCTTTGTTTTTCAATTTGATATGATAATTTCCGTAGAGGTTTTTTCGTTTATATTTTTCACCTTTTCAAATTAATACAAACTACTTTTTATGTATTTTGATCAAATACTGTAGACTACATTTGGATTTATGAGTATGAACTCGGTAATTTTTTTTAATCCGTTTTTTTAGTTTTCCACTTTATTTGTATAGGAATGTGCTCTCAAGTGACATCTAAATGACGTTATTTTAACTGACATCATTTATTGGTGATGTCAAATTCACGTCATTTTTTTGTAACATGACGTGACCGACTAAAATAACGAGGCGATCAATCTAGGACGGCACTCGACTGTAGTCACGTCAAGTGACAAAGATATTAAACAATAATTTTGACAGGTGGCTTAAATCATTTTCTTTATGAGATTTAGTGAATGTGTATATTTTAGCTCTGTAATATTAATAATTAAAAAATCTGATGTGGCCAGCACATGACCTCTCGCCATTTTTTAATCAAAAATTTACAGGTTGACACAAAAAAGTCTGAAAAAAAATTATTTTTTTGTAAATCTGGCAACAATGGCAAAAGTTTCGAAAATTTTAATGAGATGAAAATAAACTATAGGGTATACAAAATACATGTGTAAAACTTTATTGCCGTTTTGTATAAAAATGGCGTCATCACCCATAGCAACTGCCACTTCCGGTTGTGCGATTGGCACCAAAATCTAATCAGATTTAATCTAGGGTATCAGAATCCTGTATGCAAAATTTCAATTTTTTTTATTCAGTAGTTTTTGAGTTATCGTTACTACAACATCCATCCAAACACACACACACACACACACTAACACACACACACAGACATCATCGCGAAAATATTAAAATCATATTCTAGGGACCCTAAAACGTGTTTATCCATTGAAAACTCACTACCCAATTTTTAGCATGATTCTTATACCTCTCTTATCTGAAGGGCGAGAGGTAAAAACGAGGCGAAACACTAATTTATATTTATTTTATTATGAAACGTGATTCGCTAAATAATAAGTTTGAACATATTTAAATAAGAGTTGTGATAGCTGCGTTGCATAGTGCCAGCTAATGGTGCAGTGGGTCCGGGGATCGAATCCCACATCTCCTTCTAATTTTTTTTTATTTTTTTTTAAACACAGATTGGATTTGTAAGACTTCTTTTAATAAAATAAATATTTTTTTTAATTACACAGGCTATAGCTTTAGACAGTCAAAACTTCTAATAAAATAAATATAAATTATTGTTTAATATTTTTGTCGCTTGGAGTGCTACAGTCGTGAAGTCGTGTGCCGTCCTGGATTGACCGGCTCGTCTAAAATATCACCAGAAACTAATGTCATTATGGCCAGAGACAACTAGTTGTCTCTGTTATGGCGTTCGGTGGCTACTTGGGTTACACTCAGGTATCCGAAAAAGGGCATTCCTTCGTACCCCGAAGACTAGGAGAGGATGTCATTCAAAGAAGACCTCAAAACTGAATACCAAATCGAAGTTTTATCAGATAAGCCTGTTGTTTTTAGTTTCCACCATTGGATTATCTTAATCGAAATGCCAGAATTATTTGGGAAATAAAAAAATGCTACAATTGTTAACTATTAGATCACGCCTCGTACCTTCAATTGTAGGAGGGAACCACAAATGCGCAAAAAATCATCATACTAGGAATTTCAAGAATTCAATAAACCTATTAGCAAAATGTGCAAATTGCGAGAGTGGCGGCATTCTGCTAACTGTAGAGGATGTAAGGAATATATATTGTAATGATATTTACAATATCTCACTTTGGGTTGGGTTCTGTAAAAGGTAGAAACTTAATTACTTAACAACTACTATTTTAAATAAATTTTGTTTCTAATCTCTGGATTGCTTCTTATCTTTTTATTAATTTGTTTACCTTCCTATTGTTCTGCTGCTGTAGAACTCCGTTTCGTTTGAAATTTTTTAATTAGTAAAATTTTGTACCATCATTTTATTTATACATTTATTCATATAATGCCTCATACATAATCCTTTTCCTTCAGTTTCTTAACTATCATACAAATATCTTATTTTACAACATTTAAAACCATTCCATCATTTTGACTTTTTTTTAAAACAAAATTGTTATTAATTTTCTACCTTCCTTTTTTTTTAAATTCCACTTTTAACCTTTTCCTACTAGATTTTATTGATATCGCAACACTTAGTTTATTTTTATTCACCCTTTGACTACTTAAATTTCATGTATTATAATTCCAAAATTTTATTATATTTTATTATATCATCTTTCATTATTTTAATATATTTTAAGATTCTTTCACTTTTTTTCAATTTATTGCCAATTTATCTATAATACCCTCGTTTCTTTTTCTTTACTTACATATCAACTCTTCTATCCCATTTAATAAACATAGCATTTAACTATTAATAATCTTTTTTTTTATACATTAAATTTCAAATATAACTTTATCAACATTCATATAAATCTTTATGATATTATTCAAATCATTTTAAACATTATCTTATATAAAATTAATTATTTGTATATTAACTCCATTATAAACATTTACTAATAACTATTTCAAATCAAGATAAATTAATTTAATTTATAAAATTCCCTATACAGGATGAAATATTTTATTTTATAACAATATATAAGTCGACTAAAAGCAAATAAAAGTAGGAAGAACTAAAGAAAACCGGCGAAAATATATCCCAAAAACAACCAATGAAAGGCAAGCCAAAGAGGTGGACCGACAACTACCCAAATGGACAAACCTAAACATTACCTCAATTTTTAGCACCTGCTCCCTTTCAAATGAAAGCGGTACAAACCACTATAGAATCATTTAACGAAATTACGAGCGCCTTTAAAAATCTAAACTAAACTAAACTAGAAACTTCAGGTACATGATCCTCCGAGGTCTGATTGCACCATTTTACCAATAAGCTTAGAATGGTTAAGTTTACTTAAAATTTAAAGTTTTACTTTTATTCGGGTTGCACCATTTCCGGCTTTATAAAGTGATAAATAAAACTGGCAACAACGCATTTTGAGTCAAGATTCTAGAATTTTTCGTTTTTTTTGGATTGGACATCCTAAAATTTTGTCAAAAATTAACAAAACCTATTAGACCGGCAGTTGGTGACAGATTTTCGGATGTGATTTCTTACGGTATGCCTCTTGGAGTATATTATGGATATTCTAACGATAATAATCCATACATTAATGAATAATTCCGTGTTCTTAATATATAAAAGTTAGTTAACTTTTGTTTACAAATTAAGCTTTTTATACGATTTCTAGCAGGCTGCCATGTGCTTTAAAATGAAATTCAACGAAAAAGCCACTGGCAATCTCATTGGCATACCATTTGCGTCCATAGGGTCGGATCGGACAAGTATACCTGTATTTAAAAAAAAATATTTTTCGGCGTTTCGGAACAGTCTGCCATTGAATAGTATACATGTTTATGCTATACGTGAGCTAAAAAAATACGGCATAAAATTAGCGCATGTGCACCTCGCATTAAAATTTTTCCGTAATAAATTTCCGTCATTTTATTCTGTATGCCATTATGTTCCCATGCAGTTTGTGATAACATATGATGTATATGAAATTGGCATAGCAATTGGGACAGTAAAAAGTGCAGGCATACGCAACAGAAGTTGAAAAATTGTTAATCGAATGTTTGTGTATTGAATCAATATGCCCATTTGGTTTTTACTCCATTTAGATATATTTAGGTGGTATACCAAATGGCATACCGTTTGGTAAGGCACAAGGCTGTCAAAGCATAAAATAAATTCTAAAAGCACCACAACGGCTATTGCGACATAAAGAACTTATTTTTTATGATTTTATAGAGTATGCCTCTCCATTTTTTCCAAAAAAATAGAATTTTCATTACGGATAGAAAAAATCAAGGAAAGGGGTTTGCCTTCTACTTTTCATCATTTCAATGAATTTTTTCTCCGATTTTTGATTGTTCGATATCAGTTTTATTCTGAATTTTTTATATACGTAAGGTCGAAACTAAATTTTTTGATTTTATCCGCTTTTTGGCTATATCTCGGAAACTAAGCGAGATATTGACGAATATCAAGAGATGTTTTGTATTGAATTGAATTTCGTATACACAAAGTGCCGTTCAGTTTTCTGGATCACGCATAGATCTGATGATATATGCGGTAGAAACATCTGTTAGCGATAATATTGAAAAAAATTTCCCCTTGTAACTGGTCGGTCAATTGACATGAACCGGATTAATTCATCACCTTTGGACAACCAATAACGACCCCTCAATAAAACAAAGATTCCGACTGTTCCTAGAAGTTTATGCTTTCTCTGCGGACCAACAGAGAGACCAAGGGACAGACAGGAAATTTTTTAAAACCATCTATTTGGGAGTCAAGAGGTATAGAAACGTCGCTAAACGTTCCTTTGAACAATAGCCATTTATCATCTACATACAAACACGACACGAGTTAAATATTTATTACATTTCAAGAATTTTATTTTAATTATCTATCATAAATTTCGACAATATCAATATTCGAGAAAAATATAGTGCAACGAACTCATAATTTATTTTAAAAGTAAAAACATACGCAGGAACACAAAAGGACATTTGAGCAGTATTTGTGTGTTTATTAATAGAAAGTATTGCCATGTACACATTGAGTTTTTTCATGTCATTCATCAATAAATTCTCTTCATCGCTGTCGCCCTCTCCCTCTTCACTGTTGTTACTATCCATTCCCACATCGACGTCGAGGTTTTCCTCAACGTCGGGCTCATCATCGTCTTCGTATTCATCGTCCGAAGAAGCAATAATACTGTCTTGGCTACATGGTTCTAAGGTACGTGCTACCAGGGTGTTCTGAAGTGGGAGCCAAATGACCAAGAACAAGGATTAGACCCAACCAAGGGGGAAACATGACGGTATGCACCATAATTTTTTTTTAACATGATTATTTAAGTTTTTGAAGAAAAAAAACTCTTATAAGATGGCTTTGTCCGTGCGTCCGTTTGTTAGCCTGATTCAATTCGAGAACGGTGAGAGATAGAGACAAAACGGACAATGGCAATCGATTCAGCATCGGTAAAAACCCCAAAAATGATATTAATCTTTGACCTATTTCTACATCGTTTTTCACTTGTTTTATACGATAAACTCGCAAAACTGGTATGCCATTTTAATTTAGTGAACTTTGTGACTAACTGACTGAAGTATAAATTGAAAGGCATTCTGAGAAAAATGGCGGCATGTTTTTCCTTAAGTTCGCCAAAAATTTTAATGAATTTGAGTAAATAAAACGAGTACGAATTTTATGCCGTTTGACATTTCACTTCATTATATTATGATTACATGCATATTGGCATTTTAGGATACATATTTTTAATTGCAATAAACTTGTAATTAAATTTAAATAAATAAAACAACGTTTTAAGATTTCCACAAAAATAATAACAAGAGTTATTAATTTAATAGTGACGAGTTTATCATACGGATTTATTATTAAATGACCAACTTGACCTTAACAATTCGCCACTTTTAAATCTCTTTTAATACCTTAATCCTTTTGACAAATATTCTTTTAAAGTATTTTTTAAATTATTTTAAATTCTCTTTAGTTTTTAATTGCTTGAACGTTTGTTAATAGCTTTTGGTTAAGCCCTCATAATTTTAGAGAGGTAATTTTATTCTTAGTTGTTTTAGTATAAATTTCTTGATTTTCTTGTAAATAATATATACCAAAACAGAACCATCCGCGTTAAAGTGGGAAACTCCCTATCAGATCCTTTCACCCCTTCTGCCGGAGTCCCTCAGGGCTCCGTCCTTGCCCCTGTCCTCTACGTCATCTTCACCCACGACATCCCCGCTCCTCCTTCCCCCAGCCAAGATGTCCAACTTTACGCTGACGACACTCAAGTCTCAGCATCCGCTCCTTCAACCAGAGCTCTTAATACAAAAACCCAACAACTCCTAAATAGACTAGCCCACTGGTGTAGCAATTGGAGGGTAACCCTGAATTCACAAAAAACCCAACTAATCCTATTCAAACATCCCTCCCTCACTCTAAAATCCAGCCCAGATCCCAGAAATATCAACCTTAGGCTCTGGGGAGAGAGGCTCGTCCCTACGGATGACGTTACCTACTTGGGAGTATGCTTCACGCGTACTCTCAACTGGGGGACCGAAGTCCAAAGGACTCTTGACAGAGTCAGGAGACGGACCGCTCTCCTTGGGGCCCTGGGTGGACGACTGGGCAGGTGCAACCCAAGGACACTGCTACACACCTACAAAACCTACATCCGTCCCATATTGGATTACAGAGCTCTAAACTTCTCCACACTCCCTCCTCGTCTCCTGCACGCCATTACGGCAACTGAGAGGAGGGTCCTCAGAAAAACGTCCTACCTTCCCTTTCACTTCCCATCAAACCAAATATATCAACATACTAATATCCCAACAATTATTTGCAGGCTCAAGAAAATAAGAAACGGATATGTCAGGAGAAGATTGGATGACTCCAACACCCATGCCAAAGAAAGTCTAAGGATCGGACAGTTGACAGGAACAGAAGAGCAATCCCCAGAAAACCGAAGAGAAAACTCACACAACCCAATCTCAGGATCCTTAGTGAAGCAACAGAAGACATAGACCTCCCGGACGAGCTCCTAGGTCTATTAGAGGAAGCCCCTCTAAGCATCCGATGAGCACGACCACCACTGACACTTCTCGCCACACCGCACTGAGGCTCGTAAGTATCAACAATCATATAGCTACTCTAATATCTAAGTTAATATTCCCGCCTCCACAACTCAGGACAGCAGTTGTAATACAAAAAAAAAAAAAAAAAAAAAAAAAAAAAAAAAAAAAAAAAAAAAAAAAAAAAAAAAAATGTAAATAATATTAGTCTGATGAAGTTACTATGTAACGAAACTAGTCACTATTAAATGTATAACTTTTGTTATTATTTTTGTATTTTTGTGGAAATCTTAAAACGTTGATTTATTTATTTAAATTTAATAATGGATTTTCATCAAGTAAAAGCCGACACAGTTAAACAGTTAAAACTTTTAATTGATTGAAATGACGGAAATTTCTTAAGAAAAATTTACTAGATGTTTTTAATGCGAGGTGCAAACGGTAAGCAGGAACACAAAAGGACACTGACGTATAGCATAAACGTATAGACTACTCAATGGCAGACTGTTCCGAAACGCCGAAAAATATTAGTCTGATGAAGTTACTATGTAACGAAACTAGTCACTATTAAATTAATAACTTTTGTTATTATTTTTGTATTTTTGTGGAAATCTTAAAACGTTGATTTATTTATTTAAATTTAATAATGGATTTTCATCAAGTAAAAGCCGACACAGTTAAACAGTTAAAACTTTTAATTGATTGAAATGACGGAAATTTCTTAAGAAAAATTTACTAGATGTTTTTAATGCGAGGTGCAAACGGTAAGCAGGAACACAAAAGGACACTGACGTATAGCATAAACGTATAGACTACTCAATGGCAGACTGTTCCGAAACGCCGAAAAATATTAGTCTGATGAAGTTACTATGTAACGAAACTAGTCACTATTAAATTAATAACTTTTGTTATTATTTTTGTATTTTTGTGGAAATCTTAAAACGTTGATTTATTTATTTAAATTTAATAATGGATTTTCATCAAGTAAAAGCCGACACAGTTAAACAGTTAAAACTTTTAATTGATTGAAATGACGGAAATTTCTTAAGAAAAATTTACTAGATGTTTTTAATGCGAGGTGCAAACGGTAAGCAGGAACACAAAAGGACACTGACGTATAGCATAAACGTATAGACTACTCAATGGCAGACTGTTCCGAAACGCCGAAAAATATTTTTTTTAATTACAGGTATACTTGTCCGATCCGACCCTATGGACTCACGCAAATGGTATGCCAATGACTTTGCCAGTAGCTTTTTCGTTGAATTTTATTTTAAAGCACATGGCAGCCTGCTAGAAATCGTATAAAAAAGCTTAATTTGCAAACAAAAGTTAACTAACTTTTATATATAAAGAAGACGGAATTATTCTTTAATGTATGGCTTATTATCGTTAGAATATCCATACCTCAATATACTCCAAGAGGCATACTATAAGAAATCACATCCGAAAATCTGTCACCAACTGCCGGTCTATATAGTTTGCCCTAGTTCTAGTATGTTTTCAGTGAACAGGTTTTTCGGTATAATAAAAAAGTTGGATCTGTTAATTATACGACCCGTGAAACGAGACTTGTTTGGTATTGTAGCAAAAGTTAAACATGCTATAGAAAATAAACGGACTGATGGGCCATCGGTAGCGGAAAAAATTAAAAGTTGGAAAACATATAACTTGAGTTCAATTCCAATTGTCCAAATTATACCTACAGAAATTGGGAATCTTCCAGCTCTTCCTCCAGGGTTTTCACAAGGCTAAACACTGTTGGCTTTGTAAGGCGAAACGAAAACTCTGGAAAAAAGTTTTATTATCCAGGTCCTAATAATAATTTTTTCTTATATTATGCCGCCTAGGAATCCCATATTCCAAAAAATCTAGACTTTCAAGATCGTCTTTCATCTCAAGAAACTCGAAGAAGTAATTTCCGTGTAAAAAAAAATTACACAAAAATAATTGAGGTTATATACGTTCAGTTAAAAAATCAACAAAGCCGAGATATCTGTGGGCTTAGGTAAAGCCAAGTTTAGATCTGCAGTTGATGCTGATGCAATCGAATTTTTGATTTAAGCTAAGTTTTCCTTAAGTAAACTTAAAATTTGATTGGTGCAATCGGCCCCGAGACCTTTATCACGACAAACTTAGATATTTTACACCTAGAAAATATAACAAACATGACATTACTGTGACGTGTTTACTAAATATCAAACATCGAGCACCTACTATGGTTAGAAGTACGAAAAATAATTAAAAATCAATATAATACCAGGCGATTTATATAAACTATATCAGCAACTAGAATTGAAGAATACAATTTAAAAATATTAAAGCACTGAGGGTAAGAAACGTTTTACTTACTATCGTAGTTTCTTCAGGAGCGTTAGTAACGCCAAATTGTTCTCCACCACTAGCAAGAAGCTTCATCATAGCATCTTCTAACTGGTTAATAGTTGTGGTTTCAGAACTAAATTCACTGTTATCCTCATCGCTAGAATTTATACTGCCATCTTCGTAATCCATTATTCTGTGTGGTTTCGTGGTTAGGTCTTCTGTGTTTTGATATTTCGAATCGAAATCTGCTTGTTCTGAATTTTCTATTTCCGTTAATTTGTGATTGGTTGGCATTTCGGTTGTGGTTGGTCGACGTTTGCGGTATAGGATGTTCCTGTGTTCGGTTTGATCAATTTGATCTTTTCCTGAAATAAAATGTATTTGTATTGTACAAAAAAACATACAAATATTGTTTACCTCTTTGCCTGTAACGATTTCTTCCTCTTAAACGTTTTTCGCCACTATTTTCTTCGTTTTCGCTCGAAGGTGTCGTGGTTCTATGTCGTATTGGGCTTTCTTGGTACTCAGTAGTTGTGGTGCTAGGAAGTCTGTATCTATTGGGTCTTTGGCGTTGGCGTTTCGGTGGTTTTTCTGTTTCAGGAATTAGTTCTTCTTGTGTCTTTTGAGGTTCATAAATTTCAGTGGGTTGGGGTTCTTCAGTGGTAGTTGTAGATGGTCTTCTAATAAATATATTATTAATTTATTGTTAATATAAAGTAATAAAAATTATTACCTCGGTTGTGGACGTCTCCTTCTCTTTCTAGTAGTTAGTTCTTCTCTCTGGGTGGTCACTTCATTAACGATCTCATTTTCCTTTGCAGGAGCGTCAGTTTGTATAAATTCTGGTTTTCCCAATATAGGATAATGGGTCGAAACTTCTTTTATATCAAAAAATAAAGGATTGTTAGTTAAAACTGCTGTTTTGAACTTATTCATTTTTTTGCTAACTTGTGAGAAAACAGTGGAAGCTTCGCTCTGTGTTGGAGAAGTGGGAAAAGCAGATTCTGGTTTATAAGGAGTAGGTAAAAATTCTGGTAAGTTAAGTTCAACTATTGGTTCATTTGTAATTTGGGGAGTGGGAGGAGGACCGTTAGGTTGTTGATTCCTGAAAGATTGATACTGGTCTTGAGGTTTGATGTAATTAAAGGTGTAAGGATTAGGATTATCTATCCATTTTCCTACAAAAGATAAATACATTCCTATAATAAATCTTTAAAAATAAATTAACATACCTTCAGTAACTTCATAAGTTTGCAATTTTGGTATTTGTACAGGACTAGCGATCCCATGGTAATCATAATTAATATACTCCGCATCGTTGGTTTTAATTCTAGATGGAAGTATATTATGATATACTTTCAAATTTTCTTTGGTTACTTGTACATCAGTTGGAGTTTTGGGTTTAAAATGTTTTTGTAGCACGAAATTTTGATCGAATCCTAATGGAATTTGTACCAGATTTTCATGGATTTGAGGCGTTTTAGCTCCAAACTGTTCATGTATTTCTAAAACTGGTTCCGAAACTGTCGCTACATTATCTTTAAATTTTGTAGGAATTTTCGAATTCTTTAATTTTTCTTTTTCCGCCAAGTTTCTCGATGGCGGTGGCGGTACTAAATTTCTGCTGTATTCATCTTGTTGTTGTTTTTTTAATTTTGGAATAATAAAAGCTACACCGGGACTTTTATATTGTTCGAAAATATTATCGTTTAGTGATGGATATCTGTTTATTTCTATGTGCGTATTAGGTTGGTTTACTGTAAAGTGATTTGCTGATCCGAATAGACCCAATCCTTGAGCTTCCCTCGTCCTGACGTTGCTAGGTCCTTGTTTAATATATGGAAAGCTGACTAAAATATACAATGTAGTTTTCAATTATGTACTAATAGGTAAAAACTTACTTGCTGAAGGAGGATGTATATAAACTTCATTTCTAGTACTGTGCGCACCCATTTGTGCCCTAACCGGTTTCCTTTTCGCCACCATGTGGCCTACTGGACCGGCGGGTTTTAGAGGGTGCTTTCTAAATCCGAACTGCGAAGGTCGTCCAAGAGTAACGGCGTTAGGAGGTATCGTTTGATATTTTGAAGACGTAAATTTGCTATGTGGAGGTGCTTTACTACCTGAAGTAATAAAACTAATAAATATACTGGAGAAAGTAAAGTGCTTCCAATAATTAGTCAAGAATTCTAATATTGGCTGTGGACAATGAGTTTCCTAATGGTCAAGGAAAAGCTGGGCTGGATTTTGTGGGTTAAGGAAAAACTGTTTCTATGGTGTTTGAAAAATGCTTAGTTACGAAATTGCGCCTTACTTCGGAATAGCGAAAATGTTCTATGGGAAAACTGTTACCATGTTAATCAATGTTTGAAGACAGATTTCGGCTATTTTCAAGTAAGCAATTCTGCAAACTGTTACTTGAATGTTTGTTTATAGGTTACCATGGAAAATTATTGATATGTTTTAATTGATGTTTACCTAAATTTTGTACTTGTGCTGGTCCAGCATTAACATTAGTATACGAATTTGTAGAAACGTCTATTTCAGGTTCAACAGTTGATGTCATCGTAATTGGATTTTCAGATTTGACTATTTCCACTTCGACTACTTTTTCTTTTTGACTAGGTGGATTATATTGGGGTACCCGAAGGTCCAATTCGTAGCCCGAAGGCGGTCGCCGGCTTCCCACGATCGGCCTCCATCCATCGGATGTCATCGTGATTGGATTCTATTAAAACGAAAAACTTAATACCAGTTCATATAGATATTCTACGCTTGATAACATTGAAAGTTAACAAGACACATTTCGAGAATTTATCCTGAAAGCTATACTTGTTATCTCACGAAGATGATAATCAAAGGACAATAGATATTCAAGAGGGAAGTACAGAAAAAAGGAGAATCGGGAAAAATAATGATAATAATTCAGAAAAATCTAGAAAATCATGAATAAAATTTAAAAGATCAAAAGATGGGGACAATGATGAAAACGAAGAAGTTAAAGAAAAATCAAGCAATGGTAAATAGTTTACAAAATATACAAGTAGGAAGGACAAAGAAAATTAAAAAGAAATATATTCAAGAAACAAATAAAAATATTTAAGAATCAAGTGAGAAAATTGAAGGAATAATAAAGATTCTAAAAGATGATATGAAGCATATTTAAGAGTTGAAGAAAAATAATGAAGAAATAATTAAGAAAAAGTTCGGAAACTATCAAGAAATAATAGTAAAATGGAATCTGTTTTGGTTTTACATAAACTTACCTGCATATTGTTTTGAGCACTTACTGTCAACCATATTTGAAAATATATCGTAAAAACTGCAAAAAAATAAAAATCAACAAGCAAGTAATATTTTAATTAGTTACAAAATTAAAAAAATAATAAATAGTGAATAGTAAAAAATAAATGTTAAAAACTGTTAAAAGTCAAAAGTTTTGATATAAGTCTGGTATTAGGGTTTTCTTGAAAATAGTGCTCTAATTAAAGGAATTTCTAACAATTTTTTTCAAAAAAAAAATTAAGTTTTAGAAGTTCCATATTTAAAATTTGGGTCACTTTCCCAAAGTTGACAACACCGCATACGGTAATAAAGGTTTAATATTTACGTTCTGCGACATAAATTTCCAGCAAAAAAATATTTACTTACGTTTATCACATAAAATAACTAAACCAATTGACGAAACTTCTAGATATATCGTTTACCACAGAGTCATTACGAGTTTCGCCATAAACCATCAGCATATCACGTATATTCGCGTACTAAAAAATAACCAATTGCAATAAAAATGTTAATTGTACCGCAGACTGGCTAATTTCTTTTCAGTTTCTAGGAATGTAACAGATAAAGCGATATTACAGGTTTACCATAAAATTTTATTTTAAATTAATTAATACATTTGTTCATAACAAAAGGTTAATTTTAAGAAAAAATTGTATAAAATTTATTTGTTTGAAATAATGTCTTCTTTAATTAGAGCATTATTTTCGAGGACAACCTATATGTAAGGACCGATAACTTATTGGTTACAATTAACTATATTGATATAAGACAAAAATATAACTTTCTATTTAATTTTTTTTTATTTGGAGAAACAATCTCGTTTATTTATTTATTGAAAGGAAATCTACTGGAATTGTGCTCTATTTATTTTTTATGCTTTCTGTAGATTATGTGTGCGTATACCATGCTTATTTCCTTATTTAAATAAAAATTATTTAAATGCAATTTTCAATAATTAAGAATAATTAATTTGGTTATTACAAATACTTACTGTATAGTGTTTTCCATCGAACAGGCGGCATTATACTGAAAAAAAAATTAAATAATTTAAAATACTAGAATAAATAAGATATCGCGCATTTCAAATAAATTAGTGTTAAATTTAATTTTTTGAATAATAAACACTCCTTTTTATATTTTTTCTTCGGGACGTAAATAATTACAAGAATACACTGGCGCCCTTTAAACCCTTATTAATGACATAAACCCCAAGCTATGTATATATACCATATAGTTATGTATTGTTCGATATTGTTAATAACGAAAGTGAAAGCAAGATAAAGACTTGATAAATATATAAGTCTAAATTTAATTCAATTAATAAAAAAAAACAAATGATTTCTCTTTTTGTGTATATAATTGATATAAACTTTATTTGAACAAGCTTAAAAAGAACAAAAATTTTATGAAAACAAAAATTACTTTCTCGAGTCATATGGTGGCAAAGCGAGATATTTTGAAGCAATCAATGTTAATAAAAATTTTAATGACCGTTATTACGAACAATACCGACAATCAATATAATAAAAATGAAAGTAGCAGCGAGTAAATAATAATAAAATACCCGGATGTAAACAAATAAGAGCATTTATTCACTCAGTCAGGCATTGCCAAAATAGTCCGTTTTTTTTCTGTACCACGTTATACAATAATTGAGACAGATTACTATAATTTTTTTTGGATTGGGTTAATTATAATAGTTAGTGTATTATACGGAATATATATAAACAACATATATCTTCAAAGTTTAACTTAATATTTTCCTTTAGTTTAGTTAATATCTTAAGGTCAATTGGTCATTTTTTTCTGAAGTCAGTTTTAAAGGCAAAAACTGTTTTATAATGGTTTTTATTTTTAATTTTAATGTTTTGCGTTACTCATTAGTTATTTTATAATTCTAATAAAAATAGTCAGATAATCTGATATGCTTTCTGACCGTCCGTCTCGAGCAAATCGTAGAAATTATACGAATCGGCGCTCATCAAGTAAACTTAGAAAGTTATAATTTAAATAACGAATAGATAAAAGGAATAAAAATGGAGCCAATTACACATCGCAAACTCGAAGCACGTTATTTGTTTACGACCTGATTCGTTTCACGGCCGTTCGTTGTTTTGTTTTTTTTTTGTTTTTGTTTTCGTTCATTGAATTCTATTCTTATATGATATAATCAACGGCGACGGGACAGCTTTTACTTTTTTTTAATAATATTAAAAATTGCTAATTGTTTTAAAGCTGTTAAAATTTGGTAAAAAATCTAATAAAAATCTTCAAAATTGATAGGAACTGTTAAATTTTTTTTAATATGTCAATAATTTTTAAGGATTTCTCCAGATTTCATCATTAGATCCTGACTTGGTGAACATGGAACCACTTAGGATAAACAAATAAAGATTTTTTTTAAATTGGTCTACAATTAACAAAATATCGGTAAAAAAGGTATGTAAATTTCCGCTAGGTGGCGCATTCGGCATTTGATGTGGTTTTTTGTTTCTGAAATCTCCCTTTAATGGTCTTTGCATGGTGTCTATGTTTGTGAAAATCAGTTCAGGTATATCGAAGTTACAGTCCTTCTGGTGTCAACAAAGCACTTAAGAATAGGTGATACAAAAAATTGACTTAGAGAAAAGTTGTAGAATAAGGATAGCAGTTTCTAAAGCTAATATTTTTACCAAACTTAATTCGGGAATATTTTGTAAAAAAGCCAATTATATTTGTAAGAAACCAGAGCCACCTAGAGGAAATTTACGACCTTAAAAATATTTTTATGCAATTTTTTAGGGCCGATTTTGATAAGAATTTTTTCACCAAATTCTAGGACAAATGATTTCCGAGATATGGCCGTTCGTCACCTTTAATAAATCATCCTACATACATAAAGGCTGCTTCTCCTCCTTGTTTGATGTTTGTCAAAATTTGGTAAAAAAATTAATAAAAACGTCCAAAATTCATAAAAACTATTAAAATTAGTAACAAAAAAATTAGACAGACTTCAATATTTTTTAAGAATTTACCCCGATTTTCCTGATATTTCGTCATCGGATCCTGACTTGGTGAAAATGGGACCGCCTATAAAGTATATTCGTTCAAACAAAATGTTTTTTTTTAAATTGGTATGCAATTAACGAAAATATCGGTGAATATACATAAAAAAAATCGGCTGTGTCACCCCAGGACTTTCCCGGCTCGACCGTAGAGAATATGTTATTTATTATTATTATTTTAATTACAAAATACTAAGCATTACATTGATTTATGGAACACATTAAAAATAGCGAGCTGATGGTGAATTAATATTTCAATGTTGGTAATGACATAAGCTGCGCATGCGCACGTTGTATATCACACTGCTACAATTAAGATCTCCTAAAATCATATGTGAAAACTATTGGAAATTCGGGAAAAATTTTCATACAATAGTTGTAGGGAATTTTAAATGTGTATTTTTCTCGCCATCTAGCGGCGAAACTATGAGGAATTTGATAAAAGTTAAAGAAAATTTGATGCTTTACAACTTTGCACAAGAAAATTTTGCACTAAATTCATTGTTTGTCCTCAAAATCAAGAAAAACTAGAGAAAACATACATGCACATTTTTTACGCGCCCTCTAGTGGCGCAACTATTGGAGATTTTAGAAAAAGTTTGAGACAAAAGTTATAGAGAATTTTATGCTCTAAAACTTTGTACTACAACATTTTGCACTAAAATGTATTGTTTGTCCTCAAAATCAAGAAAAACTATAGAAAACATACATGCACATTTTTTACGCACCCTCTAGTGGTGAAACTATTGGAAATTCTGGAAAAAGTTTGAAACAAAAGTTATAGAGAATTTTATTCTCTAAAACTTTGTACTATAACATTTTGCACTAAAATGTATTGTTTGTCCTCAAAATCAAGAAAAACTATAGAAAACATACATGCACATTTTTTACGCGCCCTCTAGTGGCGCAACTATTGGAAATTTTGGAAAAGGCTTAAGACCAAAATTGTAGGTAATTTTATGCTCTAAAACTTTGTACCACAACATTTTGCACTAAAATGTATTGTTTGTCCTTAAAATTTAAATAAAGCAAAAAATTGTTACATGTATATTTAACCAATGTCGGGCTTGAGGACCCTCCACTGTACCAATTTAAACCAAAAACTAATGGTCGCATTCTAGGGACACACCGACCCTCCATACCAAATTTCAGCTTGATTGGTCAAACGGTTCGGCAGTTATCACACACAGACAGACCATACGCTGGAAATGGTCTCAATCTTCTTGGGGGACCTCAAAATGGATATTTCCATCGATATCTCGATTTTTTTTTTGCTCGTTCACCTTTCCCTTTGATGGGTCCGGGAAAGTAATATATACATACATATACAACCTCCTCCTCCTCCTTTTTTGAAGTCTGTCAAAAATTATAAAATCACCATTTTATTTCACTTGCATTTTCTAATGAAATTAACGAAAGCGATGAAAAATGAAAATTCAAAAAATAATTGCTAGTGGATGAGATTAAGATACAACCGCACGGTATTCTTATTGGCAATCGGTGCGGAATATTGGGGCAACACGAATTTAATTATGGTCATTAAATTCGCGTGAAATTAATAAAATACTTGTGTCCGAGCGTACAAGCCATGTTTGACCGCATTTCTTTTCCATCGAACTAATCTCTTTGTAATGAAGTGCATCGACATGGTACGTCCAGTAGTGCAAACTAATTAGTTATTTTATAATCATAATTTACGTAGTCTTGATATCATCCTGTATATTTGTTTTCAAATTTTATAAATAATATTAAATTTAGAAACTTTTATCGACTGTAAAATTTTCTGTTGAATTAATATTACGATTTGCTAATATGATGTGTATATAAAATATAGTTACTTAAAGTTAGCACAACAATTATAGCACAATCTACTGAGCCCTTTTTCATAATTTTGTGCGTTTTATGTGCGCTATTCGCGATTTTTGTGCATTTATACCTTTCTGTTATATTAAGCTTAATTGAAAGCTAATTTTATGACTTTTTTAAAATTACCACCATAATTTTGAGCTATGTACAAATTATGTGTGAAATCAAAAATTTTGTCAAACAGCTTTTTTGGAATTATATATGCTATCTTTCACATAAAGCTAACACAACTTTTGTTGATTTTACTTTCCCAACCCACCCATTGTGAACGATCTAAAAAAAATTTTCGAAATAAAGATGGAAATATACATTTTGAGGCCACCTGAGATGATAAAGACCATTTCCAGATGGAGTCTGTCTGTGTGTATTCTTCCACGATAGAGGCCACACGTTTAATCCGATTGAGCTGAAATTTGGTATATAGGTTTGAGTTACCCGCCGGAAGAACCCATTAGTTTTTGTATGACATCTGTCAAACGAAAGTGTCACTATCAAAAATATGTCATTTTAAAGCCCTTGAAAACCCATATTCAGAACACTCAAAATTATTTCTCCTACCAACTGTCAAAAAATAAAAAAAATGTCAAAATTTGAAACTGTAACATTAAATATCTGAAAAAGTATTCGTGGGATACTTGCCGGGAAAGTTTTAGGGCGACACACCGATTTTTTCACTATTTTTCCAAATTCTCACCTTTTACTTTCCTGATCCGCCTCCTAGAAGGGAAAGTATTGTGAACGAGCTAAAAAAAATTTCGAGATAAAAACGGAAATCCATTTTCGAGTGACCTTAGACGATTAAGACCATTTCCAGATGGAAGTCTGTCTGTCGGTCTGTGTATGTGTGTGTGTATTCTTCCACGATAGAGGCCACACGTTTAATCCGACTGAGCTGAAATTTGGTATAGGGGTTTGGGTTACCCCTCAGAAGAACCCATTAGTTTTTGTACGACATCTGTCAAACGGAAGTATCACTATCAAAAAATGACAGATCAAATATATCACGGAATTGGACATGCAATATGTCATTTGAAAGCACTTAAAAAACTCTATTCAGAACAGTTAAAATTATTTCTCCAACTGTCACTTGTCAAAAATAAAAAAATGTCAAAATTTGAAATTTTAGCATTAAATATCTTAAAAAGTATTAATCCGATTGGACTGGAATTTGGTACAGGGTTTTGGGTTACCCGTTGGAAGAAATCATTAGTTTTTGTATAACATGTGTCAAACGGAAGTGTCACTATCAAAAAACGACAGATACAATATGTCACGGAATTCGACTTGCAATATGTCATTAGAAAGCCCATAAAAAACTATACAGGACAGTCAAAATTATTTCTCCAACTGTCGCCTGCCAAAATAAAAAAATGTCAAAATTTGAAACTTTAACATTAAATATCTGAAAAAGAATTCGTGGATTTTTTTCAATTTTTTTACAATCTTTTCCAATTTTGTCAATTTTTTTTTTTCAATTTGTTTTTGAGATTTTTAAGTTTTTTTCAAGTTTTTTTGGAGATTTTTTTGAGATTGTTTGGGACTTTTTAGGTTTTTTAAAAAATAATAGATTTGTTTGAGAATGTTTTAAGATTTTTTGGTTTTTTCAGATTTTTTAAGATTTTTTGAAATTTTTTTGAAATTCATTAGTTTTTTAAGACGACTCTTTGAATCTTTTGAGATTTGTTGAATTTGTGTTTTTAGATTTTTTGAAATTTTTTTATATTTTTTGAGGTTTTTTAAGTTTAAGATTTTTCAGATTTTTTTGTTGAAATTTTTTAAGATTTTTTGAGCTTTTGAGACTTCTTTGAATTTTTTGAGTTTCTGAGACATTTACTATTTTAATTTTTTGAAATTTGACGCTTTAAATTTTTTGTGATTCTTTGTGAATTTTTAGACTTTTAAAGAATTTTTGGAGATTTTTGAGATGTTTTTGAACCGTCTAAAAATTTTTTGAGATTATTTTTGAAAATATTTTGAAGATTTTTTGTGGTTTTGAGATATTTTACCTAATTTGAGATTTTTTATTTTTGAGATTTTTGAATTTTTTTGCGATTTGAGATTTTTTGAGTTTTTACTTTCCAGATGTCTGTCTGTCTGTGTGTATTCTTACACGATAGAGGCCACAGGTTTAAACCGATTGAGCTGAAATATTTTTTGTACGACATCTGTCAAACGGAAGTGTCACTATCAAAAAATGATAGATGGCAATGTCACGAAATTGGACTTGTCGGGAAAGTTTTGGGGCGACACAACCGATTTTTTTTCATTATTTTTCCCAATCTCCCCAATTTTTCATATTCTATATCCAAATTTTTACTACTTTGGTAGTTTTTACCCTCTTTCATATTTATCTAATTCTTTTCACTATTTTTTCCCAATTTCCCCACCTGTTTTTATAGGTTACCTATTTAATTTTTTTCCAACTCTTCACTGTTTTTCCTATTTTTTTAAAGATTTTCCCATATTTCTCGCTATATTTCCCCCATTTTTTTTTAATTTATCCCACTTCCCTATTTTTTCTTTCCTATTTTTCACGAATTTTTCCAATTTTTGTCATTTATTCGTATGTATTAAAATGTATCCAAATTTTTCCACTTTCAAAATTTCAGTACCTACCCTTTTTCACTGTTTTACTGATTTTCTCCTTTTTCCAGTTTTTACTATTTTTCCCCAATTTTCCTATTTAATCAATCCAAATGAAATATCTGTGTAAAAAAATTTAAGTTTTTAGACTTACACCCATTAAAAATAATTTTTATAAGTGAAAAATTGGTAAAGAATGTATAGTTAAAATAATTAGGCCCTCTAAATTATCCCCCTTAAACCAACCCACGTAAAATATACCGTCGACGAAAACGTCTTTATTTTGAAAATTTATTCTTTATTCGGCCAAGTTCTTTTGAAAGAGAGAATAGAGCATAGTAAAAGAAATGATTTCTTACCATTCTTTATCAAAGCCCATAGAACTCTATAAATGATACAAAAAAAAATAATTAACAGACCTTATTAATTTCATTTATGTAAACAATACGTTCAGGATTCTAGCGCCATCTGTACCACACCATGATAAACTGCATGTATACAAATATTTATTGGATTATAACGGTGTTGCCAGTTGGTGCAAAATTACCTGATTTCGGAGAATTTTGGTATAAATTTGATATTAATTTTAATGTTTATTTAAAAAAATTTAAATCAGCTGGAGTTTTTAGGTTAGGTAGTAGCTATTAAGCTGTAACATTTAATTTTATTTAAAACCAATGATACTTTTGTATACGCCTATTTATAGTAATAAGCGGAAATCTTGGCCTAAAAATTTGAGAATTTTTCACAGAAAATAATATTAATAGAAAATTATTATCTCTCATTTTTTTGATGGTGGGTAGTCACTTCATATAATTTAGGTATTCACTTGTAAGTTTATCAACGTTAAATGTCCATTAACAAAAGCATATTGTGTTTAAAATTACTATTCTGTTAAATAATATAAATTTAGGTACCTGTAAAAAGTATTGTTCTTGATTTTTTCCTGAACATCTTGTAACACTTTACACTTAACACATATTTACAAAAAAATAATTAAAAAAATGACATCTGACATTTTTGACATTATTTACTTGAAATTTCCACAGTATAATGATTTCTATATAGTAGTTTCACTATGCAACTTTCACGGGTTTTAATTTATAAAAATGAATTCTCACTAAATGGAAAATCTGCACCTATGATTTTTAACAGAAATTTTGATGTCATAAATGAACACAATTAATATATTATAGGTTATGAATCTAGTGGAATCCGCAAATAATTAATTCGAAATCGACCAGATTACAACAGAATCACAACTGTCCTGGAATTATCCATAACTCCGATAAATATCCCACGTTTGGCAATAATACACTTGTCTAGTGGATACTGGAAAAAAAAACGAAATATATACCAAGGAGTTCAAAGTGCCGCTACCGAAGTGAAACTACTGTATATTATACTGTGGAATTACACTTTGGATAAAATGTGTTATTCCAGTGGTGTAGGAAGAAGTTATAACTATAAAGAACCTAGCCGAAGTTGTAAATCTATTTTTGTACTAATGTTTTCTTATGCACTGCGTTTAAAAAATACATCCCTCTTCTCCCCTCCTGTTTCACAAGAAGGCGCGCCATTTAAAATATAAATATTGGCCTTAACAGTATCAATGCATTAAATGTGACATTTCTATGACAATTTGCGATGTTCAAAAATTTTGAATTTTTATAAAGAAAAGCTTTGAAATTTTCATTTGTTCATTTTCAAGAATAATTAATGGTTTAAAATTTATGACATAGTCTATATTAAATAAATACGAAGTAGCGATACAATGTTGCCGTCGAGAAAGATTATATACGTTCGTTTGTATCGAGTCGAGCTTATACTAATTTACGATATTGGTGATTTCTTTTTACATTTATTTTCGAAACGAAAGTTTATGCGTTTCATTGTAAAAGTTTTAAACCTAACCTTAATTTTGACTTTATTTTAAAATATACTGTTTTTTATGGGTCTCCTGTCAATTTATTGGCACCAGGTAGTGCCAACTAACTAAGAATAATTTATCGTTTCTAAACAATTTGTTCCTATGATGTAATTATGCTAAATGTATTTTTATTGCTTATTACATTTGAAGGAAATCTTATGCTTACATAACCTGTTTTATCAATTTCATCTAGAAAAGATTACGATTATAAAATTACCACTGTAATCCGGTCCTGCTAATCGGAACATCAGGTCGATATAAAATCTCTTTTGGAACAAGTTCTACTTCTTATGTAACTATTCTTACAGAGTAATTATAATTTTTCTTAATTGTAAGTAGAGCGCCTGGTCGGAAAAAATTGTTGCATAAACTGTATTAATATTTCTTATTCATTTTAAGTGCGTTGTTTTTTATTAGGCAACGCGCTGCGAGTTGCGAAACGTGGGAAATAAATCTTGCATTTCCTGACGATTATAAGTGATAGGTGGTTTGTTTAATCGTTTTATTGTGTAATTTTATTTCTCCTCTTCGGTTTATTAGAAATCCCGATAAGTATTAAAATATTTATTGTATTAGCGAATCGTAATAAGCAATACGCCCTCTGGTGTTTATTCTAGAAATCAGCGTAATGGTGCAAACAATTTTTTAATATCCATGAAAACTACACTGGTTTTACCCTTATATACGTTCAAAATTATCACGTTAGGGGGCTTGACAGGTACTCAAACCACAATAATCAGATTCGCCAATACTGTCAATTTTTGAACAGTTGCCGATTTCGTTTTATAAACTTATGATAATGGGAGAAAAAATTATCTTTTACATGGCACATAAACAGATTTACTACTTTGGATGATTTGCTTTGTAGTTAAATAAATAACTTTTTACTACACCACTGGAATAACACGTGTTGTCAAAACTGTAATTTCAAGTTGATAATGTCAAAATCTGATTTACCGACATGCATTAAAAATGTCATAAATATGTCAAATTGTCAAACTTTTTAGGAATTAGTAAAGTGTTACATGGAGATGTTAAGAAAAAAATCAAGAACAATTTCCACAGCAAAATTTATGTTATGTAATAGAATAGTATGCTTTAGTTAATGGACGTAACCTAAATTAATATAAAGACGTAGCAACTAGAACAATTTTTTCCTTACATTATTTTGTGTGAAATTAAAACAAGTAAATTTGTAAAGATCATAAAAATTCTTTTAAAGAAACCACAGCAGTGAATGTAGATCAACGTAACATGGGCTGTGGTTGGGCTTAAATTTCGATCTGTCATTGCCGCGATTAATTATTATTTACTACTAGGTATTTAAATTAATTCTGGTTCACGTTCAATTTTATACATTAGATATAAACGGTTGTTTCTAGAAGGACAAATATGAAAGTTGCAATTACTGATTTACCGGTTTTGGCAAAAAAATTCAATCATTCTTGCTTTATACTTGTGAATTGTTGAATTAAATATAATGATCAATTTAAATAAAAAGTAGAAACTGCCAGTTTAAAACAAAACAAACAAAGAATCACTTTTAGCTCACCATTATTTTTAATGACGCAAGTCAACTACAACCGTTTGTCTGTCCGTCAGTCAGCATTATTTCGAGAACGGTTTCAAATTTTGAAATTGTTTTCAGCAATCAATAGCTGGTCACCTTAGCTTGCCCACCTAATATTTTCAGTGATCTAGTCAACTACAATCGTCTGTCTGTCCGTCAGTCTCTCTGTCCCAGGGATGAAAACAGTAACGAATTTTGAAACAATGTTTTTAGCAATCTATAGCTGATCACCTTAGCTCGTTCACCAATTATTTTGAGTGACCTAATAAGTCAACTACAACCATCTGTCTGCCCGTCAGTCTCTCTGCCCCAACGATAACTCTAGAACTGTCCGTAACTGAGCTACTTGCTGAATACTGTTAACTGACTGGGCTTATTTATTAAGCGAATGTATTGATAGGTAACATTTTCTAAATGTATCAAATTTTTACTGCCTAATTTTATATAAAAAAATGTTTTGATTCATTTTATAAATTTCAACGCGGTGTTCGCACTATTATAAGAACCAACGACTTTGCTTTTGGTATAAAAGTAAGAAATATTGCGGCATTGCCGTCATTTACTGTATGTACATGTGCTTAATTTAGTCAGTAATAATAATTGTATTATTATTTTTAAAATACATAGTGTGAAAATTGCTACCGTCCAGCAAAGACCACAAGGAGGTAGAGCACTTTATCCGCCAGTAGGAAAATTAGTTGACACATACGCAATAATTTCACTATCACTTTCTTTCAATATTTTCCTGTGATATATCTATAATAAATTTATTGCCTATAATAATAATAATAATATTGGAATATAGCTTGTGACACTGCTGGGGTTGTGATATGTTTTACTAGTTCACAAGACATCATCAAATTGCAATTTTGACATCCAAAAAAAAAACGAATCATTGTTGATGCATATGTCTCATGAGCTCATAGAAAATTGGATCCTTAATTTCCTTGAACGTGAATTAGGTACAGATTTCCACAGACTATACAAAAAGTATCTGTCTTACAAATATTTCTCTTTGGCACAAAATTTCAAAAACATTTTTGTTAAATGATGCAGAAAAGATGAAAAGATAGAAGAAAGACAGGAAAATGAGAATTAGAAAAACAAGAGAAAATGATGGTGAAGTGAATAGTCTGATGGCAATGGAAAATTAGACAAATAGAAATAGTAGCTGAATGGAAAATAAAATATTTTAATTCAAGCTCAGAGCAATAAAAGTATGCAATTTGTTATATTCGTTAATTTACTGGTCTTACTACCCTCTTATAAGTAATTTTTTTAATATTGGAAATATAATTGTGAAATTTAGAGGGAAATAATGACAATCGATATGGTTTTTTTTAAATTTGGAAAAAAATTGTCTAGGGGTGCTAGTTAGTTTTGTTTTGCTATTAATTATTTTTTCGTTGATTAATTTTATATAAACAGTCAATTATTCCTGTAAATATTTAATAAATTTCTTTTTAAATTTTTTTCATAAATTCTCAATTATAAAAACGAATTATCCTTTTTATATTATTGTACCTACTTTCTTGTGAATTTATGCCCTAATTTTTTACTATCGCTTTTTTACTCTAATTATTCTAATCATTCTTACCTTAATTATTTACGAAACTCTGTTATCAAAAATATATATATCCAAAATTAAATATCCTCACGAATCAATTTATGATGCACATTTCGCTGAACGTCACTATCTCGACAAAAATACGAGGCCAAATGCGTTTAATCAAGATCAGAGAAACGATCGCGCGACACTGTCTCGAAAATACAGTCATCAACTTCTTGTACATGTACTACAGTAGCTCCGTCGAAGAAGAGATAGTAGGATATGTCCAGTGGTCGGCCCCCTTCCAATATTTTTTGGCACGCGACCCACTGCAAGTGTGAGAGTAAAAATAGAGCAATTTTGTTGATTTTAGTAACAAAATATTATTGTGTGTTTAAATATACATGTAATAACGTAGATATTTAAATTTTGGAGGAAAAAATAATTTTTTTTTAGCAAGATAAGAACGGGGTCGCGATTACCGTCTAATACGCAGTGAGCCCGAGAGACATCTACGCCTGCGCCCCTCTCGTGACCACCCCCCATCCCTGTGAGTATGAGTTGACCTTGGTTCGTTCCTGTTACCGATAAGGTTGGGGAAATCTTGTGCGCTCCAAAAAACCCTTCAACCTTTTGCGTTCCTGTGCCAAGACCTACCGGCCCCATTGACAAAAAAAGGCCTGGATAACTGAAAATACAAATTTTAAACTGCGGTTTGGCAATGTGTGATTAGAAATGCTATTTTCCCCGAACCCTGTATAAAAAAATATTTTTTAAATCACATCAGTATGATTGACAACAAATGATACATCGCTTACATTCTGTGCACGAATAAAAGCACTTTCACAAATTGGCTACCTACTAGCAATATGGAATACCGATGATCTACTCTTACATACATATTTAGGACGACAGTCCGGTAGAAAATGCTTATCTTCCAAGTTAAGAATGAAATTTTCTATTGTTTAAATGTGCATCAATACATACTTCACTTGCTTTCTACGATATAATTTGATTGACTGACCACATGACGATATTCAGACGATCCTATCACTTTTATTTCATTAGTTTTTTTTTTGTTTTCGTTAATCAAAATTGTTTCGTGGTTGATTAACTCTCCAAATTTGGTGACTATTGTCCAGAAATAATAGAAAGTTTTAATAATGATAAATGAATACAAAAATAAGATTTCTTTGGTTTGATTTCACACGATTCAAAAATGTCAGAAAATCATAAAATTACTAATATTTGCATTTACATTGATTTGTAATACCCTAATAGCACAAACGGTCCGATTGACGTTTTTTATGGTTCATTTAACGTCAGAACGTCCGAGGACCAAAATAAAACGTTTCTGCAAGAACGTTTTTAAAATGGACATAAAGATACGTACGATAAAACGACTTCTAAACCTTTTTTGGACGTCCATGTCAGAATGTTTTTATAAAGTCAAATAGGGACGTTTTTAAAACGTTTTGTTTGAGTCGTTTTTAAATACACCAGTAACACGCACACTAAAAACATTCAAAAAGAATGTTTTTAGACGAAGTCAAAAAGAATGTTTTTAGACGAAGTCAAAAAGTTACGTTTTTACCTCTCGCCCTTCAGATAAGAGAGGTATAGGAATCATGCTAAAAATTGGGTACCGAGTTTTCAATGGATAAACACGTTTTGGGGTCCCTAGAATACGATTTTGATATTTTCGCCATGATGTCTGTGTGTGTGTGTTTGGATGGATGTTGTAGTAACGATAACTCAAAAACTACTGAATTAAAAAACTTGAAATTTTGCATACACGATTCTTATACCCTATATTAGATCTGATTAGATTTTGGTGGCAATCGGACGTGACAGTTGCTATGAGTGATGACGCCATTACTAAACAAAATGGCAATTAGGTTTTACACATATATTTTGTATACACTATAGTTTATTTTCGTATCATTAAAATTTTCAAAACTTTTGCCATTGTTGCCAGATTTACAAAAAAGTAAATTTCTTCCATACTTTTTTGTGCCACCGTGTAAATTTTTGATTCAAAAATGGCGAGAGGTCATGTGCTGGCCACATCAGATTTTTTAAGTCGTTTTTATAACCACTGTAAAACGTTCAAAAGACGTTATGTTTTGGGTATGCAAAACTACAAGTCTAAAATATGTCTAAAAAACGTTTTTGTCGAACCATTTATTTAGTCCATTTTGAAACTTTTTAAAACGTCTTTTTTCGACGTCTATATGACGGTAGAAATTGTAACATTTGCACTAGATAAAAACGTCTGATAAACGTTCGGTACTTTAATGAACGTTTTTAAAACGTCCCGACGGTTGTTCCGTGAACGTTTTTAAGGCGTTTTTTAAACGTCTCTGTGCTATATTAGGGTATTTTGATTTTCCATTTTTTCTGCGGTATCTTGTTGTCCTAACTTTTTTTAAGTATGTTAAATTTTTTGTCTTATAATTTCTCAACTTCTACTGTTCTTCCTATCAATGTCTATACTTATCTGTTTTATTGTTTATTATGTTATATTTTCTGTATAATTCTATTTTTTAAAACATCTTCTTTTAACTTTCTGTCCATTTCATTCTTCCTATTCTCCATCTCTTTTCGTAACTCGTAGATTTTTTAATTATATAATCAAATTTTTCCTCCATTTTTATCATTTTGCTTCATCATCACAGCCATCGCATCACTTTCTCCAGTATTTTCTTCCATTTTTATAATGATTTATTAAAATAATATTTATTCTTTTAGTTTCTAATTTACCTACTTATATTTGTTTATCTTTTACTCTTGTCATTCATTAAAAAGTTCAAATATATTTGCTTCGAATTTGTTTAAACAATCATTAAAACAACATTTTATTAACTCCTGCATATTTATATTGTATATATGTATGTATTTGTGTTTGAAAGATGTTTTTAATGTTTAAATGTAATGTGTAGTCTGGCTAATTGACCCCTACCAAAGCCATTAACCGAGTTAAAAAATATATAATGTGTAGTTTATTACTTTGTTAAAGTGAAATGCGAAATTTAAATAAATCATCTTTAATTACCTAGTAAGTTTCAATATTTAATACTAAATCACGCCTACAGAATTTTTTCTCTGCCAAACTGTTTTTGCAACATTTTAATATTCTTCACAATTTTTTTGTTATCGATTTTACCTCTCGCCCTTCATATAAGAGAGGTATAGGAATCATGCTAAAAATTGGGTAGTGAGTTTTCAATGAATAAACACGTTTTAGGGTCCCTAGAATACGATTTTAATATTTTCGCGATGATGTCTGTGTGTGTTTGGATGGATGTTGTAGTAACGATAACTCAAAAACTACTGAATAAAAAAATTTGAAATTTTGCATACAGGATTCTGATACCCCAGATTAGATCTGATTAGATTTTGGTGCCAATCGCACAACCGGAAGTGGCAGTTGCTATGGGTGATGACGCCATTATTATACAAAACGGCAATAAAGTTTTACACATATATTTTGTATACCCTATAGTTTATTTCCATCTCATTAAAATTTTCGAAACTTTTGCCATTGTTGCCAGATTTACAAAAAAATAATTTTTTTTCATACTTTTTTGTGTCAACCTGTAAATTTTTGATTCAAAAATGGCGAGAGGTCATGTGCTTGCCACATCATATTTTTAATTTAATTCACATAATTTATTTGATCCGAAGCATTTCTAACGTTAGATGTTAAGCTTTTGTTTTTTTCCCTATCATGCTAATTTTAACCAAGTTCAGATGAGTTGTGTCAGTGATGAGGGAGACATGGTAACCGTTTTTTACAGAATCTTCAAGGTGAGTTGTGTCAGAGTCGAACATACTTTTTAGGGTTAAGTACCCCAAAGGGTCGAAACTGAACCCTAGCTCTCACTCGCGTATCCGTCCGTCCGTCCATCTGTCACACCGGTCCAAGCAGCTAAACCGTTGGAGCTAGTCTTCAAATTTTCACAGTATATGCGTCTTGTTGACCCAAAGCTATATAATTTATAAAAAATATTTTTAAACGTTTTCAAGGGGGTCGCTGAAAAAAAAATTTGGCCTACCCCATAAAGTGTATCGTTGAATAAAGCTCATTTAGTAGACAAAAGCCATATTTTTTGTTTTAAAAAATATTGCAAAACGTAGGCATGAGAAGCCACCGAAGTCAGCATTTTTTACAAAATTTTGTTCCGAAGTATTTTTTAACTTTAAATTGACTTATGAACTTGAAATTTGGTGATAATGTTTATTGTTACGTATATTTTACCAATATATTAATAAATGATTTTTTCATTACCATTTCCTCATTTTTAGGGTTCTGTACCTTTGTATTTATGCGAATTGTGATATTCGATACGTTATTATTTTTATCTGTGCAATCGTATTAGTTTTATTAAAAAACGCATTTTTCATCTTATAATTTTTTTTCTATCCTTGTCGGTTATGTTGATATTAACAAAATGGTTCGTTGCATTTCAAAATTTCATTTTTTTCTTCGTCGAACACACGTGCGCCAGGTTATTTTTCTTTTCACTTCTTTAAATCTTTTTACCAAGAATTTTTGACTTATTAGTACGATTAAAATTTTAAAGTCCTTTAAGAATCCTGCCTCTGCACAGCTGGCTTATATTCTGCATTTGGTACGGAACCCTAAATCACAGTAAAATGATTATATACAGTATTTGCACTCCGGTGTCGGCACTTTCGATTTCCGTGGTGCTCAATTCGTTCGTTTATACAACCTACCAGAAAAGCATAGTGGCCAAATGTAGGATAATTATCTGAGTTACGGATAATTTCAGGAGAGTTGTGATTCTTTTGTAATGTTGTTAGCAGGCGTATATTTAGGATAATCAAAATCAAAGAACCTGTATTCAAATTTAGTTGACATTGGCAACACTGCAAATATCACGACAACAAAGCTTTAAATGTTTTTCGGTTTCTGCGCACACATACCCAACGTCGACGAGTCAATTAAAAATTAGAACCGGGGAAAGTCGCTTAGTGCAAATACTGTATATAATCATTTTACTGTGCCTAAATGTGCGAAGTCCGACACGCACTTGACCGATTTATTTTATAATCATGTTTTTATTCAATTTTATACAGCTTTTAAAAACATGTAAAGTTGTCCCAATTACTGTAGCAAAAAAGGGAGCGAATTTGGACTCCGATTCTTGGTAGATCTGGGTTTGTTCCAATCCAGTGATATATCGACAATCAAGAACCCGGACCTGTTGATTTTGTCGAAGATTAGGAATTTCCTGGCAATTCTTCGGACGATCCCTGTGATTTCTCGGTTTTTTTCGGTCGTACTTACTAGTCGGTTCTTCTTAGGGATTTCCGGGCCATTCTTCAGTTGGTCTTTCGTATATCGGATTTCCTGGATCCTATTACAGCCGTATTCATAGTCGATCTCCGGCGGGTCGCCAAACCCTAGTCAGCGGCGAACACACATGGTATATTTCATAGACGGCGCATCGCTGAAAGTTACATGCGCATTGAAATAATTTTCGGCGAACCTCCGAATAAGCTAAAAAGATGCTCCAGCGCCTTGCCAGTGTTAAAATTGTTTGTTAAAAGTTGAAAATGGAACACGATTTACACGCATTACATGCTATTAATGAAGATTTTAATGTTTTGAATGATATATATCATCGAATACCGAAACGATATATACGAGATACAGCCAATCCTCTAGAATTCTATGCAAATATAGAGTTTAAAATGCGATGTCGTTTCGAAAAAAATACAGTGATGGATTGTATAATGCCTTTAATACAGTGGTCACATTTTATAAACAATAGAGGATTACCACTACCACCTATAATATCACTTCTTGCAACTTTACGTTTTTACACTACAAGTAACTTTCAGGAGGAGTAACTTAAGAGGAATTTCACAACCCTCTATTTGTAGAACGGTTTTATTTGTATCAAGAGAAATTGCTTCAAAATGTTAACGATTCATTCGGTTTCCCTCATCGCAATCGGAATATGTATTATGACATTGCAGCATTTCCAAATGTTACATGATGTATCAATTGTACACACGTGCGAATTAAAAATCCAGGAGGACCTTTGGCCGAAGTATTCATAAACAGAAAGCGACATTTTTCAATAAATGTCCAGGTAGTGTGTGGACCAAACTTGGAAATTTTTGATATTGTTGCACGATGGCCAGGAAGAGAACATGATTCGACAATTTTTAACTTTAGTTCTGTGCGAACAAATTTGAACGTGAATTGTTAGGAGGATATCTTCTAGGCGACAGTGGTTATCCTTGTTTAGCGTACTTAATGATCAATTTTAGTTTAGCTGTTTCGAGGTCCTCAGTTGCGGTTTGCATTCTCAGTGCGTGTAGTTCATCGTTTTGTATTTTTTCCTGCTCTGCAATTTTTATACGTACCGATATAATTTTATCAGTGGCTTCCCGTTCTCTATCTAATAATTGAGCATCATCGACTATTGATTTTTCGATGTGCATATAAGCTCCGTCACTATCAAACTCATTAGGTATTTCAAAAGTTAAATGTGAAACGGCTACATCGATTTGAGACTTTTTTTTCGGGCAAAGCAGGTCCTCCTGTGCCCATTTGAAATCTTTCTGCTGCCACTTCAGCCTTCCGCAACCGTTTTAATGTGTCCCAACACCTTTTTAATTGCAAAACTGTACGCTGGAGTAAGTATAATTGTAATAATGTAATATATAATAATTATTTAAATATAATTTTTTAAATACCACATTTCTTAAACAGGCTAAAAATAAAATAACTTCTACACATTTATATCCCTATACAAATTGTCACAAAATTTGTGATTGTTAATTTTTAATAGCTATTATTATGATAATTTTTCGTTCGTAAACTCTTAAGCTCAAATGTTAGAATCAAATCAATTTATTGTTATTATTATACCTTCGTATTTCCCGAATTCCCGAATTCATTTTTCCCAGGCTTCAGATTTTCTCTTAATTGACGTTGTATCGGTCTTTTTTACTTCAATAATTGAATATTTAATAACTAGTTGCTTCAAAATTTCTTTTTCTTCAGCACTAAACGGTATATTGTTCGACATTTTCAACGAGACTGACCTATTTTTTTAAACTGAATAGTACCTAAATTCGCCAGCGATTCGTCAGTTGGCGTACAGCTAGTGTAGTCATTATGAAATGCATACCAGCGGCGAAGCGCCGACGAAGCGCTAACTGACTATGAATACGGCTGTTAGTCTGTCGGTTTCCCGAATCTGTCCTTGGTATGACCCATATTACCTATTTCCAGTTTTTTTTTTGTTAAACTTTAATTAATAAAATATTTTTATAATATAAAAATAAACTACATATAATCTGAATATTTCTTTATTTATAATAATTAAAAATTACAATTATCAGTCATAAAATCCTTAATAATCTATATACTCAAACAAAAAATATAAACCTATATGTATTATTAAAACAACTATAATGGAAGCACAAAATTTTGTTTTCTAAAAAAAAATACATTCAATTTTAGATAATCAGTATATGAAGGCTTTTGCAATGGCGTAAATATGAGAAGTAAAAAGGATAAATACCGCTAAAATAAGAATAAGCTCAAATGTTAATTAATGTTTTTGTACCTCCCAAAAAAAAATTATCTACGCCCAAATAATCTGAAATAAATTCCATATAAAACTTAATTTTTCGTTTCAATCGATTTGTGCTATCAATGCAAAAAGTCAGTCAATTAGTTTAGTATAAAAAATTTTAAACCACAGCAATATTTCCTTTTTTAGATCTAACCGAACTGCATCGACTGTTTTCAACTGTGTCTATAAAAGAAGTTAACATTCCCTCAACTTCCGACATGGCAAACTTTAAGTGCGTATTATCGATGTGATTTAACGAGTCTTCCAAGCCGATATTATTAGCCAAAATTTGTTGAAGTTGTGCCAAAGCTTCGTCTAATTCATTGTGGAATTCTTTGGAAGTTGCTCTTTTCATTAAATCGGATTTTGCGGAAATTGACGAATTCGTAGGGTTGCCTAGAAATATTAAATAGAATCGTTCCAAAAAGTTATTACCCAATTTTACATTTTTAGTCCCCAGATTTCAAGATATTTTCGGAATTTGGCAACGTAGGAATATTCGTTATAAAAATGCAAAAATGTGTTAAAACAGAAACAAAGTTATCAACAAATAATTTATCATTAATATTTTAAATATTTTTTTGCCGTTTCATCACCACAAATTTAGGAAAACTTCCCTAGATTTAGGGAAATTTTTAATAAATTGTCAATGGAGATTTAAACAATTCCAGTTGTTAAAAAGACGATCTGAAGGTCATATTTACAATAATTTTACGCAAAGCCGTATATGACAAAGACACTAAATATATTTTTCTTTATCATCAGGCCACGCCTTTTTTACTCTGTATTTTTACCTCGTCTTTCACCCCGCAAATATACTCTGATCTTTTATAAAAGGTTAACCCCCTCTTAAGGTACGGAATTTGTTACTCACTAACTAACGTTTCTAATACGAATTTGCGTTTGTTTTCTTACCTCCTATCCAAGTACTCATATCGTCTAAATCATAAGTACAAGTCCCATTTTCGTCTACAAAACTATCACTTATTCCTGTAACTTCTTGTTCTTTATTCTCTTTAGTATCCCTTTTATCATCATTATTTAATTCCGTTTCGTTCATCGAAATTATCGGACTAAGCAATTCCAAACTTTTTTCATTTCTTTTAGTTTTGCCATTATTGGGCACCAACGGTGTGGACTCGACAAATCTTTTTTTAGTCGATTTTCTTATTGTAACTTGAGGAGAATGGTAATCCGATGAAATACAATCCTAAAAATAAAAAAGTAAAGTACCTATAATAAAATAGTAAAAATAAAAAATTTAAATATTGTCTAATATATATTAAAAACGTTGAATTTTTTTGTATGAAACTCTTCACTAATCCACTAACTTAATAATATATACAATTCAAGAATTAGTAATTTGAAAGGATGTGATTAACTTGAATTTTACCTTTAAAAGTTTCAGTCTATTAACTTGAGCAACAATATGTCCTTTATGTTCTTCCAAATACCTCAGAAGTTCCTTTTCCTTTACATTTTCCGATAACAACAATTGATGCAGTTCTTTAGATTGCGTTTCGAGTCGTTTTATCACTAGCCTTAGTTGTGTTTTTGGCGACGACATCGGTTTTATATTACACAAATCTTTGTCGCTACTAAATACCACGCAGTTTTTGTCTATTCTAAAAAATAATTCAATATTCTTAAAATGTATATTGGAAAATCATCACAGATTCGGCTACGCTAAATTCGAAGATTAATTGGGATGGGGACAGTGGTTGAGAATTGGAAAACTATTAATCCTCTGCCACATAAAATTGTAAGTACGTGTGAATATTAATTTCAATACATTGAATATTTTTAAGGAAGTAGAAGCTAATCATCTTGATTAACTTATACAAAGAAACGATGGTTGTAGTGACTATTAATTCGGACTCTATTCGATTCGTCTGCTTGTTGATGGTTACGGTGATTGTGCCTTCGATTTTGCAATTACCTCAATATTTGTCGAAAAAAATAAAATTATACTTACTGAAATTGTTTCGTATCGACGATAACGGACTCGTCGTTTTCGTTGTTGCAATTCAAAATGCTGCAAAGTTTTTTAAATATTTTTAGAGAAACGGAAACGTTGTCGGCAGACGTGCAATATTCTCTAACCGAATGTGATAATCTGTGCGAATTGCTGGTTCTTCCTGTGAAAAAACACTTCTGGCATTGGGTGTATTGAATACATTTCGTGCATCTGTAGCGTAGACCCGTTATCGGATTAGTTTTGCAAGTTTTGCATTTTACCAAATGAACAACTGAAATATATTGCGTTATAATGAAACTGAAGATAACGGTTAGCAAAAAATCAAGGCCGTAAACATGTGTGTGTGTGTTAAAAAAACAAAACAATTGACTCATATTTTCTATAAACGCTGAGTAACAAAACAATAATTAGGCCTGAACGGATTAAGATCAGTAATTGAGGCCCAACCGTAAAACTTGCGACCACCGGAGTAATTGAGAATCGCTACGGGGAATACTTTTTTTTGGTTCCTGTGGAACCACCCGAATATGACCCAGGGTCAGATCGGTGTTATATATTTAAAACATTTCAAATATAATTTCAAAAGTACCGTCACGCCCCTAGAGTTCCTCAATAACTCCCGCGATGGCAAGTTGTCCGATTCTGAGGGTACCCAATGTAAGCCACAAAAAAATGTGATGCACACCGCGCTACATTGGGTAGTGCCGCTAGCTCCTGCGGAGGATGGGGTAACAAAAATTAACGTACCAAACCTAGGAATCCGACAGCCCGAGATCTTTCGTAAAATGGTCGTAACTACTGAACCTGCGCAAACTTATAAATAAAAAAAAGTTCAATACCAAACACAAGTTAGATTTAATAACCAGAGTGCAGATTACACTGATTAGGAATTAAGGTTATTATTACAAAAAAAAAATAAAGTAGGGAAAATCGTGTAGATTTCCAAGCAACATATATTAGTAAAAAAATAAAATAAAACTAAACTAATTATATTCATAAACGCCCACGAGAGTGATTATCCGCAATAGATTTTCCTTTGGGCCAAAAAGCGACGCTAGAGCTTTGGCGAAGACTTATAAAAAATTGCTTACAATAACTACCAAAGTTATGCGCGACTTGAATTCGTTGGTGTAAGATTTTTTTTAAGTTAAACAGCGAATTAAACTATAGAATTGTTCGTATTTACATATGTCCAAACATAGAAAAATAGTATGATAGCGTAACTCTTGCCTGACTCAACCGGTGGAGTTCTTAAATACCGTGATATCTGTTATCTCCTACCAAAAGTAACTCTATGGGCAGCAACAATACGGCAGTGAAATGCACAACACCAATATGAATTGGAGAAATGCCGCCAGTACTTTGTAAGAAACAAAACAAGAAGAAAAACCCCCTACAATGATCAAGAAAGAAAATATAAATAAATTGAAAAGAATATATACAAATGTCCTTATGAATCAATTGAACTAATGGTTTAAATCTTTAAGCCATGAAATTCTTTATACAAAAATGCTCTTTTTATCGTATTTAACATGGGTCAAATAAAATCGTTAAAAAAATAATACCAACAATTAAAAACTCGCAAACGACTGCCAGATAAAGTATATAGATAAATATAGGCAAAAGAAAAAGTAACAAAAGATGGAATAAAGTAAATTAAACTATTTCTATGATATTATTAAATAAAACAACGGTTGACTATTTAATAAAAATAATTAATTAACTTACCCTGGACGGGGTTTCTTTTGCGAACCAAATCGTAAGATATACAAAAAGCGATTATAGCCGTTGTAAATGATATTGCCATTATGATAAAAAAGATTCTTATTATCTATTCTTAGATAGACAAAAAATAAACTTTAAAGCCTACTGAAAGTACCCAGCAAACATTAATTTGCGGCAAATCAGCGGGCCATTGATGTCAATGAAGGCAAAATGCTGGCAGCGGCTAGCCGCCATAGTTTAGTTGTCGAATTTGTAAAAGAAATACTTTAAAGGCAAACTGCATGTAAATTTATTAAGGGCCAGAAAAGTATGACCTTAAATTTTGCGATGTAAAGTTTACAGCACAGGCACGATGAAGATTATTTAAATTGCTTGCCTTAATTAATGTTTACAAAAACGTAAGCGATACCGTGGTTCCGTAACTATCATATAGATAGAGTTAGTTATCCAGATACATCACATATTCAATATTGTACTATGGTACGTTGAGGGGAGATTTGAACTCAACATCTGGGCAGTGGGCACATTGCCGCTGACGAATGAGCCTGGTCACAGTAAAAATAATCATTTTACTGTTGTCTGAGTTCAAATTCTCTCATTGACAATGTTTTATCTATAGCCCACAATCACCCTGTATTTTTACATGGTACTAAATTTTAATTTTAAATATAAAAGTCAAAAACCTGCTAGCCATATGCATATGTGTACAAATTGTTTAGTCGTGCCAAAATAAAGTCATAAAGGGCCCTTAAATGTGCCAACCTTAATTGGGCCACAAGCTTATTTGATTAAGTTGATTTATTTTTACCATGAAAACATAAGAGGCCCGTAAATGTACAAGCGGCACATTGTCATGCGGCCGCCTGACCACCTGGTTGCCGGGCTTATGAAGCGCCGCCTTTCTGGCCCATAATAAAGCCGCGACGGCTTGATGCATTGGGCCTTAAACAATCCTTAAAGGCAATGTTTGTTGGGTAGGAGAAAAGAAAGAAGTAAAATCAAATAAAAATTAGGAAGCACAGGTAAGTATACATACCGTTTAATCCAATGTGGGGAAGGTAGCATAGATACCATGTTTATAGCATCACAATGAGAATGTATTTTTAAACAATATACCAATCCAAATAACCACAGGTCACTAAACCCTTATTTCAATACCATAAAATGGATGGAGCAAAATCCCCTAGGAGTTGAATTAATAATTCAGTAAAAACCAATCCTTGCCGGTTGTGCCCAGGGATGTATTTGCAACCAGGCGGATTAGGCGCGCGCCTTGAGCGGCAAAATATGGGGAGCGGCAAAATTTAGGAAACAGAATACTTAATACGTATGGAAAATGACAATTTTTAAAACTTGTGTTCCATTATTCTTGCATTACATTCCTAGTAAACGTCGCAGTCAACTTTATTCCATATAGTTACTGTACTGGCATAAAAATAAAGCCGATCTCGTTTAAGTTGGCGCAACCTGTTTTCTATGTTTACTTTAATCTACTTAAAATAGCTAATTTAAGTAATTTCATTTTAAAAACTATTAGATGGTTTGTGTTGAAAAAAACAAATTAAACCGATTTTTGAATGTGTAAGTGCTTGTAAAAAGTAAAGATGCAGTCAAGAGGGCGGCCGAATTTTATTGCCTGGCTGCGGCAGACGTCTAAATCCGTCCCCGTAAAAACCTCTACCTAACCACTGTCAAAGGGTACTTCGTACAGTGACCAACTTAAAACAAAAGAAAAACGAACTTCTAACGACAATGCCTTCCAGTCAAGAAATGTACCAAATAGATATGGCAATATCGCATCGCGTGGGTATTGGCCACAGTTCCAAATATGCGAAATTTTTAATCTAGAGGTGGGACAAGCGATTTTCAACACCAAGATGGCCCACCGGTGGGGAGTAATTTTTTTCCTAATATTCGGGACCACCCGACGGACCCAAAATTTGACCGCTATCTACAGTTTCACTTACGTTATAGAATAGTATATTTGTCTAGTCATGACATAATTGTTGTTTAGTGAAGATGAAAATATAGAACTTACCCCTTTCTGATATACGTATTCTGTAAAGTATAGAAATCCAAGAGATAATTTTTGGACTAGATTCTACCCAAGACATAAACATCGTCTCATTGATCCCCACAAAACCAGGAGACTAAAAATATAAAAATTTCACAAAAAAAGTATATTTAGAAATATCACCATCTACGGCGGTTCGTTCTGTACTGCATCGATATCCATCAGCCACGAGATCAAAATCTACTTAGCCGTTATGGGACATTGCATGTCACCATCGAAAGGTGTCAGCACCTCTAATACGAATAAATCTTAAATTCTGTTTAAAAAATAAATAAACAGAAAGAGGAATTTGGAAAGATTTATGCACCTCGACAATGATAGACAGCTACTGATGAGATCATAAAGATAGAAACAGCTGTCTATCATTGTCGAAGTGCATAAATCTTTGCAAGTTCCTCTTTCTGTTTATTTATTTTTTAAACAGAATTTACGATTTATTCGTATTAGCGGTGCTGCTTTCGATGGTGACATGCAATGTCCCCCAACGGCTAAGTAGATTTTGATCTCGTGGCTGATGGATATCGATGCAGCACAGAACGAACCGCCGTAGATGGCGTTATTTCTGTTAACATTCGGTTGGCTTGGCTTTCATGGGTTACAGTCGAGAAATTTGCAAGTATTTATACACTTTGACGGTATGATACTGATGAGATCATAAAGATCGAAACAGCTGTCTATCATTGTCGAGGTGCATACATCTTTGCAAATTCCTCTTTCTGTTTATTTATTTTTAAATGCATATTTAATTAATATATCTTCCTTACATTTAAAAAACAATTTTCTACAGCTAGAGACACCAATTTTGATCCGTAACTAGAATCTTCATGTAGATAAGACATAACCTCAAGAATTTTTAATAAAAAACTCAACAATCTTTGCCTTGTTATGCAATTATTGTGATCTGAACATTCTTGGAATATATATTTATACATGTCCCTTATATCACAATTGCTTAATATTGCCAATAGGACTTTCGTCGAGGATACTTGTATTTTTCCTTGCCTCTTCCTAAAAATTATTTCAAGATATATGGATTGCAACAATGACATTCTAACGCTGATCAGAGTCAAATCTGATGGAACAAACAATTAAACTAGTGTTACACAAGCAAAAGTTATTATTGTTCCTATCAAACCACTATCATTTTTTTTCTTTTCCGCCTGTAGTTATGCACAATGCTGCAAATTGGTCCACATAGGCCGGATTTAGGAACACAAAAAACTTTTTGGGTCAGAAATATGAAACGTGGCATAATTATAAATAAACCCTCTTATCCACCTTGGTCAGGTGATGAGAATTAACATAATCCATGAGAATATGTAACGATGATACTGTAGTACAAAATTTTCATTATTCCCATTCAAGGGCGTAGATACCCCTACCAGGATACCAAAAAATAGCACGAAAAGAAAAAATAAAATATATGAAATGTAGAGAGGGACAAACATATTTGTATAAAAGTTTTATTACATCCCCCCCAGGAAAAATAGTTATCTACGCCCTTGTCCCAATTTTTCAAATTTTGAAATATGTCTTCCTAAATCTGTCCTGTGGATCAATATGCGCCATCCATCTCATTTGACAAAAAGATTCAGTTAGTTACTGACATAACGTCATTTCCGTTGACAACGACCATAAAATTTTTGTCCTTGTGTTAATGATCAAAGAGTTCACTTACGGGTCGTACACGTTATATAAAAAATTTAACATCAGTTCAGTTGCTAAATCAACGTCGATGTTCGAATTATTTCTTTTATTTGACGCAAAGTATATGTCGTATAAAACGGCTTCTATTTCGCAACTTTCGAGGCACAAGGAACTTTCGTTGGCTCCTAAACGGTGTTTGTCAAAAACGCCAGATATATAATGTAGTGGTACATCATTCACTAAAAAAAATAAATTATTGTACTATAAATATAGAAATATGGAAAAGGTACATGTATTTACTGTATAATGCGTTTTGAAGAACTCTGAATTTCATAGCGACCCTGTAGATAGAATATTTTACATAATTGCAGTCATCTAGACGTTGTCCTATTTCTCTAAATTTCGGATGATCCCATTGTTTAGTACCTGTTGATTGACTGAAAAAGATATATACAGTGTGACTCATTTTAATTTTAACCACTCCAGAAATTCTCTATTTATGTTTATTTTTAAAATATTATATTTAAAAAAATTAAAAACTAATGCGATTTTCTGAAAAAGTGATTTATTAAAAACTACGTTTTTAATATATGATTTTTTTTAATTACCAATGTATATTATTGATATATTTTTACTTTCCGAACAACAAAGTTGTATAGAAGAAAAGTATTGTGATCATGATATTTTGACCATACCCAGATTTTAACGAATCTTTACGTTTTGAGGTCACCTGAATCCATTTATACCATTTTCAGCATGATGTCTGTCTGTGTGTGTGTGTGTGTGTCTGTGTGTCTGTGGGTGTGTGTGAACACGATAGCGTCTAAACGGCTGAATCGATTTAGATGAAATTTTATATACATATTTAGGGTAGCAAGGAGACGACCTGTATAGATTTTGGAGTCAATCAGACAACCGGAAGTGACAGTTGCTATAAGTCATGACGTCATATACTAAACAAGATGGCAATAAAGTTTTACACATATATTTTTTATACGTTATAGTTTAATTTCGAAGGATTAAAATTGTCAAAAACTTTTGCCATTGTTGCCAGATTTATCAAAAAGTAATTTTTTTTCATATTTTTCTTAAATAACCAAAATAATGCATTTTTATGAAAAATTACATGATATGAAAGTTGTAGAACATAAAATTTTCTACACATTTTGTCATTACCATTTTTTTGAATTCCTCATATATTCGTCGCTAGAGGGCGTGAAAATAATGTATATAGACATTTGCTACTTTTTTTTTAAGTTTTTGAGACAAAATTGTAGATTTTTATGAAAATTTACATAAAATCAAAATTGTAGAACTTAAAATTTTCTACAAATTTTGTTTTTAATTTTTTTTCAAGTTCAGCATAGTTTCGCCGCTAGTTTTATTTTAATTTTTCAGCAATTTTTATCCTTATTAAATTATTTTTTAGTTAAATTTTAATATTAAAAATTTTAAAAATATATCTTTAAATTTGTAATAATTAATTTTATTATTATAATTTTTTTCAAAATTTTATTACAAAAATTGTGATTTTTTTCAAAAATTGGATAAAGCATTTAAAATTATATTATGATTTTAAACTAAATTGAATAACTTCCACAATATTAAAGTTATTGAACTGGGACTTGCACCATTCTAAAGATAAAATAAAACTCTAAATTTAAAATGTATTTTAGTTTCTTAAAATTTAGAATTGTAATTTTGTAATTTTGTTTTATCAATAAGTATAAAATAAATGAAAAAAGTAAATAGCATATCCGAAAATGATCCAAAAGTACTATGTGTGTAAATTATTTTATAATTTTGTATTTGTAAAAGTTATAGAAAAAAATGAAAAAGGTTAAAACAATTCAATGAATTTTTTTTTTTTCATTTTTTTAACTAACTTTATTAATGCATTTTGATCCAGAAAACCTAAAAAAAATGGTCTGTTTCCCATTTTGAATAAAATTGAATGAGATATTAATTATTTATTGATTTTAAAATTATTCAAAAATGGGTTTTATTTTTTTTAAGGTTAATATTGGCATTAAAAATTTTAAAAAAATGCCCTTAAATTTGTAGTAAAAAACTCTATAATTGTGATTTTTTTCAAAATTTTATTCAAAAAATTGTAGAACTCATAATTTTTTTTTTAAATTTAATATAAGTTTAAAAAGAATTGAATAACTTTAAAAATATTAAAGATATTAAAATGGGATTTATACCATTCGATAGGTAATATAAATCTCCAACATTAGAAAATGTTTTAGTCTCTTCGAATTTAACATTGTAATTCTTATAAACAAAATAAAAAGAAAATTAATTTTTTTGTCCTTTTCTTTTACCGAAAATGGTAAAACAAATGAAAAAGTAAATAGTATATCCGAAAGGAATCAAAAAGTACATTATGTGTGAAATATATCATAATTTTAAAATAATACTTGTAGAAATTATACAAAATTATAAAAAATTTTAGAAAAAATTATTTTTTTTTAATTCTTGTAAAGTAATTTTATTAATGTATTTTGATGCAGAAAAACTAAAATAATCGATTAAACAATTACTTTACTAAGAGTGTTTTAAAGTTGGGTGGGATTACCCCTCATTTTTTTAATTCATGTTATAGAAGTTAGAAAAAGGAATAGAATTATTAATAAAAAATGTCTGAATAAAAAAGTACTTTTTTTTTAATTGTAATTTACACATTTTTCGAATCACCCTGTATATATATTTTTTTTATTTAATAAAGATTAGATTAGTAAAGTTTTGTTGGAAAAATAACGTCCAACTATTTTTTAAATTTTTTTCATTATTTTTTTTTTAACTTGAACGTCTTTTATTCAACGATTAATAATAAATTAATCAATTTTGGCTATTATTATCATCATTGTTGTTATTTATTAAAAATAAGTAAAAATGAATAATCTCTTTGTTATTAAAGTATGAAAAAATAACAGGTGTATTATTACAATCATCGAAATGTTGTTCAATGTGTAATAGTATATACATAATTTTAAATTATTAAAATTTATTAATTTTTTTGGCTATTCTATTAATATCCATTTTCTTAAATAAAGCAATCTAAATCAAGTACCACAAGATATGTTTCTTGTTAATGTTGAAATTAGAATTAGTGACTAGTTTCGACAAACTGCCATCATCAGGCCAAAATAAAAAATGAGGGGGTAATCCCACCCAACTTTCCAAACACTCATAGTAAAGTAATTGTTTAATCGATTATTTTAGTTTTTTTGTATCAAAATACATTAATAAAATTTTAGTTTACAAAAATTGAAAAAAATTTAATTTTTTCTAAAAATTTTTTTAACTTTTTATAATTTTGTATAATTTCTTCAAGTATTATTTAAAAATTATGAAATATTTCACACATAATGTACTTTTTGATCCCTTTGGGATGTACTATTTACTTTTTTCATTTGTTTTACCGTTTTCGATAAAACAAAAGGACAAAAAAATTATTTTTATTATTATTTTGGTTATTACAATGGACAATTTTAGCATTTTTTTTTAAATTGATATTTTAATATAGAAGGTCCAAATGTACCATTTATACTACTTTGTTATTTTTTTAAGACAACCCTTTAAGCTAAAAACATCCTCTTATTTAAATTACGCGGGCTTGATGACGTAATACCAGAAGCTTTACCTACGTCACATACCGTATCGATATGATAAGAAGTGTCTACTCGATCATTCGTTGAAATCATTCGATGTGACATTGATAATCGAATTGTTAAATTATGAATAGGTTATTTGCAATAATTATTAATAATACCTAATAAAGCTCAGAAATCAGAAAACTGATAATAGTTAAAGGTCCAAAATAAGATATGGAGCGATATTCATTTGAAAAAAAAATGTGAAATCATAACAGATACGGACATTCTATTCGATTTTAATCGATTTTTCTACTTAACGAAATGTCATATGTACCAACATAAGTTAAATCACTGAATAAACTTCCCAGATCAATAAATACGTCACGTATTTTAAAAAATCATCATTTTAAAAAAAAGGAAGTTTATTTTGGGTGGGTTTTGATTTGTAACCGAATAAATATGATTAAGATTAAGTGTCGGTGTATTAAAAATCCTAAAAATCTTACTTACTAAAATCGTCCATTACGATGTTAAATTCGAAGAGACTAACATATTTTCTAAATTTATAGAATTTTATATTACCTATCGAATGGTATAAATCCCAGTTTAATATCTTTAATATTCTTAAAGTTATTCATTTTTTTTAAAATTGTATTAAATTTCAAAACAAAAATTATACATTCTACAATTTTTTGAATAAAGTTTTGAAAAAAAATCACAATTATAGGTTTTTACTAGAAATTTAAGGGATTTTTTTTAATTTTTAATATTAATATTAACCTTAAAAAAATGAAACCTATTTTTGAATACTTTCAAAATCAATAAATAATTTATCTCATTCACTTATATTCAAAATGGGAAAGACTTTTTTTAGGTTTTATGGATCAAAATGCAATAATTGAGTTAGTTTTAAAAACTAAAAAAAAAATCAAATTTTTTATCAAAAATTCATTGAATTGTTTTAACTTTTTTCATTTTTTGCTATAACTTTTACTATGTTAAAATTATGAAATAATTTTACACACATAGTACTTTTGGATCCTTTTCGGATATGCTGTTTACTTTTTTCATTTCTTTTATACTTATTGATAAAATGAAATTACAAAAAAATTAAAAGAAATTCTTAATAGTTATAAAACTAAAATACATTTAAAATTTAGAGTTTTATATTATCTTTCGAATAGTAAAAATCCCATTTCAATAACTTTAATATTTAAGAAGTTATTCAATTTAGTTTAAAATCATAATAGGCTGGTCAAAACGCCGAAACTAGTCTTTGGACAAATTGCCGAAAGTGGTCAAAATGCCGAAAATAAGTCTGTGGACAAATCGCCCAACGTGGACAAGTTGCCGAATCCTGTAAAAGGACGCTGCATAGATCGGTCTTTTGGCGTCGAAGCCGAAGTCACTGATTAAGATACTCTGATCAAAATATTCAACTTGATCAAAACGCCGAAATTGCCAAATTGCCGAATGGGCAAATTGCCGAATGAACAAATCGCCGAAAGGCTGGTCAAATCGCCGAAAATAAGTCTTTTGTAGAAATTCTTTTACATAGTATTTTATGAAATGTAGGTGACAAATGAGATATTTAAAGATTAAAGATATGCTTTAGAATCCAGCAACTGACAGTAGTAGTTATATCTATATATTGCATATTATATTAAAAATATATTTATCCACTTCAGTTGCTTATTATTGTGAGTTAAAGAAGTCGCTTTCTAAATTGTCTTGTATAAAAAAGTAAACCTAGTTTGCCAGATTTATCAAAAAGTTCGTTTTTTCATATTTTTTTAAATTGCCAAAATTATGCATTTTTATGAATAATTATGAATTTTCAAAGATGTAGAACATATAATTCCGCATAGTTTCGCCGCTAGAGGGCGTGAAAGAAATATATTTATATAGACTTTTGCTCCTTATTTTTAGATTTATAGCCAAAATTATGGATTTTTCTAAAAAATTACAAGAAATCAAAATAGTATAACATAATGTTTTCAAAAGATTTTGTCGTTACTATTTTTTAAAATTCCGCATAGTTTGGCCGCTAGAAGGCGTGAAAGAAATATATATAGACTTTTGCGTTTTTTTAGGTTTTGAGCCAAAATTATGGATTTTTCTGAAAAATTATAAGGAATCAAAATTGTAAACCATAAAATTTGCTACAAATTCTGTTTGTACTATTTTTGGAATTATTCATAGTTTTGCCACACGTCTTTATTTTAATTTGGAAATAATTTTTATTTTATTAAATAATTTTTTTGTAGTTAAAATTTAATATTAAAAATTAAGAAATCCCGTTAATTTTTTTATAAAAAACTGTATAATTGTGATTTTTTTTCAAAATTTTATTACAAAAATAGTGAAATTTTTAAAAAAAAACAGTTCAAATACATTTGAAATAAGATTATGATTTTAAAAAAAATTGAATAACTTTAAAAATATTGAAGATATTAAAATAGAATTTTTACCACTCGAAAGGTATCATAAAACTTTAAATATAACAATGTGTTTTAGTTTCTTCGAATTTCAAATTGTAATTGTTATAACCAAAATAACTTTCTTTTCATTTTTTTGTAACTATATATAATCCAATATTATAAAACAAATGAAAAAAGTAAATAAAGTGACTGAAAGGAATGAAAAAGTACCAAATGTGTGAATTATTTCATAATTTGAAAATAATATTTTTAGAAGTTATAGCCAATAATGTAAAAAATACCTATGAATTTTTGACAAAAATATTATATTTTACAAGACATAGAAATACTGGTTTTTTCGTCAGTGAAAATTTGTTCACGAACTAAAAAAACATATTTATGTAGGAAATATCTAAATATTCTCTGAAAACCCCAAATCTAAAATTTTCAGATTTTAATTCCGCCTGCTTCTGCTGGAACCTCTAATTAGCCCTCTAAAATAATCACCCTGTACAACATATAACTACTAACAACTCTCAGTTACTGGATGCTAAACCATATCTTCAATCACTAAATATCTCATTTATGTCATCTACATTTCATAAAATACTAAGTAAAAGTATTTCTACAAAAGACTTATTGTCGGACTTTTTAACCAGCCTTTCGGCGATTTGTCCATTCGGCGATTTGTCCATTCGGCAATTTGTCCACGTTCGGCGATTTGTCTAAATAATAGTTTCGGCGTTTTGATCAAGTTGAATATTTTGATCAGAGTATCTTAATTAAAATTGTGACTTCGGCGCCACAAACCCGATCTATGCAGCGTAGTTTTACAGGATTCGGCAATTTGTCCACGTTCGGCGATTTGTCCATTCTGCATTTTGATCACTTTCGGCGATTTGTCCAAGGACTACTTTCGGCGTTTTGACCAGCCTTTCGGCGATTTGTCCATTCGGCGATTTGTCATAGACCCGTCAAAAAGCCGAAAATAAGTCTTTTGTAGGAATACTTTTACTTAGTATTTTATGAAATGTAGATGACATAAATGGTAATAGCGGTTGGATTCAATCCATTAAAAAATGTACACACTTGTACACAAATTTAATTGTATCATTGTCAAAATAAGAATTTGTAAAACCCCTTAGATTAGGTTTATTTTTTTATACAAGATAATTTAGAAAGCGACCTCTTTAACTCACAATAATTAGTAACTGAAGTGGATAAATATATTTTTAATATAATATACAATATATAGACATAACTACTAACTGTCGGTTACTGGATTCTAAAGCATATCTTTAATCTTTAAATAGCTCATTTATGTCAACTACATTTCATAAAATTACAAGTAAAAGTATTCCTACAAAAGACTTATTTTCGGCTTTTTGACCAGCATTTCGGCGATTTGTCCATTCGGCAATTTGTCCACGTTCGGCGATTTGTCCAAAGACTTATTTTCGGCATTTTGACTACTTTCGGCGATTTGTCCAAAGTCTACTTTCGGCGTTTTGACCAGCCTTTCGGCGATTTGTCCATTCGGCGATTTGTCCATTCGGCGTTTTGTCCAGTCGGCGATTTGTCCGGATCCCTCATAATATAATTTTAAATATTTCTTAACCAATTTTTTAAAAATTTCGTAATAAAATTGTGAAAAAAATTATAATTATAAAATTAATTATTACAAATTTAAAGATATTTTTTTTAAACTTTTAAAATTAAAATTTAACTAATAAATAAAGATAAAAATTAAAATAAAAAGTAGCGGCGAAACTATACGGAACTCGAAAAAATAGTAAAGACAAAATTTGGAGAAAATTTTATGTTCTACAATTTCGATTTTTTGTAAATTTTCATAATCCATAATTTTGTCTCAAAATCTAAAAAAGTCGCAAATGTCTATATACATTTTTTCACGCCCTCTAGCGGCGAAACTATGAGGAATTCAAAAAAATAGTAATGACAAAATGTGTAGAAAATTTTATGTTCTACAACTTTCATATCCTGTAATTTTTCATAAAAATGCATTGTTTTGGTTATTTAAAAAAAATATGAAAACCATTACTTTTTGATAAATCTGGCAACAATGGCAAAAGTTTTTGAAAATTTTAATCATTCGAAATTAAACTATAACGTATAAAAAATATATGTGTAAAACTTTATTGCCATATAGTTTAGTAATGACGTCATCACTTATAGCAACTGTCACTGCTGGTTGTCTACCAAAATCTATACAGGTTGTCTCCTTGCCACCCTAAATATGTATATAAAATTTCATCTAAATCGGTTCAGCCGTTTAGACGCTATCGTGTTCACACACAGACAGACATCATGCTAAAAATGGTATAAATGGATTCAGGTGACTTAAAAACGTAAAGATTCGTTAAAATCTGGGTATGGCCAAAATATCATGATCGCCATACTTTCCTTCTATCTATACAACTTTGTTGTTCGGAAAGTAAAAATTGTGTGGTAAAAACATGAGGAAGGAAAGGAGAAAAGGAACATTTTAAATATGATATCGTCGTTCGATTTGGACTTCTTTACATCAGTTTAACATTATCTAACTATTTTTCTTTAAACGACCAGAAACAAATTACAATATCTAAGAATATTATATACCCTGTATAAGGTAGAAATAAACTGGAATACAACTAAATAAAGATTTTGTTTTAAAATTACGTCAAATTATTTTTTATTATAATATATTCACTACCAAAGTTGGTATTGTTTATAAATTTATTTATTTAAATAACGGAAAAATTATGCGTTTAAGGTTTTTGAACATTATAAATTTAAAACAAAAATAAAATAAATATTTAAAATCTAAAAAAAACAGTTTTATAAATAATGTTAATAATTATTATTATTAAATTTGTTATTTATTAAGTATGTATATAGTACTTACTTGATATAATAAAGAAATCCATTTTCACTTTCAACTTTACTCCATCCCAACAAATCCATTTTTAAAAATAACAAATAAAAATCTTATTCCAAACAGGTGTATAAAAGAAAAACAACAGGTACATGTACCTGCATACCACTATTAAACAGGTACAATATTCAAAGATCTTAAATTTTGAAACAGCAATTAAAATATTGTTCAAACATTTTTCAAACACAGACATTAATTCATAAAAAAAACACGTTAAAAACAAAATAACTTAAAATTAAAATCGAAAAAGACCCTGCCCACTAAACGGTTTATTCATGGTAAAATGCGTAACTTGAAAATTTAAAAACTATCCAAGACTTGCGACGTTGCCAAATATAAAATAAAAATATCCTAACAATTACTCCATATCTATAATAATTAATTTATGGAATTTTTCTTAAATGAATTTATATTCAAAAACAGTCCTTACGGATAAAAAGTTTGTCAGTGCCATTAAAAAGTTACTACTTCGATATTTCTGCGCTCCTTGTATTGTAGAAATAAAAATTTAAAAAATGTATTTTTAATTCTTTTTTCCCATGAATTATTGGCAACGCTGTTAACGAGAACCACGCTGTGTTATTAGAATCTACCTTCAAGATTCCACGAGCTTTGTTCGCTCTCACTCTCTTTGTCTAACAAATAAACGTCTTTTGTGAATCATCGGTATCTTCCTCTTATTATAAGGAATATACAAGAAAATGTAATGTGTGTTGCCTATATCGTTAGGCGTAACAGTTAAACAGGTGGATATGTCTATGTTACCGATGGTCGTATGTATAAATCTAAAATTATCTTCCTCTTATTATAAGGAATATACAAGAAAATGTAATGTGTGTTGCCTATATCGTTAGGCGTAACAGTTAAACAGGTGGATATGTCTATGTTACCGATGGTCGTATGTATAAATCTAAAATTATCTTCCTCTTATTATAAGGAATATACAAGAAAATGTAATGTGTGTTGCCTATATCGTTAGGCGTAACAGTTAAACAGGTGGATATGTCTATGTTACCGATGGTCGTATGTATAAATCTAAAATTATTATTTATAATAATTAAATCTGAACCGACATAATTATATGGGTATAAATTCAATTTTTATTTACTTTGTATGAGATGTGAAACGTTATTTATTAATAATTATTTCTTGTCTTATTTATAACAATATAATAAAGAGGCGGTAATCCCACCCGATTTTTCGAACACTCTTAGTAAGGTAATTGTTTAACCAATTATTCTTCTGATAAAATAACTTTTTTAATTCATTTATAAAATTATATTGTCAATTTTCTTTAAAAAATAGGCGCTAAAGTCTAAAAATGTTTTCACACACTCTAGTGGCAAGACTATGCAGAATTGTGATTTTTTTTAATCTTATTAAAAAATTGTGGAATTTTTAAAAAAATGACAAAAAAATTTGAAATTTAATTAAGATTTTAAACTAAATTGAATAGTATTTAATGTCCAAGATAACTTGTTACTGGACTCTTGTTAGAAAAATCGCCTTGACACGTCGACCTTTGATTTCTACAATGTACAAATTTTTGTATAAATAGTTTACCTTTAATTTCATCCCTTACTGGAGGGGACCAACCCTTTCAAAAAAATTTAATTAGCAGGGGGGTGGTGAGTGATAGCTAATTTGAAAGGGGGTTTTATTCTCCATTCAACCGTGCAAAGGAATTGAAATTTCTCGAGTAATTATTGTTTCAGAATAACAAAAATTAACGTAGCGCACTCATCCTTAGAGTTAAAATTCGGTTTTGGGTTAGACGTGAAGTGACACTTATTTTCCATTATGCTTGGATATTATAACTGAACGTTTTTGTTGGTGTTTTTGCATTGTTTTCAGGATATATTTTCAGTAGTAATATCCCTAGGACATTGATAATAGACGAGATAATTTTATGACAATCAAAAGCTCGTTCCTTGGTAACAGCCCGAAGCCGAAGGCTAACCAAGCAACTAGCTTGAGAAATTTGTCATAAAATTATGAGGCATTTGTCAATGTCCGAAGGATATTTGGCGGAAAAATTTTTGACAGAAAAATTTATAACTTTAATTCATATTTTCGTTCCCAGCAAAATTCCATAAATATTCCCCAAATATATTTGTGACTGTATGTCGTATTTCTTGGAATTTTTTCTTTTATTAGCGCATTTATATTTTCAACATTCTCATTGCCAAAACGTGACATTTTGAAATTAATTTGAAGTGAAGTTGTCAAACTCAATAGTATTGTCATAGTGATTGATAATTGCACTAAATGCTGTTATCAGTGTAATGTTGACATGATTGGGTGAAATTGATTCACATGACACAAAATGACAAAATTTGATTGGTTGTTAGAACTGGCAAAAAATTTTCAAAACAATAATCTGATATCAAAGGAAAGTGCGAGTCAGTGTATTCTAGCTCTAGCTGTAAGTTTTGATTACTATTCATCTCCAAACAATGGTTGCACCCACGTGATTTAAATCAGAAACGCGAAGCTATTGTTATTTTTGGTGAGGCTCATCGCAAGTATCATGAGGCTGTACGAATGTTCAAAGAACGGTTTCCAAATCGCCCTATTGATAGACATGATAAACTACTGGGGAAGATAAACAAGGGGACATTATGGGCGAATTTGTGAATAATCCGTCCTCATCGACTAGAATCGTTACCTTGAGTTGTGAGGTTTCGCAGATGACTTGAGAGTTCTGAAAAAAAATATGTTTCATACTGACGAAGGATGATACAGACCGCCGTCTATGTAGGATATTGTGATCAGGCTACTTTTTTTAAACGGTCACGTGCATAGACAAAATGTCAGGTACAGGTGCGATGAAAATCCTCGACTTTTTCGCGAAACTCGTAGTCAGTTTTCACAAAAAGTTATTGTGTGGGCAGGAATACTGGGTGACCACATTATAGGTCCGTTATTTATTGAGGAAAATCTGACTGGTGCCCTCTATTTGGAAATGCTGGAAACATTGATAGATCCGCTGATAGTTGCAACTGTGGAAAATAATGTAGACATGGAAATTATTTTTCAACAACATGGAACTCACCCTTATTTTGTAGTTGCTGTGAGGAATTATTTTAATACTGTCGAATGACCTCCAAGATTACCAGATCTATCATCTTTAGAATTTTTTCTCTGAGCTTACCTAAAATCGAAAGTATACGAGACTGAGTGTCACTCTATTCAGGAGTTGCGAGAGCGGATTATGGAAGGGTGAGCAACAATTACTCGAGAAACTTTGCAAAGCATCAGGGCTGATACTAAAAATAGACTTTATTTTGCAAGGAGGTCAACGGGGAACATTTTGAACATTTATTGTAATAACAGATAAGGTTAGTGTTAGTTTAGTTGCCTTCCTGTTAGTAGATAGTATCCCCCTTCAGAACAATCTCCCTAGAAAAGTTACTAGAAAAGTTCTAGATTTTCCCCCAGATTGACCTTGAGATCCACCCAAGCGAATCCGCCCAGCGACCTCTGCAGACGTCTGTAGACCTCTGTAGACGTCTGTGACGATTTGTAGACCTCCGTAGACGCAGAACTAAAACGACGTAAATCAACGAAAATCGACGAAAACGATGAAAATCGACGAAAACGGCGTTTACAGAGGTCTACAGACCGTCACAGACGTCTACAGAGGTCGCTGGGCTTGGATGGGTCTCAAAGTCAATCTGGGGGAAAATCTAGTAACTTTTCTTATAATTTTTAGACATTAATAACTCAACACGTAATGAAGCAAATTTAATATTTTTTGCACGGTTGAATGGAGAATAAAAACGTCCGTTTAAATGCTATTTAAATTTTTCGAAAGGGCTGCTCTCCTCCAATAAGGGATGAAATTAGGGGTAAGCTATTCATACAAAAATGTACATTGTAGAAATCAAAGGTCGACGTGTCTCGGCGACTTTGCTATCCAGTAACGAGTTAGGTAGGGGGCAACACTTATGATGCTCACTGTATGTGTGTATGTAGACATTTCGTTCCGGCACGATAGAGGTTGCAATTTTTGTCCAATCGACACCAAATTTGGTAAAAAAATTCTTTGGGGGAGTAATTCGTTGCGTATTGCAAATGGACATTCTATATTTAAGGGGGTGGAAACTGAAGGGGGTTGAAATTTCTGAAAATTCATCTGTCATTTTTGACAATATTGAAACATATCATGAGACTTTATGTCCTAATTATTATAAAATTAATTTGCTTCAAAAATTTTTCGATATGACCTTCTTGGGTGGAACTGGAGGGGGTTGAAATTTCAATAAATTTATATTTTTGAAAATATTGAAATAGTTCATAAGATTTATTTTTTCATGTCCTAATTATTATAAAATTAATTCACTTGAAACTTTTTTCAATCCGACTATATCGTGTGGGTGGGGAAGGAAGAAAAAGTCTTAAATTTAGACAACAGAAATCTACCTTTACCTTGTACTATTAATTTTAGAGAATATTGAAAAAAAGAAATTAAAAAAAGTTTTATCAGAAGAATAATCGATTAAACAATTACTTTAAGGAGTGTTCGGAAAGTTGGGTGGGATTACCCTCTCTTTATTATTATTTTTATCATGTTCATTTCTTCTTCATTTTTTGATAATTTATATATTCCAGTGTTGTCCTTATTTTCTGTTCCTTTTCCTCTATCTCCTCCATTATTTTCAACAATTTTCCGGTATTTTTGTTCTTTCTTGTTGACGATCTTGCTTTTCTTTATTTATATTTATATTATTTTCTTATTTATGGTTTTTTGATTGTCTTCTTTTTCTTGACTATCTTTTGTCTTGTTATCCCCTTTTATCTAATAATTTGTGATTTATGGTGGATATATATACTATACAAGGACGTATATATATATACCGGTACTAGATGTTCGTTAGTACGGTTCTGTTCTTTACGGCGATTTCTCCTCGTTCGACGAAGGCAGGCTGACGGCTGACCTTTCCTCGTCCCCAGGAAACAGGTGAACACATCCAATTCTACCGACGAAGAGTGAATTCAACGCCGCAATCAAAATGGCTACGAATTTATCTCGACACTAGCGGAAAACTTTATTTCGTGGAAAAATGCCATTTTCTTCGAGCGTTCTTTTGAAGTGACGTGTACGCGTGTGCGAAAATTCGGTGCGTGAAAGTTGGTGCCGAGGACCAAATTTGGTAAAAGAAAATCAGATGTCAGATATAAATTGGTGAGTGATTTCAAAATTCGGTAATATTAATAGGCAGTTAGCATGGTAACTAGAAATTTTGTTACAGTACGTCATTTCCATTTATAATACGCAATTTAATATTTACCTTTTGTTTTTATACTAAATATTAGATATTTTTATGCTAATAATGACATCATCTAGTAATAAAAATTAATATGACCCCGCAGGTGCATATTTGAATTCTTAAACAATACGTTTAAAAATAATAAAAATAAAGAATAAATATATTGCTTAAAAATCTAGTATAGGGGAGATCAGGGTTATATATAGTTGGTCACGTTTCGACGTTTTTACACAAATAGCTTGTTACATAAAACAAGTTTGTTTAAAACAAATATAAACATTACTTGAAAAATTAGTTAACTGAATCTGTATCTGAATCATAATTATGGCATTTGTAAAATCCATATATTTTTCGTATTTAATGTATGAGGTGTTCTAATTCAAACCGTTTATCCCACCAAAATACGATTATTAATAAGGAAGGTAGACTGTAATGCTCTTTTGTCTTTGCTTCTGAGCATAATTTTTTATGTATATATTCTACGTCATATTTATGCCGTTTATCCTACCTAAATCTGACCACTAATAACGAAGTTAGACCCTAATGCCCTGTTTGTCGTTGGTTCTATGCATGATTTTTGTTGACGTATGAATTATAGATCACATTTATAATATAATGCCGTTTTTTGCGTTCAATTTATAACAATAGTAATGAACGTAACGTCATAGCACTCTCTAGCTCTTGTACACTGAAACTCTGCATCATCTCTCTCTAATACACGTTGAATTCTTTTATCTACCTCTAAATTAATTTTTCATATACACAAAATCAGATCCAAGTCTCCTACCTTGCAATTTATTCCTAAACTAACCTAACCACCCCTATCGCTTCCGCCAAGTTTGAATCTCATACCCTCGGAACTTTGGAAACCGCATAGATAGCATCCCGAATTTCAAACTTATCAAATGACGAAATTGTTTTTGTAGATAATAAAATGATAATTTAAAATCAATAATGCACCAAATTGGTGTTTCTCACAAAGTTTATATTATTTTTTTGTTCAAAATCTTATACAATCAGTCCTGTGGACTATATAAATACTTTCAAGAGTGCACCATAGGACCATCGCCAAAATTCACAGTGTATAGTTGAAGCTATCGCTATAGTGAAAATTATCCAATGCCGTTTGTATTGTCAAAATCTAACTATTAATAACAAAGTTAGACTATAATGTTCTTTTGTCTTTGATTTTGTGCATGATTTTTGCTTATTTAGTTTTATTACAGAAGCTAACGATCATAAAAAAATCCCCATAGAAAAAGTACTTATTTTGCACTTTATGCACTGAATAAATAACCTAACCTAAACAACTGACCATTTTATGACTTACTTTAAACTGATAAGAACAAGACAATAGGGTGAGTTTTAAACATTATTAAATACATTTCTGTACTAAATAACGTGTCGACACTTGTGTGAAGTTAGCTCCCGGAGCTGGCTCCCAAAATTAGCTCCTGTCCCCCTCCAGGGAGCCAAGTTCACACAGTTTAAATTAAATATTCATTAGTAAGGGAGCTTACTTCTCTTAAATAGGGCTGAACAGTAAAAAATCATCTCATATAAAATTCTTACATAGTATCTATTACTTTTATAATTTTTCTCCTTTGACAACAATTCCTGATTAAAAAAATGTCGTTAACTTCAGCAAACATATTTTTCATAAAAAAAGTCATTTCGTATAGAAAAAATAAAATATAGCTGTTAGGGGGACTAAAAGGTACTTTGGTTTTAACGAAAAAAATAAACTTTCTAAAATCTCAGCGAAAATGAAAAAAACATTACTGCATGTTTATTACGACAAGATAAGCTTCATGTTAGACTTCCATTACAAGAACTGAAAAGTACTTAATTATGTCTATCTTTCCAGAAAAATCAACTTCGTAAAACCCCGGCGTCATAATTAAACATCATCCCCTTTAAAATGAAATAATTAATTTTATTACGACAAAGCGAGCTTTGCGACGGATTTCGATTAGAATTCCCGAAAAGTACTTAATTATATTTATGTTTAATATCATTTTGATAGTACCTTTACTATTTAAATTTTTTTTGTTCAGGTGTCTAAGGTTTACAGAAAGAACGAAAGATTGTATGCTTTTTTGAAACTGGTGCAATATAGTTTTCGATCTGCTCTACAACTTTTATCAAATAAATTTTTTTGTCAGACTTTTCGTTTTTTGTAATATCTGTACTATTGTCACGTTTTAATTTTTTTGATTCATGTACCTAAAGTATAGAGAAAAAAAACATTGTACTCTTTTTTTGAAACTGGTGCAAAATAATTTTCGATCTGCTCTACAACTTTTATCAAATAAATTTTTTTGTCAGACTTTTCGTTTTTTTTTTAATATCTGTACTATTGTCAAGTTTTATTTTTTTTGATTTATGTACCTAAAGTCCTAAAGTATAGAGAAAAAAACATTGTACGCTTTTTTTGAAACTAGTGCAATATAGTTTTCGATCTGTTCTACAACTTTCATCAAATAAATTTTTTTGTCAGACTTTTCGTTTTTTTAATATCTGTACTATTGTCACGTTTTAATTTTTTTGATTCATGTACCTAAAGTCCTAAAATATAGAGAAAAAAAACATTGTCCGCTTTTTTTGAAACTGGTGCAATATAGTTTTCGATCTGCTCTACAACTTTTTTCAAATAAATTTTTTTGTCAGACTTTTCGATTTTTTTTTAATATCTGTACTATTGTCACGTTTTAATTTTTTTGATCCATGTACCTGAAGTCCTAAAGTATAGAGAAAAAAAACATTGTACGCTTTTTTTTGAAACTGGTGCAAAATAATTTTCGATCTGCTCTACAACTTTTATCAAATAAATTTTTTTGTCAGACTTTTCGTTTTTTTTAATATCTGTACTATTGTCAAGTTTTAATTTTTTTGATTCATGTACCTAAAGTCCTAAAGTGTAGAGAAAAAAAACATTGTCCGCTTTTTTTGAAACTGGTGCAATATAGTTTTCGATCTGCTCTACAACTTTTTTCAAATAAATTTTTTTGTCAGACTTTTCGATTTTTTTTTAATATCTGTACTATTGTCACGTTTTAATTTTTTTGATCCATGTACCTGAAGTCCTAAAGTATAGAGAAAAAAAACATTGTACGCTTTTTTTTGAAACTGGTGCAAAATAATTTTCGATCTGCTCTACAACTTTTATCAAATAAATTTTTTTGTCAGACTTTTCGTTTTTTTTAATATCTGTACTATTGTCAAGTTTTAATTTTTTTGATTCATGTACCTAAAGTCCTAAAGTGTAGAGAAAAAAAACATTGTCCGCTTTTTTTGAAACTGGTGCAATATAGTTTTCGATCTGCTCTACAACTTTTTTCAAATAAATTTTTTTGTCAGACTTTTCGATTTTTTTTTAATATCTGTACTATTGTCACGTTTTAATTTTTTTGATCCATGTACCTGAAGTCCTAAAGTATAGAGAAAAAAAACATTGTACGCTTTTTTTTGAAACTGGTGCAAAATAATTTTCGATCTGCTCTACAACTTTTATCAAATAAATTTTTTTGTCAGACTTTTCGTTTTTTTTAATATCTGTACTATTGTCAAGTTTTAATTTTTTTGATTCATGTACCTAAAGTCCTAAAGTGTAGAGAAAAAAAACATTGTCCGCTTTTTTTGAAACTGGTGCAATATAGTTTTCGATCTGCTCTACAACTTTTTTCAAATAAATTTTTTTGTCAGACTTTTCGATTTTTTTTTAATATCTGTACTATTGTCACGTTTTAATTTTTTTGATCCATGTACCTGAAGTCCTAAAGTATAGAGAAAAAAAACATTGTACGCTTTTTTTTGAAACTGGTGCAAAATAATTTTCGATCTGCTCTACAACTTTTATCAAATAAATTTTTTTGTCAGACTTTTCGTTTTTTTAATATCTGTACTATTGTCACGTTTTAATTTTTTTGATTCATGTACCTAAAGTCCTAAAGTATAGAGAAAAAACATTGTACGCTTTTTTTGAAACTGGTGCAATATAGTTTTCGATCTGCTCTACAACTTTTTTCAAATAAATTTTTTTGTCGGACTTTTCGTTTTATTAATATCTGTACTATTGTCATGTTTTAATTTTTTTGTTTCATGTACCTAAAGTCCTAAAGTATAGAGAAAAAAAACATTGTACGCTTTTCTTGAAACTGGTGCAATATAGTTTTCGATCTGCTCTACAACTTTTTTCAAATAAATTTTTTTGCCAGACTTTTCGTTTTTTTTAATATCTGTACTATTGTCACGTTTTAATTTTTTTGATTCATGTACCTAAAGTCCTAAAATATAGAGAAAAAAAACATTGTACGCTTTTTTTTTAAACTAGTGCAATATAGTTTTCGATCTGCTCTACAACTTTTTTCAAATAAATTTTTTTGCCAGATTTTTCGTTTTTTTTTAATATCTGTACTATTGTCACGTTTTAATTTTTTTGATTCATGTACCTAAAGTCCTAAAGTATAGAGAAAAAAACATTGTACGCTTTTTTTGAAACTAGTGCAATATAGTTTTCGATCTGCTCTACAACTTTTTTCAAATAAATTTTTTTGTCAGACTTCGTTTTTTTTTTTAATATCTGTACTATTGTCAAGTTTTAATTTTTTTGATTCATGTACCTAAAGTCCTAAAGTATAGAAAAAAAAACATTGTACGCTTTTTTTGAAACTGGTGCAATATAGTTTTCGATCTGCTCTACAACTTTTTTCAAATAAATTTTTTTGTCAGACTTCGTTTTTTTTTTTAATATCTGTACTATTGTCAAGTTTTAATTTTTTTGATTCATGTACCTAAAGTCCTAAAGTATAGAAAAAAAAACATTGTACGCTTTTTTTGAAACTGGTGCAATATAGTTTTCGATCTGCTCTACAACTTTTTTCAGATAAATTTTTTTGTCAGACTTTTCGTTTTTTTTTAATATCTGTACTATTGTCACGTTTTAATTTTTTTGATTCATGTACCTAAAGTCCTAAAGTATAGAGAAAAAAACATTGTACGCTTTTTTGAAACTGGTGCAATATAGTTTTCGATCTGCTCTACAACTTTTTTCAAATAAATTTTTTTGTCAGACTTTTCGTTTTTTTTAAATATCTGTACTATTGTCACGTTTTGATTTTTTTGATTCATGTACCTAAAGTCCTAAAGTATAGAGAAAAAACATTGTACGCTTTTTTTGAAACTGGTGCAATATAGTTTTCGATCTGCTCTACAACTTTTTTCAAATAAATTTTTTTGCCAGACTTTTCGTTTTTTTTAATATCTGTACTATTGTCACGTTTTAATTTTTTTGATTCTTTTGATTCATGTACCTAAAGTCCTAAAGTATAGAGAAAAAAAACATTGTACGCTTTTTTTTTAAACTAGTGCAATATAGTTTTCGATCTGCTCTACAACTTTTTTCAAATAAATTTTTTTGCCAGATTTTTCGTTTTTTTTTAATATCTGTACTATTGTCACGTTTTAATTTTTTTGATTCATGTACCTAAAGTCCTAAAGTATAGAGAAAAAAACATTGTACGCTTTTTTTGAAACTAGTGCAATATAGTTTTCGATCTGCTCTACAACTTTTTTCAAATAAATTTTTTTGTCAGACTTCGTTTTTTTTTTAATATCTGTACTATTGTCAAGTTTTAATTTTTTTGATTCATGTACCTAAAGTCCTAAAGTATAGAAAAAAAACATTGTACGCTTTTTTTGAAACTGGTGCAATATAGTTTTCGATCTGCTCTACAACTTTTTTCAAATAAATTTTTTTGCCAGACTTTTCGTTTTTTTTTAATATCTGTACTATTGTCACGTTTTAATTTTTTTGATTCATGTACCTGAAGTCCTAAAGTATAGAGAAAAAAAACATTGTACGCTTTTTTTTGAAACTAGTGCAATATAGTTTTCGATCTGCTCTACAAATTTTTTCAAATAAATTTTTTTGTCAGACTTCGTTTTTTTTTTAATATCTGTACTATTGTCACGTTTTAATTTTTTTGATTCATGTATCTAAAGTCCTAAAGTATAGAGAAAAAAAACATTGTACGCTTTTTTTGAAACTGGTGCAATATAGTTTTCGATCTGCTCTACAACTTTTTTCAAATAAATTTTTTTGTCAGACTTCGTTTTTTTTTAATATCTGTACTATTGTCACGTTTTAATTTTTTTGATTCATGTATCTAAAGTCCTAAAGTATAGAGAAAAAAAACATTGTACGCTTTTTTTGAAACTGGTGCAATATAGGTTTCGATCTGCTCTACAACTTTTTTCAAATAAATTTTTTTGTCAGACTTTTCATTTTTTAATATCTGTAGTATTGTCAAGTTTTAATTTTTTTGATTCATGTACCTAAAGTCCTAAAGTATAGAGAAAAAAAACATTGTACGCTTTTTTTGAAACTAGTGCAATATAGTTTTCGATCTGCTCTACAACTTTTTTCAAATAAATTTTTTTGTCAGACTTTTCGTTTTTTTAATATCTGTAGTATTGTCAAGTTTTAATTTTTTTGATTCATGTACCTAAAGTCCTAACGTATAGAGAGAAAAAAAACATTGTTTTGAAACTAGTGCAATATAGTTTTCGATCTGCTCTACAACTTTTATCAAATAAATTTTTTTGTCAGACTTTTCGTTTTTTTTTAATATCTGTACTATTGTCAAGTTTTAATTTTTTTGATTCATGTACCTAAAGTCCTAAAGTATAGAGAAAAAAACATTGTACGCTTTTTTTGAAACTGGTGCAATATAGTTTTCGATCTGCTCTACAACTTTTTTCAAATAAATTTTTTTGTCGGACTTTTCGTTTTATTAATATCTGTACTATTGTCATGTTTTAATTTTTTTGTTTCATGTACCTAAAGTCCTAAAGTATAGAGAAAAAAAACATTGTACGCTTTTCTTGAAACTGGTGCAATATAGTTTTCGATCTGCTCTACAACTTTTTTCAAATAAATTTTTTTGTCAGACTTTTCGTTTTTTTTAATATCTGTACTATTGTCAAGTTTTAATTTTTTTGATTCATGTACCTAAAGTCCTAAAGTATAGAGAAAAAAACATTGTACGCTTTTTTTGAAACTGGTGCAATATAGTTTTCGATCTGCTCTACAACTTTTTTCAAATAAATTTTTTTGTCAGACTTTTCGTTTTTTTTTTAGTATCTGTACTATTGTCACGTTTTAATTTTTTTGATTCATGTACCTAAAGTCCTAAAGTATAGAGAAAAAAACATTGTACGCTTTTTTTGAAACTAGTGCAATATAGTTTTCGATCTGCTCTACAACTTTCATCAAATAAATTTTTTTGTCAGACTTTTCGTTTTTTTAATATCTGTATTATTGTCAAGTTTTAATTTTTTTGATTCATGTACCTAAAGTCCTAAAGTATAGAGAAAAAAAACATAGTACGCTTTTTTGAAACTGGTGCAATATATTTTTCGATCAGCTCTACAACTTTTTTCAAATAAGTTTGTTTGTCAGGAAAAAAAATTAAGGGTTTTAGGAAGTTGAGTTTTTGCCTGAACGTAGATATATATGAGTACTTCATAGTACTTCTAATCGAAATCCGTCACAAAGCTCGCTTTGTCGTAAAAAAATATTTTTTTCATTTTATAGGCGATGATTTTTAATTATGAAAAGAGGGTTTTAGGAAGTTGATTTTTCTGGAATTAATTGAGTACTTTTTTCAGTCCTTGTAATGGAAGTCTAACAAGCTTACTTTGTCGTAAACAATAATGTTTTTTTCAGTTTCGGTGAGATTTTAGAAAGTTTATTTTTTCGTTAAAACTAAAGTACCTTTTAGTTCCCCTAATAGCTATATTTTATTTTTTCCATACGAAATAACTTTTTTTATGAAAAATATGTTTGCTGAAGTTAAAGACATTTTATTAATCAGGAATTGTTGTCAAACGAAAAAAAATATAAAAGTAATAGCTACTAGGTAAGAATTTTATTTGAGTCGATTTTTTACTGTTCAGCTTTATTTAAGAGAAGTAAGCTCCCATACTAATGAATATTTAATTTAAGCTGTGTGAACTTGGCTCCCTGGAGGGGAAAAGGAGCTAATTTTGGGAGCCAGCTCCAGGAGCTAACTTCACATAAGTCGTGTCCACACTTTAATCTATCTTTTTGACTGGACTAATCATTCTAGCCAATATAAATAAATAAGACCGATTACTTTAAGATGCACTATAATATTTACTTCTACTGCTATACACCAAGTAAGAACAGAAGAACTACTAGAATAATAGTAGATCTCCTTACAGGACATTGTAGGCTCAACAAACATGAATATAATAGATCTTATTACTGGTATAAGGTTTAAACTTTAAAGTCAAAAATCAACTTTAAAACTACCAACACCGTCACTTAATATCAGTATTCAGTGTCGAGACGCCGACGCCCATAATTTCGACAGACAATTTTTTTTATTTCGTCTAAACCCAGTCTAATTTCACAATTAAACTACAGCATCAGTAGTAGTAATTGTAACATTCGACGTCTCGACGCTCTTTGTCCCGACGTCCAAGTTTTCGGTGTCTAAGCATTTTGTATCTCTCATCATAAACAAGTTAATTTAATTTTAGTTTTAAACAAACCAGCAAAATTAATTCTCGGCATGTAGGTTTGAAATAGAGATAATGTTAAATAAACACAAACAAAGCAAACCATTCGGATAGAAACGCGTACCCAGTACCCAAGAATTTACAACCACAGCAATTTACTCGCTGTAATATTCATATCATCTTAACAAACAATAGCGTGACTCTAATAACAATTTTTTTCTTTTCTAGTGCATCCCAACATCAGAAAGTGTGCTAATGAAAATCAATTTACGAAATTAATTAAACACAAATTAAAAATAATATATATAATAATAATAATAAGTGCGTGGGTGACAATCAGAGCGAAACATATTTTAATAAAACTAACAATGTTGCAAAATAACTACAAGGCGATGTACCGACCGAATTTTTACGAGAGCACGTGTCTCAGGTGCAACGAAACTGTTTACCAAGTGGATAGGGTGGGACCCTTGAAAGACTTCACATTTTTCCACAGCGGATGTTTCAAGTGCGCCGTTTGCGGTACGAAATTGACTCTAAAGACTTATTACAATAATCAACATCGACAAGAAGATAAGGAAGTTTATTGTAATAGTCACGTGCCGAAAATCGGTCCCGGTCATCTTGACGGTTCTTCTGTTGTTATACGGTCAGCGCTTAATGTTCCGAAGAGTACTAATTTTGTTAATGAACAAATTCGAGGGCCCAGTAGGAGCAGTGAAGAAGGTATGATTATTTTTAATAATTATCATTTAAAAAAAAATTAGAAATAATGAGGGGGTAATCCAACTTTCTAAATATTCCTAGTAAAGTAATTGTTTAATCAATTATTCTTCTGATAAAAGAACTTTTTTAATTTAGCCTATTTCTTTTTTTAAATTTTGAAAAAAATGGCTCAATACAATACATTTTAAATGTATTTTAGTTTCTTCGAATTTAAAATTGTAATTGTTATAACTTTTTTTTTCATTTTGTCGAAATAAAACTAATGAAAAAAGTAAATAACTATCCGAAAGAGATCAAAAAGTAGAGTCGGCCCGTTTAGAGAAGAACCCATTACGTCATACTTTACGTATCAACAGCGCCTCCCTTCCTGGCAGGAAGGGAGGCGATATCAGCAACCAGTGGCGTGTACGTTTAATAAAATTAAAACCTGTATTAAAAAGTAAATTATTTATTAAATGTCAATTGAACACTAAAACTTTGAATTTTGTCAGTGAGCGTCGTGACGTAATGGGTTCTTCTCTAAACGGGCCGACTGTACTATATGTGTGAATTATTTCCTAAATTTAAAATAACATTTGTAGAAGTTATAGACAAAAATGTAAAAGTTAAAAAAATTCAAAGGGCGAAGGAATACATTATAAAAAGAATATATTAAAGTTGTATATTTTGATAGTTATGATAGAATTAATCAAATATTTTTATGGCGATGTATACATTACAATTATGATAGAATTCAAGCTTTTAATTTATACAAATGTGGCCAATACGCACTTAATTTCTTATATAATCAGTATCAATAAAAAGTTTATTATTAAATATTATAAATTTTTGACACAAAATTTAATTTTTTTGTATCTTTTTAATCTATATTAATGTATGTTGATGGAGAAAAATTACAAAAAAGTCTACTTCTCATTTTCAATAAAATTGAATGAAATATTATTTATTTATTGATATTAAAATTATTCAAAAAACACAATTTTTGTAAAAAATGATTTTATAATTGTTAAAGATATTAAAATGGAATTCATACCATTCGGAAGAGAATATAAAACTTTATATTTAAGATGTATTTTAGTTTCTTTGAATTCAGAATTGTAATTGTTGTGGCCAAAATAAAAAAAAAATTTTTAAATTTTTGTAATTTTGTTTTCTCAAAAATTATAAAATAAATGAAAAAAGTAAATAAACTATCCGAAAGAGATCAAAAAGTACTATATATGTGAATTATTTCATAAATATAGAATAATATTTATAGAAGTTATAGCCAAAAATGTAAAAAATTCAAAGGATAATTTTTTTATAAAAAATTATTTTTTATTTTATTTTTTAAGCCAACTTTATTAATGCATTTTGATCATAGATAAATAAAAATAATTTTGATCTACAAAATTGAATGAAACTGAATGAAAAATTAATTATCTATTGATTTTAAAATTATTAAAAAAAATGTTTTTTTTTATTGTAAATATTAACATTAAAAATTTAAAAAATATACCAATAAATTTGTAATAAAAACTTTAATTTAGATTTTTTTCAAAATTTTATTATAAAATTTTAAATTTTATTCGATTAAAAAAAATAACAATTGCCGTTGTCCATTTGTTTCTATCTCTCGCCTCGCCGTTTTCGAGTTGAATCAGGCTAACAGACAGACGAACGGACCGACAAAAGTTTTTTTTCTTGGAAAACTCTAAAACACAGAAAAATAAGAGAGATTCAAAAAAATAAAAAATATATAAAAAATTGAAAGAAGAAAAATAGAAAAAATCTCTATAAAAAAAAATTGTAATTAAAAATTTCAAACATAAGAAAAAATAATAAAAAAAAGTGTTTATTAACACGTTTTCCATGTTATTAATGATAATATCAATTAATTGTTATAACAATTGGCTGTACAACGTGGGGCTTTAAAATAATAAGTCATCCTCTATAACATGTGCATAATAGAAACTATATTTCATTTTTACCTTAATTAGAAAAACGGCGTTAATTGCCGTTAAAATTAGGAAGCAGTTAGGTAAATATTTTTATAGTTGATTTAACAATGCCTATTAAAAAAAACGTATATAATGAAAGTTAAGTGCCTTATAAAAATACAATAACTTTTAATTGAATATATTTTTTACCGTACATAGAAACAGATGGATCAATAAAAAAAAGTTTACTCATTTCTACTTACTTTCACAATTTGATTAGCCATCATTTTTAGAATTCTCAATTTCAGGGGGGTCTAATTTATTTCTGCCTAATTCGATTCTCGTTTTAAAGGAAATAATTTGCGGTGAAAACTAACAGTAAATTTAACTAAAAATCTTGATAAAAAAATTAAAGAACACTTTTTGTTTAATGTAAAATATATTTTATTAAAAATATCTTTTAATATTACTATCAAATTTGTAATTAGTTTCAGTATTTAATGTTTGAGGCATATAGCGCGCTACTATCGGCGCCATTTTTATCCCCCACCCATTTTTTTATCCTAATATTAAAAGTATACTACGTGGCGCCATTTTTATCTGCGTCTTGCTCTTTGACACTGAAACTTTGCATCTTCTCTTTCTCTAACATTTTGAATTTTCTATGGTCGGGCAAACTTAAACCATCTACTTTCACTATATATTTCTTGTTCTGTTGATTGGTTATTTTTACTAGTTTCTGCTGTTATTTTCTCTTGTGTTGTTTCTTGAACAATTTCTACTTCCTGTTGATCTTCTTCCCCATCTTTTATCAATTTAATTGTGTTAATTTTTTGTTAGTAATTTCAATTATAGATTATTATATTAATATTTATTAACCAATTTTTAGTTCTTTTTTTGCTCTACGTTGGGCGCCACTTTGTTATATTGTTATAAAAATTTAATACATATTTACCTACGTATTTTTAAATAGCAGTAGGTTGGGTATATAAATAGGTACTTAGAGAAAACATTGATATATTCAAGGACAAAAACTAATTCCGGTATTGTATTATATTACCTAATCTCATTAACAAACCATAATAATTCAATTCAAACCGGCCTGACGTCATATAGTTATGCGCTTAAAATCAATCTATTGGCAGCATGTAGGTGTACAGGGACTGCTAGATCATACTCGTTATATATAGTGTACCAAGAAAAAATAATTGTAAGCTAATTTATTTTTTCAGGTTTAAATATTCGTACGCACGTCAATGGCAGTCACCAAGCACCACATTCGCCGACATATGGCGGTTATAGTCCAAACAATTATTACAATCCAGAGAGTTCACCCTCGTATCAATATGGCCGATTCGATGCAAGCGCATTACACATAGCGCACGCTCTAAAACAGACAGAATTACAGAAATCGTACAAAGTTCACAGGGAGAAGCCTATAGACTGTTATTTGGTAAGTTTTACTTATGATTTGTATACAATAAGGTTCTAGTTTTAAATTTCCAATAAATTAATTAATAACAGCTAGTCCATACATTTGGTCCTTCGAGCCGAATACATATATTCATTCGGGAAAATATTTGAATTATGTTATTAAAGTTCATTAGCGTTTACTTTAAAGGATTTTAAGCAATTTACTTATAATTGTAAAACAACCATTTTTTTAATAATTTGCTAGGATTTTACTTTGATGAGCCCTCCTCTTCTTGTACTGCGGATTCCAAGGTCGCCTATTACCATTGGATTCTTTACCTCTGGTCTGTAAATCTACTATTGTGATTGTACGACTGTAGACTAATTCTCCTCTGGCATTTGTTCTTCTCCAGTGGAAGTTACTGTTGCTGCTACTGTTTCGGATTATTATTACGATAATAGAAAAATGTAGGGAGAATACTCTCTGTATCTCCGTGATCTTCTCCCTTCCATGTTACTGAAGAATTGCTCCTAGGATCTACTTTCCTTCCAGAAACTCTTCACTTCTGTGTTTGGAGTTCCGCATTTCGGATTCTAAGCCACGGACCTGTCAAACTGGTCCCGGTATCCAGATTTTGAGTTCAGAATCTACCCAAGTTGCTATTCCCTTATTGATTGATTAACATAGGATAGAGTTAAGGTCCAATTTCTGATACAAGGTCCTCTCTCGTCTATTTCTTACAACCTTTTTAGCAGTGCAATTTTGATAGCAGATTATTGGAATAGACTTCTATTAAAATAGTTAACCCAATGATTTTTACTTTTAAATCACACTAGCAGGTCGCAACTAGCTCGGTCGCTTCCGGTTCCACATTGGTTATGGTTACAATTGGTCCTGGACTTGCAACTCTCACATTCATATACCTCTTGGTTTTATATTTTTCTATTTTCCCAGCATGCTGGTAGCTGACTGGTTTCTCTTTTATCCCCCCGTTCGTCCCTGTTTAGACAATTTTCCTTGTATGAAGATTCGCCTGCTTTTCGTCTCTATAGAGACAGGAGTAAACTGACTTGTTTCTATTTTATCCCCCTGTTTGTCCCTGTTCAGTTTTTGTATTATGTTTAGTTTATAGTTATATTTAATTTATGTAAAATAATATTGTCACGCCACCCCTGGATGGTTCTTCTATCGAACCAACAGGGTGTGGGTTGAAATAGGCACTCTCTGTCAGTTAGTCAAACGTTCAACACATGTCTCTATTCTTTTTCTGTAAATATAGTTTACAAAATCTAATAATCATTTCAATACAACAAAACAACAAAAGAAAATAAGCTAGTCCTTACATTTGGTCCTTCGATCCGAATTATAATAATTAAAATTCAGGGTTAATTATTTTAAAAACAAATCAGACCTTACAAGTCGAAGTGTTTTAAGTGCGAAGTGCGGATGCAACCCCTAATCTAGGTAGATCAGTTGACCAGTTCTAGAGTGCTGAACGCCGATACGTCGATCGTCGTCCAAGAATCTACTGGGTCGCTAGCCTTCTGTGGTCGGTCGCTGCTTCCAGGGAAATAGAAAGTGAGTCGTTCCTTTTTTATTTTTACCCAATTTCGTATTTTTTTTGTGTATTTGGTATATTTTTCACTCTGAGCAACATCTGTTGTTAGCGTGTTCAAATCTTATAACAAAACATCAGATTTTATTTGAGTGCATTCATTAAATACATTTAATCGTGTCATTTCAGTTGTTTCTTATCAAGTAACAAAAAACATTTTACGGTTTTCATTAAAGTTGAAAATTTAAATCTCAGTTTAGATAAATACCTAGAAAATCCATATTCGTTTTATTATTTTGTTCGTCTTACAATTTGTATCAGATATGTCTAATCACGGAGACGATATAGATAAATTGCGCAAATCTCGAAAATCACTTAAATCTCGTCTCACACTTTTTATCAAGTATGTTGACAAAGTTCTTACTGAGATTTCTATAAATGGTATGTCAGCTTCAACGCCTTTTATGGAATTGCAAGCTAGAGTAGATCGCGCACAAGAAATTTTACCTCAGTTCGAGAATATTCAAGCTCAAATTGATTCTCTAATAATTGACGAAACTGACGATGAAACTGATTATCGCGCTAATTTTGAGGACTCATTTTATGCAGGTATCAGTAAAGCCAAACAGATTCTTCTAAATACAAATGTTACAAGTATTTCTTCTAGTTCATCTGATAATTCTAGTTCAGATAACAATGGTATAAAATTACCCACTATTAGTTTGCCTAAATTTAGCGGAAATTTCGAAAACTGGCTAGATTTTCATGATTCGTTTGATTCAATGATCGTTAAAAATATGAATATCAATTCAATACAAAAGTTTCATTATCTGAAAGCATGTGTATCGGGCAGTGCTGAACAGGTTATAAATTCGTTGCAATTATCTTCATCAAATTTTACAGTAGCGTGGCAACTCCTTTGTGACAGGTTTGCAAATAAACCATTGTTATTGCACAATCACATAAAGGCTATTTTCAATTTAAAATCTGTGAATCAAGAAAGTTCAATATGTTTTCGGCAACTAGTTGACGGCTTAACAAGCAATTTAAGGTCGCTTGAATCGTTAGGCGAACCAGTTGAGCATTGGGATTCGCTAATAATATTTATCATATTAGAAAAACTTAACCCTGATACTGTCAAGGATTGGGCAAAAGAAACTCACAGTGAAAAGCCCACAATAAAAATGTTGCTAGCCTTTATTCAGAATAGGGCAGACACCTTAGAAAAGTACGAGGCCAGATCTCTAAAGCCTCATTCTAAGGATTTCCAGTCACCATCTCATTATAAATCACATTTAAATAATTCTAAATTCAAATTTTCAACTAGCAAATCTCTAATTTGTAAAGAGTCAGCTCGTGACTCATGCATCCTCTGCAAAGGCAACCACAAATTGTCTCTTTGTAGGGATTTTCAAAACCTCGATACGCATGCGCGTATTGCTGAGGCGAAAAGGCTTCATGTGTGTTTTAATTGCTTATTTAATGGTCACCAAAATATCAATTGTAAATATGGACAATGCAAAAAATGTGGTAAAAAGCATCATACGCTACTTCACATTGAGGCGGATAATTCTAGTAATCGTGGTGTATCCTCAAATGATGACCAAGCCGCTTCAACCAGTCAAGTTTCTAACGTCCTTTCAAGTCATACACATTCTAGCACATTCGCCCTATTGTCCACTGTAGTTGTTCAAGTTCGTGACTCCTTCGGTGTTGCACATAATTGCCGAGCCCTTTTGGACAGCGGCTCACAGTCCAATTTCATTACCTGCAACTTAGCTTCAAAGTTAGGTATTTCTAAAAAACCTACTGATATTTCTGTAGTTGGTATTGCTCAAATTGCTTCGAGCATCAAGTACAAATGTTCATTATCTATACATTCGTTACAATCACCGTTTTCAACAACACTAGACTGCTTGATTACTTCATCTATATGCGATCAAGTTCCAGGAACCTCTATTGACATTTCTTCATTAGCTATTCCATCTAATATTCGTTTATCTGACTCAAACTTTCACATCTCTTCCAACATAGATCTCTTGATAGGGGCAGGGCTTTTCTGGAACCTCCTATGCGTTGGACAAGTTAAACTGGGTTCTCAGAAGCCCATTCTTCAAAAGACCAAGCTTGGCTGGATCATTTCAGGTCCATTGCCCAAGTTCAGTTCTTCAAAAGTCGTTTGCAATTTTTCGCAAAACTTGGAAGGTTTTGATCTTCGCCGTTTTTGGGAAATAGAAGAATGTTCAAATACTCAGCCTCTTTCAAAAGAGGAACTGGAGTGTGAAAATCATTTTAAATCCACTTATAAACGAAACTCTGATGGTCGTTTTGTGGTTACCATTCCTCTCAGGAATTCAATTGAAACATTAGGCGATTCTAAATACAAGGCAGAAAAAAGATTTTATGGTATTGAGCGCAAACTTCAAAATAATTCTAAAATGAAAGATAGCTATATTTCTTTCATGGACGAGTATATGTCCATGAACCATATGTCAAAGGTTACTGATGCTACCTCCTCCATAAACTATTATCTCCCTCATCACGGAGTGCTTAAAGAGGATTCCATCACCACTCGTCTTCGTGTTGTCTTCGATGGATCTTGTCCTACGACTTCGGGTGTTTCATTAAACGATCTTCAGATGATCGGACCCGTAGTTCAAAATGATCTTCTGTCTATTCTTTTAAGATTTAGGCAACATTCATACGTTGTTTCAGCTGATATAACAAAAATGTATAGACAGGTTCTTGTTTCTCCATCTCAGAGAATGCTTCAACAAATCTTATGGAGGCGTGAATCTTCTGAGCCTTTAGAAGCGTATTGTTTGAACACAGTCACTTACGGCACTGCTGCTGCTAGCTTTTTAGCTACGAGGTGTATAATTCAGTTATCCCATGACTGCTCTCATACTTTTCCAGAAGCTTCAAGAATCATTGCTAATGATTTTTATGTCGACGATCTGTTGACAGGCTCCAATTCTACTTCAGAGCTCCTTCTTCGTTGCCAAGAAATAAATCAAATTCTCTCGGATGGCTGCTTCCCTCTTCGAAAATGGGTTTCTAATAATTCTATAATTCTGGATAGTATTCAAAATTCCATTCCTTCTTCGGATACTAAATTTACTTTAGGTCCAAAGGAAAACAGCAAGACCTTAGGCCTACAATGGTGCCCTAAGTCAGATTTATTGCTGTATTCAATTCAATCTAGCTCTCTTTCAAAGTATGTAACAAAAAGGACTATTCTTTCAGCAATATCACAAATATTTGACCCTCTTGGTCTTTTGAGTGCATCTGTAATCAAAATTAAAATTCTAATTCAGCGTCTTTGGTTGGAAAAATTGGGATGGGATCAATCAGTTCCCCTTGCTATCCATACTGAGTGGCTTTCTTTTCGAGATCAACTTCCTCAGTTAAACGATCTAAACATTTCTAGGCATGTCATCCTTAAAGACTCCAAAATTCTTGAAATCCATGGGTTCTCTGACGCCAGTGAGTCCGCTTATGGCGCCGCTATCTATATTCGGAGTGTTAACCAAGAAGGTGACGTGTCAGTGCATCTTCTCTGTGCTAAGACAAAGGTGGCTCCTTTGAAGAAAATCAGTATTCCTCGTCTCGAGCTCTGCGGAGCACTTATCTTATCAAGGCTTTCAAAAAAGGTTCTTGATTCACTTGACCTCGAGTTTGATAATATATTTCTATGGTCAGACTCTACTATTGTTTTGGGTTTGATCCAAACATCTCCTCATCTTCTTAAAACCTTTGTTGGAAACAGAGCTTCTGAAATTCAGATGAATACCAATCCTGATCAATGGAGACATGTCAGTACGAAGGATAATCCTGCTGATTTACTGTCTCGAGGTGTTGAGCCAAGTTTTCTAAAATCTTCAGCTCTTTGGTGGCATGGTCCCACATTTTTATTACAATCCTCAGACACTTGGCCCACTTCTTATGTTCAAGATCTAAAAGAGCTTCCGGAGCTTAAACGAACATGTCATACCATGCTTGTTGCTCCCGTTGAGTCATTTCCTTTCGAAAACTTTTCTTGTTTCTCAAGTCTTAAAAGACTTATCGCATATTGTTTTCGGTTTTACCGTAATTGTTCTACTCCTGATAAACTGTTAAGAAACTCTGGTCCTCTTACTACTGCCGAGCTTCAAGGTGCAATTACGTGTATTGTAAAATTAGTGCAGGGTACACATTTCACATCTGAAATGTTTAATCTTCGTCACAAAAGGCCAATTTCTTCAAAAAGCAAAATCCTTGCTCTAAATCCCTTTTTGGATGAAGATGGCATAATAAGAGTAGGTGGGAGATTGCATAACTCCACATTTAGCTTCAATAAAAAACATCCTATCTTGTTACCTGCACATCACCCTGTTACGACTATGATATTTCGATCCGAACATTTAAATCTTCTGCACGCTGGTCCGCAGCATTTATTATCAATCATTCGTGAGAGCTATTGGCCAATCTCTGGCAGATCTACTGCTAAACGAGTGGTGCGAGAATGCATTCGTTGTTTTCGCGCAAATCCAAGGCAGTCTAATCCAATTATGGGAGATCTTCCTTCCCATAGGGTAAATATTTCGTTTCCTTTCTCAGTAACTGGCGTAGACTATGCCGGTCCATTCACTCTTAAGACGAAACAAGGTAGAAATCCATCTAGATATAAGGGTTATGTTAGTCTTTTCATCTGTCTCTCAACGAAGGCAATACACCTGGAGTTAGTCTCGGATTTGAGTACTGCGTCTTTTCTCGCTGCGTTAAAACGTTTTATCGCTCGAAGAGGTAAACCGGCTCAAATCATGTCAGATAATGGAACTAACTTTGTTGGTTGTAGAAACGATCTGAAAGATCTAGGCAATTTTCTGCGTTCTCATGAAGGTAAAATTACTGATTCCTGCGTAAAAAGCGAAATCAATTGGAAATTCATTCCGGCACACTCTCCCCATTTCGGTGGAATATGGGAAGCGGGCGTTAAATCGATGAAGGCTCATCTCAAACGAATACTCTCGGATAGTAATTTAACTTATGAGGATTTCATGACAGTTCTTGCTCAGGTGGAGGGTATACTAAATTCGCGTCCTTTAAGTCCCATGTCTTCTGATCCTTCTGACCTATTACCACTCACTCCTTCTCACTTTTTAATTGGGCGATCTCTGAGCTCAATACCAGATCCGGATTTCACTACGGTAAATTCCAACCGCTTGTCCAGGTTCGAGCATCTTCAGCAGCTGCGTCAACATTTCTGGAGGCGTTGGTCGTTGGAGTATGTTTCTGAATTGCAGCAGAGACAAAAATGGAAAGTGAATCGATCCAAAATTAAAGTTGGAACTTTAGTGCTCATCAAGGATAGGGACTTACCGCCTCTCAACTGGCTTATTGGAAGAGTTGAGCAACTTCATCCTGGAGCAGATGACATTACAAGGGTGGTCACTATACGAACCTCAAAGGGACTGATTCGAAGAGCAGTGACAAACATTTGCCCTCTTCCGTGTGAATAGTGACACCTTGGTACAGACATTCATTTTCCTCCGTGTTAACAGTGACACTTTGGTGCAAAAAATTCCCCTTTTCCTAATAAATAGTGACGCTTTGGTGCAAATATTTTTCTCTCCCTTGTAAATAGTGACATAGATCATAGTGTGAGTGATTAATTTTAAGATAAAACTTTATTCATTTCTATTTATTATAGTATGTATATATCTCTGCTTATTTTGTATATATTTCTCTTAAAAGCTACCCTTTCAAGGTGGGGGGCATGTTCAGTTTTTGTATTATGTTTAGTTTATAGTTATATTTAATTTATGTAAAATAATATTGTCACGCCACCCCTGGATGGTTCTTCTATCGAACCAACAGGGTGTGGGTTGAAATAGGCACTCTCTGTCAGTTAGTCAAACGTTCAACACATGTCTCTATTCTTTTTCTGTAAATATAGTTTACAAAATCTAATAATCATTTCAATACAACAAAACAACAAAAGAAAATAAGCTAGTCCTTACAGTCCCTGCTTGGACACATTTTTCCTTGGGTTATTAGGATTCGCCTGTTTTTTTCGTCTCCATAGAGACAAGAGTAGACTGAGTGATTTCTCTTTTATTCCCCCGTTGTCCCTGTTTTCCTTGGGTTAATGGGATTCGCCTGTTTTTTCGTCTCCATAGAGAGATTCGTAGAAGCTCTTCCCCGTTCCCTTGGTCTAGCAAACCGACTTGTAGGATCCTGCCTCCATACCCACATCTATTGATGTGATGAAAGTTTCTTATGATGTTTTGCTTTTTACCTCTCGCCCTTCAGATAAGAGAGGTATAGGAATCATGCTAAAAATTGGGTAGTGAGTTTTCAATTGATAAACACGTTTTGGGGTCCCTAGAATACGATTTTAATATTTTCGCGATGATGTCTGTGTGTGTGTGTTAGTGTGTGTGTGTGTGTTAGTGTGTGTGTGTTAGTGTGTGTGTGTGTGTGTGTGTTAGTGTGTGTGTGTGTTTGGATGGATGTTGTAGTAACGATAACTCAAAAACTACTGAATAAAAAAATTTGAAATTTTGCATACAGGATTCTGATACCCTAGATTAGATCTGATTAGATTTTGATGCCAATCGCACAACCGGAAGTGGCAGTTGCTATGGGTGATGACTCCATTATTATACAAAAAGGCAATAAAGTTTTACACATATATTTTGTATACCCTATAGTTTATTTTCATCTCATTAAAATTTTCGAAACTTTTGCCATTGTTGCCAGATTTACAAAAATATAATTTTTTTTCATACTTTTTTGTGTCAACCTGTAAATTTTTGATTCAAAAATGGCGAGAGGTCATGTGCTGGCCACATCAGATTTTTTATTTATATCAGATAAAAACAAAATATTTATTTTACGAATAAGTAAAATCTACTTAATTATCTACGTACGGCAATGGATGTTATCGTTACGGTTTACAGTAATGTAATCATGCTCTGAACACACAGGAAGTGCATTTTTTGATACATACTTTATATGAGAATTTATATGCATTGTCTCAATTTTTTTTGTTTATAACTAACAAACGCAACAATGATTTTTATGCCTAAAGCAAGAATTTTTTTATGATATTCCTATAAATATTCTTATGGAATTAATCTATTTGAGTAAAATATATAACAATTATGCAAATAACGTCGCCGCAACGACACAAATATGTGACGCTGTGAGAAACTTGGAATTTGATTCATATAAACGTTCATACACTTAAATTGATTCAATAGAAAGTTGACTCATTAAAAGCAATAATTCTAATATCAAAGACAGAAAGAGAAATCCGATACACACGTTTATTCTAAATAAAGTCATTAATTTCTTCACCTTGTAAAAATTTTAAAAGAAACTAAATATTAAATAGTGATATAATTCATTTACTCTTGAGGGGTCAGTTTGCCGCAGGGAGAAGATCAATCATCACCATCGTGTTCAGCATCCTCAAAAACGGGGGTGAACCAGGTTGTGTTAAAAATTCAAATTTACCGCCCAAAATTACGTCATAGCTCTAACTACTCTTAAACATAACCTACTTCTAGTATTTGCACATAATTCCAATGTTGCCAGCTTATTTTTTAATTAAAATAGCACATTCATATGTTACATTAATAAATTAGATAGTATATACTTTGTCCAATATTTCTTTTTTCTTAAAATGACATATGTAGTTTTGTTTTAAAATATATAGTGTGGCTAATAATAATAATTATTACTAAATATTTGTTATTCTGAAAATGGCACAGTTTTGACGGATTACTGACAGAATATTGACAGAATTTGTGCTGATTTAGTAATTTTTTTTCGCCAACTCAATTGGGGATTGTAAAAAAGTTAAAAGAAATATTGGTATCATCTTCTTCTTAAATTGCTTTCTTGCTAAAGTTATAATTAAAAAAATTTAAATACGATGCTGTTCTCTTGATTGTGTAAAATAGTTCCCACTCATATCCGATCCTACACTTTATATACCGATTGCAATCAAGTTGGCTCATGAATTTCATAACCCGTAAAGGAAACACCACTATTTTGTTTGCTTAAGTTGTTGTGACGTCAACGTACGTCATCGCTTTCTGTTTAATCACAAATAATGATCGTTTATCTTGGTTATTATGGTTTTATGTATACCATGTATTAGATTTTTTAAGTTTAAAATACTAAACACCACGTCAAGTTTATTTTTGACATATGACATGACAGATAAAAATTATTGTGACCAACTTAAGGAAAATTACATTTAAAGGTTGGTTTTAGAGGTCACTAAGCTTAGTTTACATACCCTGTATTAATATTTTGGCCGAGACTACGTTAATCTGTGGATAATTTCAGAAATTACCCTCACGTTAAAACATTAAACTCGGTTATCTGACCTAAAAAAAATATTTATTTTATTAAAAGAAGTCTTTACTATCTAAATCTAGCCTGTGTATTTAAAAAAATATTTATTTTATTAAAAAAAGTCTTGACTATCTAAATCTAGCCTGTGTTTAAAAAAAATAAAATGCCATGTGGGATTCGATCCCCGGGCCCACTGCACCACTATGTCACATGGCTACTAGAGCTCATGCTTAAATATGTTCAAACTTATTATTTAAGCGAATCACGTTTCACGTGTGGGTAATTTCTAAAATTATCCACAGGTTAACGTGTGGCTAGTCACAGCGTAATATTTTAACAAAAAAATTCATTCTTGATAAAAGTTTCTAAAATTAATAAACTTTATTAAATTGGAAAAAAATATCAAAAACATATACATTACGATCATAAAATAACACTTTAGTAGTCACACACTCTATTATTATTTTTACAAAAAATTACATTCTTGTTGAAAGTTTCTAAAATTAATAATATTTATTAAAATGGAAAACAAAATTTAAAAATATACAGGATGTTGTCAAAAATACATAAATTATCATTATAAAATAACACTTTAGTTTACACACCCTGTATTATTATTTTAACAAAAAATTACACTCTTGTTAAAAATTTTTGAAATTAATAAAATTTATTAAAATGGAAAACAAAATTTAAAAATATACAGGATGTTGTCAAAAATACATAAATTATAATTATAAAATAACACTTTAGTTTACACACCCTGTATTATTATTTTAACAAAAAATTACACTCTTGTTAAAAATTTTTGAAATTAATAAAATTTATTAAAATGGAAAACAAAATTTAAAAATATACAGGATGTTGTCAAAAATACATAAATTATCATTATAAAATAACACTTTAGTTTACACACCCTGTATTATTATTTTAACAAAAAATTACACTCTTGTTAAAAATTTCTGAAATTAATAAAATTTATTAAAATGGAAAACAAAATTTAAAAATATACAGGATGTTGTCAGAAATACATAAATTATAATTATAAAATAACACTTTAGTTTACACACCCTGTATTATTATTTTAACAAAAAATTACACTCTTGTTAAAAATTTCTGAAATTAATAAAATTTATTAAAATGGAAAACAAAATTTAAAAATATACAGGATGTTGTCAAAAATACATAAATTATTATTATAAAATAACACTTTAGTTTACACACCCTGTATTATTATTTTAACAAAAAATTACACTCTAGTTAAAAATTTCTGAAATTAATAAAATTTATTAAAATGGAAAACAAAATTTAAAAATATACAGGATGTTGTCAGAAATACATAAATTATAATTATAAAATAACACTTTAGTTTACACACCCTGTATTATTATTTTAACAAAAAATTACACTCTTGTTAAAAATTTCTGAAATTAATAAAATTTATTAAAATGGAAAACAAAATTTAAAAATATACAGGATGTTGTCAAAAATACATAAATTATGATTATAAAATAACACTTTAGTTTACACACCCAGTATTATTATTTTAACAAAAAATTACATTCTTGTTAAAAGTTTGTAAAATTAATAACATTTATTAAAATGGAAAACAAAATTTAAAAATATACAGGATGTTGTCAGAAATACATAAATTATAATTATAAAATAACACTTTAGGTTACACACCCTGTATTATTATTTTAACAAAAAATTACATTCTTGTTAAAAGTTTCTAAAATTAATAAGCTTTATTAATATGGAAAACAAAATTTAAAAATATACAGGATGTTGTCAAAAATACATAAATTATGATTATAAAATTACATTCGTGTTAAAAGTTTGTAAAATTAATAAGTTTTATTAAAATTAAAAACAAAATTTAAAATTATACAGGATGTTGTCAGAAATACATAAATTATCATTATAAAATAACACTCTTGTTAAAAATTTCTGAAATTAATAAATTTTATTAAAATGGAAAACAAAATTTAAAAATATACAGGATGTTGTCAAAAATACATAAATTATAATTATAAAATAACACTTTGGTTTACACACCCTGTATTATTATTTTAACAAAAAATTACTTCCTTGATAAAACTTTCAAAAATTTATAAACTTCATAAAATTGGAAAACCAAATTCAAAAATTTACAGGATGATGTCAAAAATACATAAATTTAAATTATGATTATAAAATAGCACTTTAGTTTACACATCCTGTATTATTAGTTTAACAAAAAATTACATTCTTGATAAAAGTTTAGAAAATTAATAAACTTTATAAAATTGGAAAAAAATATCAAAAATATACAGGATGATGTCAAAAATATATAGATTATGATCATAAAATAACACTTTATAGTTTACTATTATTTTAACAAAAAAATTGATTCTCGATAAAATTTCCTAAAATTAATAAAATTGGAAAACAAACGTAAAAAATATACGGGATGATGTCAAGAGTGTATAAAAAACTTTTAGTAAAGAATTTTTTTTAACATTGGAATTTACCGAATTTGTGACAATTTCTGTTAAATTTTCTAATATTTAAATTGAAAGTAAAAAATGTGTGGTAATATTTTAGCATCTACATTTATTTAATTATTATTAACATTTAGATGGGCGTTTCTCTGTTATAATTTAGCAAGCAAGTTGGCGTCTCATGAAGGTTATTGTTAAATCTGGTTGGCCATAGTCCCACTTAATAGAAAATTTAAAGATTTAATTAATAAGCAATGTGCAATAAATCTAATCGACAGATAGATCTAAAATATAAAAATTCACACCTACACACTTTTTTTTATTTGAAGTAGAAAAATTTCTCGTTGGAGATTTAAATTGTAAAAAATGTTTAAATTATTTTAATTATTTGTTATAGGATAGAGATGAACAGAAAAAGTTAGAAATGAGACATCGGAAAGAAGAAGACGACTTATTTAGAAAATTCCAAAGACAACGAGAAGAGGAAGATAAAAAGATAAGGGATGAATTTAGGGTACGTATAAATCTATGAAAAAAAATTAAATTGTAGATAAAAACACAAATTTTAGGAAAATTGAAATTTTTTCAAAATTGTATATTTCTAAAATTTGGATATTTTTTTTAATAGTATTAATGAATTTGGTTCGTACAATCAGGGTTCCGTACCAGAAGTTTATTAACAATGACAATCACGTATGTGTAAAATTTAATAATTTCTGAAATAAAGAGAAACAATGTTCATGTTTTTTTCTATTAACGAAATTGCCTTATAGTGTATGAGCCGACTCTGTGACCTTGATAATTTTTAATTGGCCTTGTTTTATAGACCACATCAACAGTTTTAAATGCTATTAGAATAACAATGAATATAATTTGCTTTTAGAAATCATTCATTTTCGTACAAGACATGTTGCACATACACTACACTTTGTTATTTAGATATTAATCTTAACAAATATATACAGAGTGTTCGAATGTATAAAAATTACCCATTTTTTCATTAGAATAGTTAAAATTAACACAAAATAGTTTTTTTGCCAAATATTTTACCGAACAACGGATTTTTCATAAAGTAGTTTAAGTGTAAAGTTTCCAAAAAAACAACACAAAAAATAATGTTTTTGTTAACAATTATATTGACTTTTTGGAATTTACCCGAACATCGGATTTTTTATTAAGTAGCTCAAACATATCAAGTTAAAATTTCTAAAAAAACAACAAAAAATGTATTTTCTTACATATTAACAAAAAAATAAGGAATTATTTTTTTTAGGACGAGTGGGAGAAAGAATTAGAAAGGCTGACGTCGAAATTCGAGCGGGAAATGCAGATGAAGAGGAAACGGGACGATCAAAACGTTTTAACTTTGCGGCATCAACAAGAACGGGATGATTTAGAGAAAAATATGACGCTTAGGAGAGACAAGAAAAAGGAATCGCTTACGAGAAAAATGTTGGAACATGAGAGGTAAAGAAGAAGAAAAAAATCATTATTTTGATTAAGTCTAGAAAATATTAAATTTTCGATTTTTTATATTTTCGATGTATAGCAAAATTTTCTCCCATACTATTTTTACAAACGAATGTACTATAGCAACTAAACATCATTGATTAAACAGTACAACATGACATGGTATTAAATCTAAAAAAACGAAATACAGAAGACAAAAATTAATTTTTCAGGTTTGTTGTCAAATATATCTTACTGGCTTTCAACTTTATTTTTGTAAATATTGATCTGAATTTATATTTAAGAAAAAAAAAATCTTCTAAATATAACGAATTTAAAAATGTTTCGACATTGATTAATATGATCATCATTTTATTTTTTTTTAATTAATATTTCCATTACGGTCCATAGCAATTTAAAATTAGATTCTAATTTTTATCTAATTTATTTTACATTAAAATAATATCCCTTTACTCGTTCCTAATGTTAGACCAGTGGCGTAGCTAGAATTTAATTTCGTTGATATAGAAATTTTTATAATTAATATAGTGAATTTTAAAAATTTCAAAAACTTCAAAAATTTTTAATAATTTCAAATTATACTTTCAGAAATTGTAAAAAATAATTTCAAAAATTTCAAGATTCAAAAATTTAAATAATTAAGACGGAATTAGAACCCCATGATTTTCATAACACAAACTATTAATTAACTAAATGTTCGATAGATGGCGATTAGATGTGCTTTCTGCGTAAAAATTATTTGTTAGTTACAAAAATTTTATCAGAAAATGATTATTTCAGAACTAATCACCAAGGGTTAAAATGTAAATATCCAAAAAATAACATTAAAAATTTTGTTTTAAAATTAATTACTTACTTTCCCAATTTTTTTCATATATCATTTTCTATTTGTTCTAGTTTTTTCTCATTTTTCTGATTTTTTGTTTTTTTCTGTTTTTGTGGTTTTTTCTTTCGTTTTTTAACCTTTTCTCATTTCTTCTGATTATTGCAATTATTTGCGACTTTTTTGGAATTTCTCAATTTTTTATTTTTTCCGATTTTTCAGTTTTTTTTTAAGATTTGGCGATTGTTTTAATTTTTTTTTCTTCATTTTTATGATTTTTTGTTTTTTACTTCTTTTTATTTTTTTCAATTTTTTCTAATCACTCATTTTTTCTCATTCTGTTTTTCTATTCTTTTTTTCTTCTCATTTTATGTCATTGATTTTTTGCGATATTTTTGTCATTTTTTATGATTATTTTGTTGTAGTTTTTTTGTTATTGTTTTACGATTTTTTGTGAAATTTTTCGATTTCTTTCGTTTTTTTTAGGCTTTTTTTTTTTCGTTTTTCGGCGATTTTTAGTGGTTTTATTTTCGGTTTTTTGTGATTTCTTCTTTTTTTTCCGAATTTTACAATTTTATTTTTCATTTTTTTCCCAATATTTTCTAATTTCTCTTTCAATTTTTTCCAAAGTTTTTGTTTTTTATTATAATTTTATTCCGATTTTTTGTTTATTGCATTTTATATCAATTATTTTGAATTTTTTATTTTTCATGGTTACAGTTGTTTTTTGGTTGTTCTTTGGTTTTTGCGATGTTTTTCGATTTTTCTCGCTTTTCACTCATTTATCTGATTTTTTTTTCTGATTTTTTCTAATTTTTCCTCATTGTTCTGTTTTTTTTTTCAATTTTTTTCGTCTTCTAATTTTTTCTTATTCCTTTGATTTCTTATGATAATATTTATATTATATTTTACAATTTTATTTTTCATTTCTTCCCAATATTTTGTCATTTCTCTCTCAATTTTTTTCTTTTTTTAATATTTATATTATATTTTACAATTTTATTTTGCATTTCTTCCCAATATTTTGTAATTTCTCTTTGAATGTTTCGATTTCTTGCGTTTTTTTAGGCGTTTTTTTTTTCGTTTTTTAGCGGTTTTTTTTTTCGGTTTTGTGATTTCTTCATTTTTTCCGTATTTTACAATTTTATTTTTCATTTTTTTACCAAATATTTTCTAATTTTTTTGAACGTTTTTGTTTTTAATTTTTTTTCCAATTTTTTCTTTTTTTTCAATTTTTTTTGATTCTTCTAATTTTTGTAAAAAAAAATATTAAAAATAGCGTCCCAAATTTCGTACTTTGATCTCTCCATTATATTAAAAGTTAAGAAATTAAAAAAATATTTGAAAACACATTTTTCTGATCCTTTTCCTTTGTACTTGATACAACTGTTTTTCTTGACGAGACACATATATTATTTTAATATTCAGTACCATGCAACTTAATTAAATTAAATTTTAATGTTGCTTAAACCAAAATTTTATTTCACTGTTTGCTCCATGATGTTTATGACCTGATGATGGCGAAACCCGAAACTAGTTGCCAACTTCACATTTGAACTAATTTAAAAAAATATATTTCTGTGGTATTGGACTTTGTGTGTTTCATTACTCATTGGTTGACCACATTTGAGACATGGATAACCTGATGAATTTTTAATTAAGAAATTTGAAGAACTTCCAAAATTTCAAAAAAATTACAAAAATTTTGCAAATTTCAAAAAAAATCAGAAATTTCACAAATTTTTTAAAAATTTGGTATTCTCAACTGGTTTTTAACGTTTGTTTTGTTCAAAGTTATACGTTATCTGTTAAATATTTAAAATATAACAGTTATTTTTCTTTTTTTGTTCTAATAAATAATAAATAAAAGATAAATATTTTTAAATTGTCAGGAGAAAGTTGTAAAAGGATCAAATATTTTCACACGGACAGGTTTAAAAGGACTCTATATATTTTTAAGTCATAAAGGACCCAAATATTTTTAAATGGTCAAGCTTAAAGGGCCTAACGTATGGGATAAAGAGACAATGAAAAATTTCAATAATTTCAAAATTTTTAAAAATTTTAAATTCAAATTTTTTTAATAATATCAAGAACCTCATACATTTCTAAAATTTTAAGAACTTGAAAAATTTCAAATATTTAAAAAAATTCAAAAACTTCAAAAAGTCCAAATATTTTAAAACATCCTTTCAGAAATTGTAAAAAATAATTTCAAAAATTTCAAGATTCAAAAATTTAAAGAATTAAAAAATTGAAGAACTTCCAAAATTTCAAAAAAAATCCAAACATTTTGCAAATTTCAAAAAAAAAACAGAAATTTAGAAATTTCACAAAAATTTTAAAAATTTGGTATTCTCAACTGGTTTTTAACGTTTGTTTTTTAAAAGATCTACTTATCTGTTAAATATTTAAAATATAACAGTTATTTTTCTTTTTTTTTCCAATAAATAATAAATAAAAGATAACTATTTCTAAATTGTCAAGAGAAAGTAATAAAAGGACCAAATATTTTCACACGGACAGGTTTAAAAGGACTCTATATATTTTTAAGTCATAAAGGACCCAAATATTTTTAAATGGTCAAGCAAAGGGCCTAACGTAGGGGATAAAGAGACAATGAAAAAGTTTAAAAATTTCAATAATTTCAAAATTTTTAAAAATTTTAAATTCAAATTTTTTTAATAATTTCAAGAACCTCTTAAATTTCTAAAATTTTAAGAACTCAAATATTTAAAAAAATTAAAAAACTTCAAAAATTTCAAGAATACAAAAATTTCAGAAAAATTTAGGACTCTCAACAGGTTTTTAATGATGTGTTAAAAGTGTTACGTTTTCTGTTAAATATTTGAAATATAACAATTATTTTTCCATTTTTGTTCTTTTAAATAAAAAATAAAAGAAGAAAGTAACTTTACAGCACGAGTAATTAAATAAAACTATAAAGGTGGAAATTTTAAATGTGAATAATTTCGTTAAAATAAGTGACTGACAAGATTTTTTTAATTATTAAGTTTCCATAGGCATAAACTACCACATATACCAAAAATTTTTGGGATGTGCGGATTTTTCTTAAATTGCGTTTTTACAAAAATTTTCAAAATTTACATGTTAATTAAATTTTATTTTCATTATTGGTTATTTTTTAACACAAGTTTAACTCTTTTTTTCAAAATTTGTTTTTTTTTTAAATTCTTTTTTTGTTAATTTATTTTTATGTAATATTTCGTTCGATTTTTTTTAGCACTTTAAGACAATTTTTAGTGAAAATTTGGTTAAAAACGATTCAGTAGTTTTTTCAAATACTTACATATATTTTTCAGAAAATGTTTTTTTTTTGGAATATAAAAAAAGTAAAAACATTACGAAGAGGCTCCTATATCACATATTATCTTGCCTGAAATGGTTCTTGGATGAGCGCTCCCTTAATATTAAAGATAGGAAGCTGCAATTTTTACCACTCGATTCTGTATTTAATTCTTTAATGTTTTTTTAGAGCAGCGACGGCAGCCCTCGTGGAAAAACAAAGTCACGAAATGTTAGAATTAATCAACGAAAAACGTAGCGAATATATGCAAGCCGAATCGTTGTACCTTGACCACAATGAAGGCTACACAGAAGAAGTACAACCATATCCTAGCCAGGCACCAGCCCCAGCCCCTCCAGCACTCAGCAAATTCCAGGTACAATCTTTCAATTAACAAAAAAAAAAGATTTTTCTTTATTATAATTATAATTCTAGGTGTATAATGATCCAGTGGAGTTTGCAAATGTAGACCAAATCGCAATATCAGTTGCACAAGAAGACCAAAAATCCTTTACTGATTTAGTTAGACAATTAGTAGGACGATGCGGTTCAGACGTTGAAAAAGCTAGGTAGGTACCAAAAAAAAATTACATCTAGCTTTATTAATACTTATTTTTTACTTTAGGACGATATTTAGATGGATCACAGTGAAAAATTTAAACACAATGTCGTTTGATGACAACCTTCGAGGAGATACACCGATGGGATTGTTGAGAGGAATTAAAAACGGCACCGAAAGCTATCATGTACTCTTTAAAAGATTGTGCAGGTAATATAACTAAATTTAATTATTTACATTTTTTATCATTCTTATCAAAGTTTAATGTTGAATAAAGCCAATTAAGGGTGGCTTAAAGTGTTTTGTTACAATAGGCCCCATATACCACTCTCCAAGGTATTTTTGATTCCGTATTAGCATTAGCATTATTTTGGCGCCTTAGTCCAAGTTTCGGATTGACTCAGACGTCCCTTCCGTTTATAGTGTGAAGGTCATTTGCACGGACAGCGTCAGTGGGGAATAAAATCTCCACGTATCGACCAAATCACTGGCGGCCAGAAGGGCGGTCTTTGCTTACCCTACTGGGTCGAATACCTGGGTATTTATGCTGTTAAGACACACCAAACAAAATCAACAGATAAAAAGAAAATCAATTTATTAATATTAAACCAAATCCGGATCTGTCTAGTACACGACTTGCGTTTGACTTCGGTTTCGCTTCCTTCAGCTTAACAATCTCTAAAGGACGCTGAAGTGAACGAACTGGGACTACCACTGAAACTGCTGACAACGGATTGAATCGTCCTACTCGATAATAATTTCGTCCTCTAAAAAGCACGGACGCGAGTGAGCGACATAATTTAAATATTTTAATAATTGCGGAAATTAAAGTAACTTCCTTACACTAATAACAGAAAAAAGTTCTATTGATTTGTCTATTATTAATATTATTGTTTTTTAAATTTTAGTTACGCAGGTCTTCATTGCGTGGTCATCAAAGGTTATTCGAAATCTGCTGGTTATCAACCCGGCGTTAGATTCGAAGATAATAGATTTAGGAATTCCTGGAACGCGGTTTACGTAGCCGGAGCCTGGAGGTTCGTACAATGCAATTGGGGAGCCAGGCATCTAGTCAATGCTAAAGAAGCGCCAAAAGCTGGAAACAAAGCCAAATCTGATAGTTTGAGGTTAGTACAGAACTATATGGTACGTCCTTAATATTAGAGAGTGATTTAGTCGCACAATACAGTATTGTATGGCTTTTAAATGTAAATTACTATCAATTATTTCGGACTACTGGTATAGTAATTAATATCTTGATAATTATTTGTTTTAGGTACGAGTATGATGACCATTATTTCCTTACCGATCCCAAAGAGTTTATTTACGAGTTCTTCCCGCTGCAATCCGAATGGCAGTTGCTCAAGAATCCCATCACGCTTCAAGAATTCGAAGAGCTTCCGTTCGTGAGGTCGCTGTTCTTCAGATACGGGCTTTACTTTTCTGATCCAAATACAAAGGCAGTTATGTATACCGATTCCACAGGTAAGGAAAAGATGAAGTTGATAATAATCTATATATTAATACGCAAAAAGAAATGCGCGGACGGAGAAGTGTGAGATTTTGCATAGTTAAAGTTTATATACAGGAGGAGTGCAGAAAACTAAAATTAATATAAATGTGTCATTGTTTATCTCACATATTAGACTTTTTCTTACAATAGGTAGGATAGCCGAGTGAGCTAAGGGGCTGATTTTAAAATGCCAGACTCTTGAAGGCGTAGGTTCGAGTCCTAACAATGATAACTATTTTTTTATTTCTTTTTACAAACTTTATCGTAATTTTATTTTTGAAGTGAAAATTTTTCTGAGCACTTAAGACAATTATTGGATAGGTAAAAAATAGAAAAATTGGAAAAAAATAGGAAAGAATAGAATAGGAAAAAATAGGAAAAAAAATGGAACAAATATAGAAAAATGGTTAAAAATAGGCAAATGTAGAAAAAAAATGGGAAGAAAATATTAAATAATAGGGAAAAATAAGGAAAAATAGAAAAAAATAGGGAAAAATAGGAACACGTAAACAAACAGAGAGAAACAGAGAAAAATTGGAAAAAATATAAAAAATCGGAAAAAAAAAACAGAAAATATAGGACAAAATGGTAAAAAACAGGAACCAATATAATAAAAATGGGAAAAACACAAAAAAAATGAAATAAATAAACAATAAATGAAAAACGGCAATATTTTTGCCGTAATTTCGACTTTCCGAAAATTTAAATTACGAAAATAATTTTCTATATAACTTATATACTACAGAATATATGGCATAAGTAGCGGGAAAGTAAAAATAGGTCAAAGATTAATATAATCTTTGGGATTTTTAACGATGCTCAATCGATTGCTGTTCACCGTTCTCGAGTTGAATCAGGCTAACAGACGGACGGACAAAACCATTTTATAATTTTTCTTTTCTTCAAAATAATAGAGAAAAAAAAGGAAAATTGGGGAGAAATAGAAAAATATACGAAAATTAGGAAAACATATAAATAGGGAAAAATAGAGAAAATAGGGAAAGGACCACGCACGGTTCTTATGGAAAAAGAGTCCCAGTCGAGTTGGCTGAAAATTTAGTATAATGTAGTTTATGATGCCCTGATCAAATGTCTCCATGGCACCGAACAACCCGAAGAGTAACTCACGTTAGCGGGAAAGGTTGGCGCATCCGAGTTGCGCATATCAAATCGCCATTTTTTAGGCTACGTTTCAGCGGTTGTCGCATTTTATTTTGAGCCACAGTTGTCAAGTTGTGTTGTTCAAAGCATTTACGGATTTTTTTTAATAGTATTCCGAAAAAAATTCATTTCAACATAGTGTTTTACAAAAATTACTAATTTTGTTTAGAAAATTTTGTACATCTATGTAAGGATTTCCCCAAAGACTAATTGTTAAATTTATGTGGTAGATTAAGATTGTACTATTCGTTAAAATATGTAAATTTTAAAAACTATAGTGTCAAAATCAACAAAAGAAAAACACAAATTATTATTTGGAAACACCAATGATTTATTTTTGTTTGTAACTCGCAGCTGAGCTTAGGAAATTTATTTATTGGCAAGTGACCTGTCAGGTTTGCTGTTTGGACTTATATGTATTAAAATTAGATTTAAAGTAGTTTGCGCTATGCGTTTTTATACATCTTCCTTTAGCTTTTTGTACATCATGTTTTTAACTTTTTATATATCTTTTTTAACTTTTTATATTTTATTATATTTTTAATGGTAAATTTGTACTCTCTATAGGCTAGTTCACAAGTTTAATACATGTTAATTACAAAATGTGTGAGAAAAATTTAAATACGCACGTAAACAATTACAAAAGTTATAAAGAAATAAACATTCCAAAAAAGGGGTCTAGTTTTTGCAAATATTTACGAAAAACTAGTACATTTTTTTAAAATCTTTGTTTATGCAAATTTAGCACCTTTTTCTAGATATCATTCCAAATCGAATGAGCCATCGACTATATTTTAATTCGCTGTAACTTTAAGGACCACGATTTTAAGCTTGGAAACTAGCCTCGCCTGATCGTAAATAAAGAAATAAAGTCGGATTTGTCAAAAACTATTTATAGGAATATTACAATTAGATGATTAGAAAATATCAAATTAACACATAATTTAGTTTTTGGGCTCTGTAAAACCAATATCTGAAATATCGCTCTAAGCAATATCAAATTGTATTAAAACAAACGAGCGCGCTAAAGCAGACTCTGGACAGTACGTATGGGCAAAGCCAGCCCTGAGAGTGTAGCCAAAAAAATGGCACAAGGTCACCAAAATTTGCTTCTAAAGTTTATTGGGATTTTCGACGAGTTACCCTTCGGGTTGTTCGGTGTCCATGGGCCCAACGTGATCTAAGGGACAGTTTTTGAGATACAGGATGTTAAACATGAGGAGGTAGTATTGTTCTTTATCTTTAGAAATCAAATAGTGTGGCGATTAGTTTGTTACAACAAGTTAAAGATAATAATTATAATATTAATGTTATCGATATTAATTGTAATGAGACTCTGTCTACAGGGTGATTCTTTTTCTAATAGCCAATATTAAGATTTTTATGCAATTTTTTGAATAAACTCAGTCAAACGCAAAAGACCGTAGACTTGCAGAATAAGTAAATATCATTTGATTTGATTATTGCATGATTTCAGGTTACTATACTATACAGGGTCACTCAAAATACGCAAAATTTTGATCACCCTGTATACATTTCATTCTTATATGCCACCAAGTATAGAACTCAAAAAGTTAAGATAGGGATATGTAAGTCGTTTTATCCGATTTTATGTCGTTTGGCCGTAACAACCATTTAGAGTTGAAAAAAAAATGCATTTTAAAATAGATTTTTGACATCAGCTTTTCAGGACCAATCTAAAAATGTACAAAAATATATTGTGTTACATTTTAAAAGTATAACTTTTGTATGGCACTTTTATTTGGAGCCCCTGTAGATTCTTAAAATGTAGTCTTTATTGACTTACATAACACCACCTCAATAAAAATGACCGAATATATGCTATTTCATCATAAAAATCCGTGGCGTCGGTTGTGAATCACCCTGTATATATTCCTAAAAAAATTTAAATAAATACAACTAAGAAGACAATTTTAAGTGACCCTGTATAATATTAACCTGAAAGCCCATGGAGACATTTGATCAGGGCATCATAAACTACATTATATTAAATTTTCAGCCAATTCGACTTTGACTCTTTTTCCATAAGAACCGTGCGGGGTCCTTTGGAAAAAATAACAAATATGGGGAAAAATATAAAAAAATGGGAAAAAGGGAAAAAAAAGACAAAAATAGGAATAATAGGGAAAAATATAAAAATATAGAGAAAAACAGGAAGGATGGTAAAAAATATATATATTTGAAAAAATATGAAAAATAGAGAAAAAATGGGAAAATATTCAGAAAAACAGAAAAAAAAAGGGAAAAATATGGAAACAGGGAAATATAGGCAAAAATAGAAAAAAACATGAACAAAAAATTAAAAATATTAAAAAAACAGGATTAAATAAAACAAAATGGAAAATATAGACAAATTTGAACAAATTAAAAAAAAACATGAAAAATGGTAAAAAAAAGTAGGGAAAATAGGAAAAAATGGAAAAACAGAAAAAAAAACAAGAATTAATGAAATACAGTCGAATTTCGACCACTAGTAATTAACTAATAATCGATTAAGCATTATTATTTTAGTAGATATATGCTATATCAAAGTGTGCCCATTTCCTTACCATTTAACCCCCCCTCTAATGCCATCAAAATTATTAATAGGTATCATGTTATATAGCAACTATTTGATGCCATCCACTTCTTTCAAAAAAAACAATCCTGTTTTTTAGACTTCTAAAGAAAGTCTTATGATACGACTCTGTCCGTCCGTCTGTCCGCGCTATAACTCAGGAACCACAACAGATAAAAACAAACGGACAACAGCAATGGACTCAGCATAACTTGAATATGTGCCCCAGCGAGTTTTAAGTTTCTGCAACTTCCGGTTACAAAACTAGAGAATTATAAGCTGTATAATTTTTTAGAAGTCTCATTTGCCTGCTTACCAGCGAGCCCCACTCACATATTTACAAATAGAACATGATAAAAGAAATTAACACAGGAGCGGAATCAGCCTAATGGGACCTATACTGAGTCAAAGCCTATAGTGACATTTATTATTTTTAATTATTTCAGGTGCTGCGACTGTTCGAATTGCAATGCCATCCCACATGCAAGCCACTCTAATATTCCACTATAACTTAAAATTCTACGACAGCGAAGGTGATTCATTCGAAGCTGTTTCACTCAAGAGGTTCGTCATGCAGGTAAATGTTTCATGTCACAATATTCAACCAAACCCAGTTAACCAAAACCGATCAATTTCCATTTGAAACGTTTCATATTTTGACTCACACACGTTCCTGAAACATGGCAGAAACCGGAAATGTCCTAGATAGGAAACGTTTCAAATGAAACATTTCTGATACATAACTTCATATGAATACATAAAAACACATGTCTGAAACCAATCATTTTACGTGTCATCTGAGACGTTTCTGAAACGACGTAAATACAGATTGACGAGAAATGAGCTCAAAATAAATTTTTATTTCTGAATCGACTCAGTATAGATATTAAATCATTTCATATTATTAAAAGTTGCAAAATGAGCATTTTTGCACTTTGCATTAGATGTGGATATTGACAGGCCCGGATTAGCAGTTATTTACGCTCTGGGCCAAAGTTCTAAATTACTAAGCTCCTCCTTGAAATGTAAACCTCGTTTTAGAGCGTCTTTGGGATTATTTGAGCTATTAACACATTTTTATTTTTAGTCCTTTTGAATACATTTTTAAGTATTTTCCAAGAAAAGAATTTGTATCAATCACGCAATAACAGTGATTAAAATTCCGAAATGAATGAAAAGCAAATATTTGCAATTGCCCGGATGCTCACGTTATTCGCTATTCACAAATATAAAGTGCGCCCTAGGCCATGGCTAGGTTGGTATTATGTGTAATCCGGGCCTGGATATTGAACAACCAGCATAGTTGGCAGTTCAACACATCATGTGCAAAAACATGTCATTTGGTGTGAAGATTTATTTATAAAAGGCTTTATAACACTTTTGTTTGTATAACAAATAGAGAGCATATACAGATTTCATGAATCCTGCTATATTTTATTGAACCTCCATATTTGAAACTGTAACGTATAAACGATCGTGTATCAATTATTTACATACCTTTTGATATTTCTGGCGAATATTCATAACACATAGAAGCGAAATTTACGGTCAAGCACATTCGATAAAAATATATAACAAAGCACTAATAACACGGTCACAAGCCAGAAGACACACACACACACACACACACACACACACACACACACACACACACACACACACACACACACACACACACACACACACACACACACACACACACACACACACACACACACACACACACACACACACACACACACACACACACACACACACACACACACACACACACACACACACACACACACACACACACACACACACACACACACACACACACACACACACACACACACACACACACACACACACACACACACACACACACACACACACACACACACACACACACACACACACACACACACACACACACACACACACACACACACACACACACACACACACACACACACACACACACACACACACACACACACACACACACACACACACACACACACACACACACACACACACACACACACACACACACACACACACACACACACACACACACACACACACACACACACACACACACACACACACACACACACACACACACACACACACACACACACACACACACACACACACACACACACACACACACACACACACACACACACACACACACACACACACACACACACACACACACACACACACACACACACACACACACACACACACACACACACACACACACACACACACACACACACACACACACACACACACACACACACACACACACACACACACACACACACACACACACACACACACACACACACACACACACACACACACACACACACACACACACACACACACACACACACACACACACACACACACACACACACACACACACACACACACACACACACACACACACACACACACACACACACACACACACACACACACACACACACACACACACACACACACACACACACACACACACACACACACACACACACACACACACACACACACACACACACACACACACACACACACACACACACACACACACACACACACACACACACACACACACACACACACACACACACACACACACACACACACACACACACACACACACACACACACACACACACACACACACACACACACACACACACACACACACACACACACACACACACACACACACACACACACACACACACACACACACACACACACACACACACACACACACACACACACACACACACACACACACACACACACACACACACACACACACACACACACACACACACACACACACACACACACACACACACACACACACACACACACACACACACACACACACACACACACACACACACACACACACACACACACACACACACACACACACACACACACACACACACACACACACACACACACACACACACACACACACACACACACACACACACACACACACACACACACACACACACACACACACACACACACACACACACACACACACACACACACACACACACACACACACACACACACACACACACACACACCTCAATGACCCCGAGCCAAGGGGATATTGTACCTAATCAGCACTTGATCCCCAAGTCCCCTGCCGTCCACCCCCAGGTTCTCCCCCCGACTTGCCCGCTATTGTGAGCATATCGTGGGGTCGCTTTAAAGGACCGTGGTCCCCTGGTCGTCATTGACATCACCGCTTACCTTCACTGTATTCCACCCCAATGGGCATTGGTGGATTCCTAGTGCATCTTCCATTTGGTTAGGAGACGACCTAAGCCTCTACCTCCTTTTGTCTTCTGTTGTAGTCCTGTCTCTTGTGTGTGCTTTGTCAGTCTGTTGGTCCTGTCATCTCTGAGTAGGATAACTTCTACCTAAAACATAATTAAAGAATTAATTTTGCATAGATCAAGTTATGCTACTCCGTTTACTGTCGATTTCTGAAATAAAAGATTTTTTTGGTGGGGCAAGCCCCTTTTTTGTATTTTTTTGTTTTTTTTTTTTGGTGGACAACGGTCCATCTTTGTTTTTTTTTTGTTTTTTTTGTGGACTACGTCCGGATTTTTGGTTTTTTTTTTTTATTTTTTTTTTTGGTGGACAGAGTCCTTTTGTTGGGTTTTTGCCTAAAAAAGAAATCGATTAGTATATATGTTGTTTAAGAATAAAATTGTCCCCTTGTTAATTATCAGTAAAAACCAGACTTTTACTGCGCTCGCGCGAGTTGCCTCTTAGGGCGTGCGTGTTTGCCGTGATCATTGGCGTCATAATCGATCAGTTCCCTTAACTGAAGGTTTGGGTGTGTCCTTAGCTCGCCGAATATCCGCTCTGCTCGGTTGTTCAGTGTATCTAAAACCCTGGTGGATTTTAAATCTCTGAATATCCAACGGTTGGCAACATACCATGGTAGGTTTGCTGCTTCCCGTAAACAGATATTTTGCTGACTTTGGATTTTATTTCTATTTGTTTCACATGTTTGTCCCCACGCAAGGGACGCGTAAGTAGCAAGTGGAATAATTATGGAGTTTATCAGTCTCATTTTGGTTTTAATTGTTAATTTACTCCTTCTACCTATAAGAGGTTGAAGGCGAGCTCTCGCTTGTCTGGTTTTACTGATAATTGTTTTTACGTGCTCTGTGAACGTTAGACCTTTATCGAGCGTTACCCCCAGGTATTTTACTTTTGTTTGCCAAGCTATATTTGTATTTAGTATTTCCAGACGTCCGTCTGGGTAATTTCTTCTCTTAGTGAAGTATATAGCTTGGGATTTATCTGCGTTTATTGCTATTTTCCACTTTACAAACCAATCTTCTAGATCGTCCAGGTGTTCTTGGAGGTGTTCTCTTACTAGGTGAGGCCTTAAGCTTCTAGTCGCGATAGTCGTGTCGTCTGCATACAAGCTGAGCATTGTATGTGGAGATCTGGGGATGTCAGAGGTGTAGATGGTATAGAGTTGGGGGGAAAGGACTGCTCCTTGGGGAACTCCTGCTTCAAGGACTCCATAATCAGATAGGACGTGTCCCATTTTGATTCTGAAGCATCTATCCGACAGAAAGGAATGGATGAGGAGGATAATGGGTTTGGTATAACCGATCTCAATCATTTTATATATTAGGCCCTCGTGCCAGACTCTATCGAATGCTTTTGAGACATCTAAAAACACAGCTCCTGTGGATTGTCTGATGTTGTAGCCCTGGGTTACGTATTCAACCAATCTCAGGACCTGTGTTTCAGTAGAGTGTTCTGCTCTGAAGCCGAATTGCTCATCTGGTATGACATTTAATGCAACTGTCTCTTCTAAGAGACGTCTTAAAATGATTCTTTCTGCGATTTTACTCATGGCCGGTAATAGACTGATTGGTCTGTAATTTTGTGGAAAACTGTGGTTTTTACCAGGTTTAGGCACCATGATGACGTCCGCTTTTTTCCATCTTTTTGGAAAGTATCTAAATCTTAATATTGCATTGATTATAGTAGTCAGATGGACTATAACTTTCTGTGGAAAGTGTTTAATGACTCTATTTGAAATTTGGTCGCATCCTGGTGCCTTTTTTGCTGATAGGAACTTGATTATATCCTGTACCTCTTCTGGTGAGGTATGGGATATGGCCAAGTTTGTTGGAACGCTTAAGTAATTTTGGACAGTTTCCTCAACCTGATCAATAAAGTCCTCATCCTCATCGTCGTGCCTGTTTAGCATGCATTCTCTCTCCATAGTTAGTTTGAAAGCGTCCGCCTTTTCCTGTGCGGTATACGCTAGGCCATTCTCGACGTGTAACGTTGGGACTGGTTTCCTGTCCTGGCCAGAAGACACAATAACGAAAATAACTAGCATAGAAAAAGTATAAATGATGACTAATTTAACGGTGTCGTTTGATTAGTAAGTAAATGTCAGAATGTCCTCACTCATTGGTCACAACTGATCACGTGATATAGCAGAGCCCGCAGGTGGTCCAACGAAATAATTATAATAGCGCGGGTTATTTGAATTCTATTTTTTACTGTATTTATTGTGTCAGAAACATAATTTTGCTTTCAGTTATTTTATAGGCAATATTTTGATGATTCAGATATATTATGTCTTTTGTTAACACATGTTTATATGTTTTGTGACCGTAAAGGGCCCAAATTATTTCATCAGAAATCCCTCAGTTTTATCTACGCCAATCATATATATTGTACAATACCTTTCTCTCTCATTTTCTGTTTTCTTCATCTGACTATCTGATTAAACTTTAATAAACTTGGATAATTTAATTTTCAGTCTGTGGTGGGAAACATGGTTGCTTTTCGAGTTCACGCTCCTTGTAGCGGAGCGTTCTTGTTGGATATTTTTGCTAATGCCGTTACACCAAAAGAGTACCTGACAGGTGAACCAATGAAGTTCAAGAGCGTGTGTAAATTTAAAATCAGTTGCGAAGATTTGCAAACTGTTATGGTGCCTTTACCGGATTGCGCCAGCGGAGAATGGGGTCCTACTAAAGCTACAAGATTATTCGGATTAGTACCAATTACCCATCAAGTAATAAATATTATTAAACTGTAAAAAAATGATGTTAATATATTTTGTTTATAGGATTCTTTGGTATTTGCGGGTAGAGAACTGGAAATTCAATTTAGAATGTCGAAACAACTCACCGATTTTATGGCAACGTTACACAAGAACGGAGTGGAAGAGAAACGTTTATCAAAATTCGTTTCGCACAGCGTTTCGGACGATATTGTAACGTTCAACATTAGTTTCCCCGAAGAAGGACAATACGGATTGGATATATACACTAGAGAAATGGCGTCCAGTGCTGATATATTGGGCGAAAAGCATCTACTAACTCACTGTTGTAAATATTTGATAAATTCTTCCAAAAGAAACTGATGAACATTCAGACAGTCAATCAACTCTTTTATAGGAAAAATCCACTCAGTATTTCTGAACGCACCTCTGGTTTCTAGTCCAATGGATCACGTTGGTTGGCGACACTGAAATATCTCCAAACAAAACATTATAAACTCAGAGTAAATAAATAGTTTATAATTTTTTGTTGCAGAGATATTAAAGAACCCTAATTTTTACATATTATAATTTTATATTTGACCATTACAACTTAAAATATTACGTCATTGTACACAGAATTCAAAAACTGTCAAGACTAGAGGACCAACAGTGTAGCCAACATATTTGTTATATTTTCTGGAAAGAGATTTCTGAATCAGGTGCTCATTTTGTTTATTAACGCAAGTTAGTCCAATTTAATTTAAAAAAATTACCGCCTTAACACTTGCCTAGAATACAATTTTTTTTAACTTCTCATCGAATTTTAAAAAAGTGCAATAATAAATTGACAAATATTTTTATATTAAAAAATCCCTACCAGTGATTTTTGTTTTTTTTTTTATATTTTGTTACAATATAATAAGCACATGTTAATAAATATTATATTTTCTGTTAATAAAAATATCCTAATATATTTAAAAAGTTATTAAAAATATTAAATGCTTTTTTTTACTGTAAATTTATATTTATAACTGAGATTGAAATATTCAATAAAATTATTTATTTATATGTAAAAGCGTTTTTATTTGTCAAGTAATTTAACCCTAGAAGATTCATAAAACTTTTTTTTTTGTCTTTAGGTACATTTTATAAACGTTGTTTGTGGCACATTTTTAAAAGATATCAAAAAAGAAGTTTATAAACGTTATTTTGAGGCACCTTAATAAAAATATACTAAAAAAGACGTTTTAAAATCGTTATTTGGAGCACGTTTTTAAAAATATAACAAAAAGGACGTTTTATAAATGATATTTGAGGCACATTTTTAATAATTATAACAAAAAGGGCGTTTTATAAAACACATTTTTAAAAGATACCAAAACAGACGTTTTATAAATGATATTTGAAGCACATTTTAAAAAATGTACCAAAAATGACTTTTATAAACGATATTTGAAGCACATTTTTGATAGATCTAGCAAAAAGGGCGTTTTATAAACGTTGTTTGAGGGCACATTTTAAAAAAAATACCAAAAAAAGGTTTATAAACGTTATTGAGGCACGTTTTTAAAAACATATTAAAAAGGACGTTTTATAAACGTTATTTAAGGCAAATTTTTGATAAATATAGCAAAAAGGGCGATAAATGTTGTTTGTGACACGTTTTAAAAAGATATCACAAAAGAAGTTTTATAAACGTTGTTTGAGGCACGTTTTTAAAGATATTAAAAAAGACGTTTTATAAACGTTATTTGAGGCACGTTTTTAAAATGCCAAAAAGGACGTTTTATAAACGTTATTTGAGGTACGTTTTTAAAATATACCAAAAAGGACGTTTTATAAACGATATCTGGGGGCACATTTTTAATAAATATACTAATAGAGGAAGAATCCCACCCAACTTGCCGAACACTAATAAAGTAATTAGTTAAAAAAAATACTTTTAAAATTTTATTATAAAAATGGTGAAATTTAAAAAAAAAATTGAATTTTTATTACGATTTTAAAAAAATGAATGATATAGATATTAAAAGGGGATTTGTACCATTCGAAAGACAGTATAATAATTTACAATGTATTTTAATATATTCAAATTTGAATTGTAATTGTTATTGCCAAAATAAAGAAATTTGTTGTAATTTCGTTTTATCAAAAATGAAAAAAGTAAATAGACTAACCGAAAGGGACCAAAAAGTACTATATGTGTGATTTATTTCATAATTTTAAAATAATATTTGTAGAAGTTATAACCAAAAGTAAAAAAAGTTAAAAGAAAATCAAAGTAGATATGAATTTTTCACAAAAAATTGGATTTTTTTAAACAAACTTTATCAATGCATTTTTGAATACAGCGTATTTCGTTTTTACAATGATATTCTCAATTTTCTCAAAAAAAATGGGCGAAAATGTCTATTTATATTTTTTTCACGTTCTCTAGCGGTGAAACTGCAGAATTCTAAAAAAAAGTAAGGAAAAAATTTGTAGAAAATTTTATGTTCTACAATTTTCATCTATACTGTAATTTTTCATAAAAACACATAATTTAGTGATTTTGAGAAAATTGAAAATATTATTTACAAAAATAACAATGCATGTCCAAAATATTTTTAATTTCGTAAAAATCCAAAATAAATATATGAATAATCTTTATTAATTAGTATGTTTTCAAATTCGTTTTAATTTAAACAAAACTTAAATAAAACAAATTAGAGTATATTTAAATACTTTTCAAAAACAATATAAATACATAACAATTTTTTTTGTACACCTCACTTTTAACAGTAGAGTGCTAAACAAGAAGTTCCCCGTTTTTATACATATTTCAGTCTCACCAACACTCTACTATAAAAATAACTTTAAATGATAAATCAGAAAATAGAATCATTTGTATGTAAAATCCTAAATTATAAATAAATCAATCGGCTACATCTATTACTTGAGAAGATGAAACATTATTGTGGATTTTTCTCCTTTTTCTTCTATGATTTGTATCATCATCACTATCAGAAATAACTAAAACATTATCATCTTGTTCGTTATCACTTATTGTAACTGTAGCTTGGATGCGTCTATCATATTCTGATAAATCGGAAATGAGTTGCTTCCATATTTTTAGTTTCATCGCAAACTCTAAGGATGGATGCGTTAAAGATTCTAACTCTTCTTTTATGTAGGTCGAATTTGGAACATCTACAACAAATAAAGTCATCCAAACACTGCAAAGCAAAGCAACTAACCGAGCACAGGAATTTTAGTACAAGATAAAATTATTACTCCTTAGAAGAATTATGTTGATCTTATTAATAAATAAATAAAATAAGAAAAATTTAGAAAGTATTCTTACCAAAATTATTATAATAAACCTCTATAACATCAACAATGTCACAAGTTTTAAGATGCCATTCGATTTTCCACTCAATTTCAATAAAAATATTTGGAGAATCATTAGTATATTTAATTTTTAGTATCCCATCATCATTTTTTTGTAAAATAATTCTGGGTTCCTTTTTTAAAACAATCTCTATTATTAATCGGCGGGCTTCATAAAATCTAGACACTTTTTTAAGAGTCAAAAACGTCGAGTTAAGATTCCTATGTCGTTGTAAAAAGTTTCTACAAACAGCGATTTCTTTTCCTAATGAATCATCTTCAACGTTTAAATCTAGTTTTAATACTTCGTAGGAATTGTCCTAAAATAATTTCATATATGAAACTAGTTCAAATATATTTATAATTTCTTACATATATGAAAACTAAAATCTTCATTGAATAGAGCACATTAAAAATATTAAAATTTAATGTGTAAAGTGTACACAGCTTTTCACCAAATACATTTTCATTTTCTTCATTTTTGTAATTTTCTTTTTTAATTTGTAGGAACTTTATCTCTGACAAATCTTCTAACATTCTGAAATCTTTTTTAAACTCTTCTAAATCACTATCCATCTTTTAAGCAAGAAAAATAATCCTGTCCATTTCACAAATAAATCACAGTATGTATTATACGGCACAGGATTACTCATAGAGTAATCCTATGATATAAATAATTAAGTAGCCATAACTGCCTTATTGCCATTGAAAATAAAAATACAATGACTTTAATAATATGTCAAAATTGACAGTTCAGTACAGTAGTCAGTAACATAAAAATAAAAAAGTTCCACTAAATGTCAATATCAAACAGACTCGATAATATTCGGTTAAACATGGGCGTGCAAAAACATATTTCAAAACTGTCTGCAAACTCTTTCGAGTTTGTTTTGGTTAGAATCTATAATTCTGTCTGTATCTGTATGTGTAGCATCAAGATGTTTTAAAAGTATTCAGTGACTTCTGATAAATCAATATTTTTATGTATTAAAAAAAAAGAAAATAAAAACAACTTTTTGTACGCCCATGTTTGACTGTCAGCTGTGATGTCATTTTTCAAGGGTACCAGATCATATTCATGTAAGAAAATATGCTAAATATATTACTAGATCTTCATATGTGACCAATCAGAATTGTGAACATCAAATAAATTTAAAGTAATTTAAACATATCTTAAAGAATGACAATACGATGTGTCAATAATCAATATGGCACCTCTGTTTTTATCTTTGACAGAAAAAGTTAAAACTACAATATTTTGTTCATAAAAAGGTAGTTAAATTTATTTTTACTAAATGTTTTTTATGTAACAACCTAATTCCACTAAACTGCATCAGTAAATCTTCTGTAAATCATAAGGTCAGTTCTAAATTATTTTTCTAATGTAAAGTTGGATTTTTCAATAATAAAATTTTAGATGTCTAATATAATTCCACCACTAATTAGTGATTCTCCACCTCCTCCGCCTTCTGAAGAAGATGAAGATGAAGAATATGACGATTTTAGAGGGTCAAATGATATTTCCTATGGCTGTGACAGTAAGAACAATATTGAAGTACCTTTAAACTATCATACTTATAGTTACATTTTTAGATTTTTCTTTATCGCCTTCTCCAGAACCGTCACCTAAAAAAGCCTCATCTAATTGTGAAAACAATCACGATTTTAAAATTGGTCCAGAAAACACAGATGAGGAACATAAAGAAAAAAGTAATCACAAAGTAGATTTAGTTTCAGTAGAACCTTTAAAACAAATTAATAGTGAATTATCATGTAGTGAAAGTTCAGACAAAGATATAGATATAACCAGTAATATATTTCATAAAAACAATTTAATTAATGAGGATAACATTCCAAGTCAATTTATTATCGAAGGTCAAAAAGTAGAACACGAAAATGATGTTAAATGTGATAAAATAGAAAAAGAACATAATAAAACCATTACAAATGGTATAGATGAACCAAAACCATCAGATTTTGAGGCTAAATTTACTGAATTTGAATTAAAAAATACTTGCCAAGATGTTTTTTTAAGGAAAAACAGTAATTCCGAAAGTGATTTAGATTCTGATTTAACCATTTCTGATGATAAAAAAGAAAAAATGTCGATAGAATCTGTTAAACCTTTAGTTGATGATAATTGTATACATTCCACAGAAAGTAGTATTGAACATGATTTAATTAAAACTGAAATCATTAAAAAAGATGATATAATTAATAATAGTGGTGATTTAAATTCACCAGAAAAATATAATTTTGAAGAAAACAGTATAGATGATTTTGGAGATTTTATAGCTCACCCTGTAGATGAAAATAGTACTAAATTAGAAAATCAAGAAACCGCATTTGATTTATTTTCTGATACAAGGAAAGATGATGAAAATGATGACGATTTTGCAAATTTTTCATCTTTTCCCTTTAGTTCTACATCTAATCAAGCCCAGAGTTCAGATGATTCAAAAAATGATAATAACGTGGATGATTTTCCCAGTTTTGCATCATTTCCATCGTTTAAGAATGATGAGGACTTTGATGATTTTACGTCATTCGAAAAAACACCAACTGTAAATCCTGACGATGATTTTGACGATTTTGGAGAATTTACATCTACAACGTTACAAAAACCTGAAACTTCAAAACCCTTTCTCTTATTAGATGAAAAAGAAGCATATAAGAAAACTGAAGAAATAATAAAAGACATTTTTAAACCTTCTGATGATGTTTTAGACGATTTCCAGTATTTTGAGTTGGGAAAGGGTGATGATATTTTTACTCAGTTACAAGATGTTACTGATACACCAGCATTGGGTTATCATTGGTCAAAATCTGCCAGTCAAAAGTTACTATTGAGGGCACTTAATATCGATTCAAGAAATATCGTAAGTTTATTTCTCTTACTTTAATAAGTTTGTAAAGTTTTTAGATTAAATCTCACAATTGTCAGTAATAGTTTGTTTTTTCTTTTAATATATTTTTAAATCGCGACAAATATGTTTTTGCTGTAAAATATTCGTCATCAAAACACTATAGATGTGTACAATGATGATTCAAGGTAAAAAATTTGAATACCTGTTAAATTTAAACATATATTGTGTCTTTATTTCATCGGCAGACACAGTCTTATTTAAAAAGAAATACAAAACCAAGAAATTAATAAAACAAACAAAAAAATACAATATATAAGTAATAAAAACTTTCATTTCTTGCATTTTCAATTGGAAAAATCTTTAATTAATTCGTTGAAATAAAGGGAATCGATTAAGTCATTTTCTATGGATATAATTGATAAATTTCTTGTGCTATACTTGATCTTAAAAAGGTTTTTACTAATTACAATTTCGAAAAAGACCTTTTATTAAAATTCCACAGATACTAAAAAAATTGTAATGTACAAATGAACTAATGTATTCAAAAATTGACTAGGGCTCTAAATCTTTTTGTTTTAAATAACAATACAGCAGAGTATTAAAATTCTCAAAATTTGTGTCTAACCAGCAGATATGTAATAAGTTAGAAAGAAACAACAGCAATAACTGGATTAACAATAATGTTTTTGCGAATAATTCCACCGAGAAGTAAAAGTTTAAGACTACAAAAATGATTGATTATTATTAGTATTATTGAAGCTATTTTAATCCCTTTTATCATCTTTTAATTTCATATCTTTCTGTATCTATCATAAATAATTTTATTAATAGTTTTATTCAGACATGTATTTTTTTTATTCCGGTAGCCAAATTTTCCCGTTTTTATCCATTTTTTCTTTGCCTTTTTTACTATTTTCAGTCATTCTTCATTAAATTAAGAGTTTCTGTATGTTCATTGTATGTATAATATTGTTTCGTCTACTGCTTGTTTAACATTTTTTTAACAATAGTCATTCTTCATTTATGCGAAAAATGTTAAAAATGCCAATGAAAACTTATTTTATTAAACAATTTGAATATTATAAAACTATTACAACTAATTAATGTATATAATTTAATTAAACAAGCAATTACACGATAGATAAGCGCAATATACTTCCAGGAACTAATAAACATAATTATAATTAAATTGTCATTATATAAAATGATATAAATATTTGTGAAAAATTACTGCAACTACACATATTTTTGTTAATTTTTAAACTTCTAATGAAAACATAATAATTTAATCTATTATAAAATAAAACTTCTCCCACACAATGTTGATAAGAACAGATTAGTTAAAAAAATGTAGATTTGAGTCACAGTATTTGTATAATTTTATGTATTTGTACAGTACAAAAATATAATTAATGTTTTAGATTATTAAGATTATTTTTCTTTAGTTATATGGTCATTCGTGGAACCCATCAATGCCAAGATTTGCCTCGAACTTGGGCGTTCAGCCATTAGAACCAGTAAAAATGGAACCTTTGACTCCTACACCTGTTGAACCACCTCCAACTATTGTTCAAAATGCCCAATCAGAAACTGTAGAAGTACCCAGTGCTCAATTTGATTGGACCAGTTCTGGATTGGTGAATCCCCTTGATTGTAAGTATTTTTCAACTTTTAATAACAAAACAAAATCTGTATTGCACAATTGTGCTGTTTAATTGTAACATGTTTGTTGTATTGAACTATGACACTTATTTGACGTTTTTCATGCTTGCTATGGATTCCTTACTCCGCATTCCCACCAATCCCAAACAAAATCTCACAATTTATTAACTTTTCCATTTATCACTTTTATTATATAAGATTGTCAGACCACTTTGTTAGATCTAGAACAACTAGTAGCATCCCTAGATATTCCTAACACTAATCCCCTTCCGCCAAGCACGTCATCTGTGAAAGTTGACGAAGATTGGGATGCCTGGTTGAAATGTAAGTGTCATTTATTCATTCAAAAAATATTTATCTCATGTTTTAATAAAAGTATCTGTTTTAGATCCACCAAAGTCTACAAAACTTGAACCTCCATCTTCTTCCCAACACGAAGATGATTACGAAGAGTTTACATCGTTCCAATCTACAAAACCATCTGTAGGATGGCCGGCGTTACCGTTAAGAGAAACTTACATATCCGACGTACCCCAAGCACATATCGACGTTGATGTTGTGTTGCAACCTACAATCGTCACCCCAGAACTGCCTAGAAAAATTATTGGTGCTGAGGATGTAGCTGGATTTGTTGAAACATTACCAGAAAATAAAAGTGCTGAAATAGAGCAACATGAAGAGGAGTCTTGTCATTTTCAAAAAGTATCTACAAAGTTAGATAAAACTAAAAGTGTTGATATAGAGGAGTTTGATGACTTTCAAATGGTTTATCCTGACAAAGAAAGTGAAAACGTTAAAAATAACAATGTTATTGAAGAAAATAAGAATGAAGAAGAAGACGATGACGATTTTACTGAGTTTCATTCATCTGTACCTGTATCTCAGACACAACCTCAAGCTACATCCATCCTATTACCTACACCTGTTCATGCCACTCCTAATCCCACTCAAATCAATTGGCCAGATCCTGGTATAACACAGGATGAATTAAAGAGGTTTGAAGAAGCTTTTTCGTTACCAGTAGATCAGAAAAAAGGAGAAAAACATGTTGAAATAGAAACGAAGGTTTTAGAGAGAGTTGCTGTTCAGCCTAGTAAGAAAGAAGTACAAAGGTAAGGAGTTTTTCTCAAAAAGTAAAAGAATAAAAATATATTATTTGATTGAAAATAGGGAATTCATTAACACTAAAAAAAAACATTTACTAAACGAAAAGATTTACAGGAAATAAAATACTTAGTTTGTACCACAAATATTTAATTAAAGGAGATAGTTTTGGCTAAAAAAAATTGTCAAGTATGTGAATAAGTATTCCATTATTGAAAATTAGTGACTTAAATAATTAATATTTTATGAACCTGAGTATTTTTTTATTTCAGAAGTGAAATTTCGATTTGGGATAGTCCAATTAAAAAACCTGAACCAATAGAGACTCCTAAGAAGTTAGAATCGAAACAAAACTCTGTGGAAGATGATGAATGGTCAGACTTTATTTGTGTCCAAAAACCATCACCTATTCATAAAACCAAGCTTACAGATAGAACTCAAACATCTAGTCCGGATCTGCCCCTTTCTGTATTAAATTTAGGTAGTATTCAGCCAACAAAACAACCTATCCCTGTTATTACCCCGCAAGGTTTAGTACAAACCAAATTATCTACTAATATGAATCCAATGATCCAACCGAAATTAAATATGAAACCTTCTTATAGTTTACCTCAATTGCAACCTTCAATAATAAGTAACCAATACGTTTCTCAAGCTTACAATTTCAGTAAACCTCCCCAATCCAGCCAAATAACCCAAAATGGACAAGATGATGATGAATGGGGCGAATTTGTATCTAGTCCTTTACCCCCTCAGTACCAAAATTCTTCAACTACTGTAGGCTGGAGTAATCTTGTACCTAACATCCGGTCAAATCCTTATCAAGCCAGTGCTAGATCTGTTAATACCAACTTACAGAAAAAAAGTAACAATCTATCGGGCTTAGTGTTACCAGAGTTGGACTTTTTGGCACTTAAAGAACGGTCTGGCGTGCCGAGGAAGAAATGACCTAAAAATCAGGTTGTACTCTAAGGTTGTGTATATTTGTATAGTTAAATTTTATAATGGAAAATGTGCGATTTTCCTCGTATTTATTTGAGAGATGTACATTTCTTTGTTAAATTATAAAAATATGATATTTGTAAACAACAAATCTGGTCGAAAATGAGATGATTTTAATATATTTTAACTCGTACTTAATTTAAAAAATATAGAAGACGTTTCACTGAATATTGAAATTATTTTAGTTGTGTGTATTCTATGTTAAAATTAATTATCTAGATCACTAATCACATTATTTTTAAAGTTGGGTCTGCATCAATTAATCAAATTTTCAGCAACAGATAAAAAATAGACTAATTAAATATAAAAGTGCACAAAATGCAAATAGTGCATGTAGGGTAGAACCGCATACATTTTAATTATGCATTTTTGTGAAAACTTACAGGATATCAAAGTTTTGTCGTTACTGTTTTTATTGAATTTCGCCAGACCAACTTTAAAAAAATAATTCACATTTACACATTTAGTTTGTAGCGTATTTATTTGAATCGTTTGGGCATTTTACACTTCAATCCATTCATAACAATATTGTGCCTTATTGTTTATTTTTTTTAGCTTTAGTAATAACGCTAATGGAAGAATTTAAACGTAAATAGACTCAGGTTATACTTAACTTTTTTTTTTAATATAGTGTAATCCAAATCAAAATTAATGTGCAATATTTTTGTCGTTTCAATTGTTAAAGACGAAATTTACTTAAATCGGTTTAATGCAACACAGTATTATTTATTAAATTCTTTAAAAAAATTGTTCGAAAACTTTAAATTGTTATTTATTAAGTATTAATACAGCTTTACATTAACGTTGCATAAAACCGCTAATGTTTAACGAACAGAGATGAATCTATGTTTGCGTTTTGCATTCTGAGACAGCCAGTTTCTGCCTTTTGGCGAAATCAGATCGAATAAGCAAAAATTCATCTTCAGGTTACTGCAGCCCTGTTACACATCGATGAATGTTACTTTACCACCATCAAAGTAAATTTGTAACAAATTCAAACTGCTTCGATCTTCAATTAGTTTTTTGTCCAAGTAATATTTATGCTGCCCACAGTTTAAACCTAATAAAAAAACTTTCATATTTAGAGTGGGGTTTGACCAAATATTGATACGTTTATAATTTACCCACTACTAGATTGTGGTAAAATATTCTTCATCGATGGATTTGTATGTATTCTAGTACATTGGACAGTATTTCTTTTGACTTTATATAATTGTTAAAAATTTCGTTATACGATGTGTTTTTCATAAAAATCTCACTGACCATATCTCCTAAAATTACCTCCAACTTGTTTTTGGAACGAAGTTCCTGAAGGCGGCTTTTGGTAAGAGGTAATTGGCAGAAAGCGTCACCTAAGGAAAAAGCGTTATATGTCCCTCCACGCGACTTTCCCCTCTCATTCTCTTACTCGCTGTCTCTTTCTACAATATAAATTTTTTCTTATTTAGATTTTTTTATACACATATATATCATTTATAATTATTTTATAGAGAGAGAGAATTTTTCGATTTTTCTCATTTTTCTGATTTGTTGGTTTATTTTTCGATTTTTTCTCATTGTCTGTTTTTTTTTCTATTTTTTTCTGATTTTTTTCGATTTATTTCAATTCTTTCGAATTTTTCCAATTTTGTTATGGCTATACAATTGTTTCAGGTTTTTTGTTTTTTGCGATTTTTTTTGCAATTTGTTCAGATTTTTGAAATTAATTGCATTTGCAGTTTTACTTTCCCGACCCACCTCTTAGAAGGGAAAGTATTGTGAACGAGCTAAAAAAAAATTTCGAGATAAAAACGGAAATATCCATTTTCGGGTGCTCTGAGACGATTAAGACTATTTCCAGATGGAAGTCTGTCTGTCTGTGTGTGTATTCTTCCACGATAGAGGCCACACGTTAATCCGATTGAGCTGAAATTTGGTATAGGGGTTTGGGTTCCCCGTCAGAAGAATCCATTAGTTTTTGTACATCTGTCAAACGGAAGTATCACTATCAAAAAATGACAGATGAAATGTCACGGAATCGGACATGCAATATGTCATTTGGAAGCACTTGAAAAATTATTCAGAACAGTCAAAATTATTTCTCGAACTGTCATCTGTCAAAAATAAAAAAATGTCAAATTTTGAAACTTTAACATTAAATATTTGAAAAAGGATTTGTGGATACTCGTTGGGAAAGTATTGGGGCGACACAAGCGATTTTTTTAGTCCTTTTCCTGGTTTTTTGCCTTTTTCTGTGGTTTTTTACTGTTTTTTTTTTGAGAATTTTTTATGGTTCCAATTGTTTCCGGTTTTTTGGTTTTTTTGCGATTATTAGTGTTATTTTCCCATTTCTTGCGTTTTTGCAAGTTTTTTCGTGTTTTTTTCCTTTTTTTTTCGTTTTTTACAATTTTTTTGATTTCCTCGTTTTTTCCGTACTTTACAATTTTATTTTTCATTTTTTTCTCCAATATTTTCTGAATTTTCTTTCATCTTTTTCCAATGTTTTGTTTTTCTTCTAACTTTTTCTCGTTTTTTTTATATTCTTTTTGTTTTTTTGGTTTTTTTCTTCTTTTTCCAGTGTTTTCGTTTTTTTTTTTATTTTTTCGATTCTTCAATTTTTTTTTCTGATTTTTTTCTAATCTTTCTTCAATTTTTTATACCTCTGATTTTTTCATTTTTTTATTCGGTTTTTTCTCATTTGTCTTCTTTTTTCTGTTGTTTTTTGATTTTTTCAAATTCATTCAGGTTTTTTCAACTTTTTCTCATTTTTTTCTTGTTCTTGATTTTCTTTATTTTTTCGATTTCTTTCCTTGGGAATACAGTAATAGAATCAATATAAATCTGCATATTAAATCACGTTTAGCGTTGAAAAAATAACGTAAGGAACTTCGTTCTTGACGGGGGTTCCGCGACCGCTTTTTTTTATTTTTATAGTTTGTCCCTAATAATTATTTTTTTCGAGATATGATCGTGTCATTTTTGAGTTTGAACACTCATTGTGTCGAGTGATATTATTTAAAAGTTTGTATATATTGGACCTATTTAAGAAATATAAGTTAAACTTTTATTTGAAGTACTTAACAATAATAATAATTCTCTTCCTATATACTTTAAGAAAAACAAAGTAAGGGTGGATATTATTAATATTGAATGGTTTTTATTTTGAATGATATATAAGGAGTGATGTGATGTGCTGTTATGTATTTATAATTTTCAAAAAAATCTTTAATAAATAATACAAGATAAAATAGGATAAATATATTTATTTACATTTATAACGAAGTACAAATAAATTAAAGTATATTAAGTTAAAATGATCCAAGAAAAAAATCTATATAAAATTTAAAGGTAAACTTCCAAAAAACTAAAATCATATATATTATAACATAAGGTTAAAAAAAACTATTTTATTTAATTGGTCTTAAAACGCATAGACCAATTCTGATAAAAAATCCCAAGACCTTTGACCAACCAGAGGGGAACAGCTATTATTTTTTCCAAAAATAATATAAAATAATTGTATAAATATGAAAATTTGGAATAAAAATACCCATTGACTCATTTTAAGTTGGTAACTATCATTCTTGCCGAGTAACTTTTTCAGGAATGAAAAACAAAAATGGGAATATTTTATACCAATTTCATTATCGTGGAATCAAGGGAGTATAAATTACCAACTTTTTAACACGGTCCAACAACTAGATTTTTTTTTATAAATTTAATCACATTAACAGTCTTATTTTTTATCACATTTCGTGCCATCGTCGTTACGCCATTTTTGATTCGCCTCTCTTCGAGCGTCTGGTACTAATTGGCTGCGCATGCCACCTAAGACGTTACTGGTGGCTTCCGTCGCTATGATTATGGGTTTGAGGATAGTTGGGGGGATTTGACGGAGGACGCCGCCCACAGCTCCGCTATAGCCTTTTTGTTCTTTTTCGTGTGCCGCCACTTGGACGATTGTGTCCGCTGTTTCGCCAATACCCTAGAAAAAAACATTCACTGCCAATAGTCAATTCATAAATTGGATGACAACAGAATATATTAATGAAACTGTACTGCTTGGATATTTCGAAGATTTCGTTGAAATATTTTCTCAGAGTTCCTTATGGTCCAAATATTCAATGCAAATAAGAATATTAACATTAGTTCAAAACTATTTATTATGTTTAAAAGTGGCTCAGTGTAAATAATTTTAAAATAAAAAAAATCGTTTCTAACCTCTCTCACAAGTAAAATAGCATTCGTCATTCCTTCTCTAATATCTTGCGGCTGATGATATCTTTTCCTTTTTCCCCTCGTTTTAGCCAACATTCTAACACTAGGACCTGGAGACAACATATCATATGCCGTTTCAGCCGTTATCTAAAAAAATAAGATTGTCAGTAATATAATTTACTTAATAAATAACTTACTTGTATTAAATGTATGATTCGCGAAGTCAATTCCAAGGCAGCCATCGCAGTAGAAGTCGTAAAACTATTAGCGCCTCTTTGAAGACCTCTAACGATCCTACCGTCTTTTTGGTACTGCTCGATTGGTAACCAGAACAAATCTCGAACACCTTGGACTATAACAGAAAAAAATAATCGCCAAATGGGGGCAGATTTCACTCTAGAACTGAACGTTTACAGTTTATTTTTGTTCTAGAATGAATATAGTGCAAATTTCAAGCTAAATTGGGCTCTAGCTTACCTATTAAGTGAGGGATATTGATAGCGAAGCATAATCGTAAAAAGTAATAAAAAGACAAAAAACACACCTTGGAGAAGTAAGTTCCTCAAGATATAATAAGTATTCTTCCATTTTTACAATAATTTTACTCCTAAACTAAAGATAGAAAAATTATACATAATAAAAATTTATTGATCCATTTTAACCAGGATTAAAATAAAACTGTGTGTAAATGTCGCGATAGGTACCAAAAATGACTATTAGCGAAAGGTACTTACATAATTGAACAAGAGTATGCATGGGACCGACTCCTCCTAACAAACTAGGCAGTTGGTTCTTTTTTATGTCGCTTAACCATTCTTGAGCGAGATGTGTCATTAGTTTATCGAATCCTAAAAGACCGTGACGATAATTCACTCTTTTCAAACGTAATTCCGAACAATTAAGTTGCCCAAGACCCATTAATAGTCCCGGAAGGGAACCGTGAGTCATATCTACGCGTTTACCATGATAATCTAGTCGTATGGGAACTTCTGGACCAAATATTACATTCCTGGAAAATTAAATAATAAAACAATTTTTTAAAGGTTTTCTTTTATTAGTACCTGAAGAAAACTGGTGATTCATCGTGTGTGCTGGAAGTTAAATTAATTGCGGCATTATCGGATTCAAATTGGCTCTTGCTTTCCTCCATGAGCATTATTAGATTTTCGTCGACTACTTTTAACGCCTGTTTTTTGATAACCTCCTCGTTTTCTTCGCTGATTGTCATGACGGGTGGTTGGTGAGTCGGGGTATTGTGTTTAGATATGTTACCCTTTTCATCTATTAAAATAGAGATATTTTTTCATAAATATTACACGACCATGTAGCAAAATTTCTTAAGAATTACAATTTGCAATCAAAGAGTTTATAAATTAGGTAATCCTGATTACGATAGATGACGTTAGTACGATTCGTTGTATGATTAAAACAAAGAGGCAGTGAAATAATAACATTACGAAAACCCCCAAAATTATAAAATAGGAGTAGAAAAAAACACTTACCATTTTTCACAGAATTATCTCCACCTAATTCGCTAAAGAAATTTATAAGAAATAACAAAGAATCTTGGTCTATGTTTAATCGTAGCGGCAATAACGATATTTTGAGACAACATTCTTGTGTAGGCAACTTCGGATCAGGTCTTATGTGTAAAGCTTTTATTACAACCTAAAAATAACAATAAAAAATCCAAAAATAATATATTTTTTTTACTTACCATATGTGCATGTGATTGTTTTGGCCTAGCTTGACTGGTGTACTGATACAAAAATTTATTAAACTGACTGGATTCTAATCTATCTACTATTTCCACATCTGAGATTATTAAAACTTGTCTAGAAGCTTGTACTGTAGTTTCAGGATAAACTTCATGTTGAAACCGAACCTAAAAATAGATAAATTAGTATCATAAGGACAAAAATTATTATTATTTACTTTATTTAAATGTAACTCCATATGAACATCATGATCCCTATTTAAACCTCCTTGAAGTATCCAATTCATATTAGCCTTCTTTTTATCTACTTTACGAGTAAGTAACACTTCATTTTTATTAGTCTTAGAAAAGCTCACACTATCACTTAATTGAGTCTCAGAAAATTGTACAGTTTTCTTTTTACTTTCAGCATCCGATTGTTTAAAATCATTCCCGCCATACATATGCCAAACTACAGTCATATCACACAACGTATAACGACTTATAGGAGTGGGGAAAGATTTCGGCGGTTTCAAGATATCCGCTTTACCAACAGGTATTCCAAAATGATTATCTATCACTCTTACGGGATCGCTGGATAACCATCTAATCTCTGGAATACCGTTAGCAGGGTAAAGACCCAATCCGGGTTCTTTACCAATAATAAAGAACTCTTCATCCGTATCGCTGCTCTTACTTGAATAAGCTATATCGCCCAGTTCATACGTAACTTGTGGTAATGGTTTCGCAAGAGTTTCTTGCTGAAGAAGCTGCTTCTCGTCCGGAAAGTAGAATAATTTTGCTCCAGGATTAGACGAATTGCTTGGATCATCTAAAAACCAATTAAATATATAAAAAGGGAGAATCCAGACTTCAAAATGTAATAAATTAGACAAATTACAATAAAAAAATAAACAGAATGACCTCCCTAGATGGTGGAATACTAGAAAATGGATAAAAATATATATAAAACTTAATAATCAGAATTGCTTACTTTCAGTAACTTCATTTTCCTTCATGGCTTCTCCTAGAAGCGTATTAACATGTTCATGTTGGCTTTTAGATAAATTACTAATTTGTGGTTCGACTGGTACCAATTCTTGTTCGACTTGATGTCTAGGACTAGAATAAGCCGCTCCAGTATTAACAGGTGCGGTTTGATTAAGATCACCGTCATTTGCGAAATAAATTATTAGCTGCATCAACATCCGTCCAGTGTCAGCACATGTGTGTATATTAAGAATATTATTTGATGCTCGGAGATCTATATGAGGATTTAATCCGCTTCTCTGAAATAACAAAAATGGTTAAATTAATGATTATTTTATTTCGAAAAACTTACCTTATCTGTGGTCCTTAAACTAAGTTCGAATAATCCCAACTCTAATACGTTAACGTAATCTTTGACCAAATCTACGGGTGCCAAAGACACTTTTCCATTTTTTGGAGGAGCTTTTTCGCTTAAAAATAGAGCGCATTCCTCGAAAATGAACCGCAACGTCGAACAATTAGCTTGCGCTGATAAATGAGAAGACATACTGAAGTTTCCTATGGTTATAGCGGATCTTACTGGCAAATTTACAGGTCTAAAAAAATTTGTATCATACTAGAATATTTATTAAATTTTTAAATGACATGATAAAACAGATTAGCCAGGGTTTGTCAATTCATATTTATTTAAATCAAACTGAATAGAAATATTTTAATAATGGTACCTGTAATCTATGGCGCAATCCCATACATGAAGGTGCAATTCAGTCAATACGTCTTTGGCGTGATAATTAGCTATTGGATAATCTTGTACATTGAAAAAATCCAAAATATGCGAGATCCAACTGTTCGGTTCGGTGCACATTCGGTGTTTTAGTGTACTTTTATTTAAACCGAGAGCTACCAGAACACTCTGAAATAAAAACATGTTTATGTTAAATAATTTAAAAACTAATTTTATTTTTTGACGTTTCGATCCATCATCAAATACAATTTAAAATGTGACAAAGTTTTTTTTACCTTAACATGGTGCGTTTCATGGTTGGCTTGAATTCTGACAGCCACCGTAAACATTTCCCTATTGCCGCCTCTATTTTTTGATGTAGCCAGCATGCCAGGTTCCGATTTGAAAATCGTAGGATTTAAATGATGCCCTAAAGGGCTACCGATTTCTTTTATTAAAGGAGTTTGTGTAGGTATCGATATCATATCTAAAATTCAAAAACCTCAAAATTTTGCCCACATTCTGCAAAAATTAACTCACCACAATGATACAATTTAGCATTATTTAACTGGACGCAAACATAACCCAAATTAGTATCCCCCTTGTACCCGCTGACAACGAAAACATTGGCGTCGTCTAAATTAAAAACGAATTCCCCTTGTTGGCCCGGTATGACGTTGTTTCCGGAATCTCGGACCGGCGGATTCATGTTGAGGATTCCTTGAGCGATTTGAATGTTGAGAACGAATTCGCTCTGTTCCTGTTTAATCGTTTCTTGGACTTTTTGTTGAGGTTTTGTCGACGGTTTTGTTTTGTGATCGTACGTCGAGAAGAATACGTTTGTGTTGCTCTCTTCAGAGTCGTCGCTATCTGTGTCTGATTCTAAATAATAATATAAAATGATGAATCTACAACATTCATTATATTATATTATAAAATATTTATTTAGATCTTTGTTTTTTTGACGATTATTGTAAATAGAAATATAAATTTGAACTCAATGGAAGACTAGTCATTCATATAAAAATCTTGTTGCTACCTGAAGGTAAAAGAAAAGTCTCTTACCTCTATTTTCATAATAATGGAAATTAATAAATAATAGCTCAGAAAAATATGGAAAGAAGTAAATATGAACAGTCAGGAATTACAAAAATTTGTGAAAATCAATGATTAAGTAGCTTTAAAAATAACTTACCATACTGAATTCCACTTTTACATATAGTAAACGTATCCTGGGCATCTATAATGATATTTCTTTCACCGAATGTAGAAAAATTCGCGTTATTAGAAGATTTCGATTTGGGAGCACTTGGAGACCACAATAATAAATCGTTATTTATTCTATTGTAAATAATTTCGTAGATATGCTTAGATTTTAGTTGCACAGAGAGTGTCGGTAAAAATACGTCAATGTAAATTTTTGCAAAATCCGTCGTCGATTTTATGAAATCCTCTAATTCATATTTATCACCTGGTATGATTAATTCTGCTGTATCATCTAAAAAATATCAAATATCAGAACAAATAAATCAAAAAACATCTTCGTGTTTAAAGCAAACTTTTATAGAGAAAAAGAAAGAAAAACAATGAAATACAATTTACCGTTTTGTGGTTTGGAATGAGGAGTGTCGCTTTCGTGGACGACTTTTTTGGCACTAAATGGTCCTGGTTGTTCGTTACTTTGATTCTCGAAAGCGCCATAGAATGAAGTTGTCATTACATTTGGATCAGCTTCTACAATTTTCTCCAAATCGTTAGTTTGTGTAGGAAAAAGCTTTACAACAAACCTGATTAAATAAAGGAGATTAATTAAGAATAGAAAAAAAGTGAAATATTTGTGGAAATTAAATCAATAAAATAGAATGTAAATTCTTGTAAAAACAATTATTTTCCTCAATACAATAAATATAAATTTGTTTTTAGTTATATTTTTATATAAATAATTTTTTCATTATTTTTAATTTATATATTATTTCTTACCTAATCTGTGACATAACATCCTGCATTAACGACGCATTTTTATCATCGAAATCTGCTTTAGCTATAGGTAAAGCAACGCTATTTTCGTTCTCGTAATAACTCACATCTAAACTTCTAGATTGGATTGAATATTCCTGAAAAGTCTGATTCGTTTGAAAACTAGATTGAAGAATAAAATCCGCGAAAGTAAGCAACAAATAATCAGCTCTGACGTGTCTTTTCCACCATGGAACTCTGTTCATATCATGTGCTGGACGAAAATCGGGTATAGGAAACCTAAAAAACACAATATAATTTTTATAAAAGATTTATTAAACCGAAAAACACTTACCTGAGTTTTATATTTACTAAAGGACATAAAACTTTTATATCTAGTTTGGATTCTGTGGGACAACCAGGAGATAGATGTCTTTGAAACTGATCTGTGCCCCAAGGATTAAATGGTGAAACTTCAGGAATACAAATAGTCGGAGGATTTAATAACGCATTTATCCTATCAATTATAGTTACATCTAATTCAAGATTAAATTTGTTTAAAGTTACCCTAAAAAATATAGATACAGCATTTCATATATTCGTTTAGAAGAAACTTACGTTACATCAGATTTAGGACCACTATTTTTTCTATTTGAATTTTTCGTCTTCTCTATGTGTTTAAATGTCAATTTTATACTCGGTTTTACACTTATTATGTCTACATTTTGAGGCGATGTATTTTCTAGAAATACCAAAAGCGGAACGGATTCTACAGTGTCATCACTAGAATTGTACGAACATTCATATAGCTCTAATTTGGCAGCTGTCAATTGACCTGTTATGGAGAATGCCGAAGTCGTTGTTTTTTCATCGCCTTCAATTTGAACAGGTGCTGCTAATAATCTATAAATATAAAAAAAAACTCATCAAAGTAGGTTCTTATCCCAAAAATCATATATAAAATAAAAACATACTTTAAGTGGTTACGGGTACAGGCCTTATTGAAAACGTCTCTGGCATTTTCGAAATCTTTGTTCCCATAAGCAGCAAAGGAAAACTGTCCCAGTTTCCCAAAAAAGTCGTCGACGACTTGTTGCATTTTTTGTACACTAGATGGAGCCAAAATTTGATTTTTTTCCACTGGTTGAAACAGCAAATCTTCTAGCAATAATATAACAGCCACGGAAGAGATCCTAATTTGGAAATAGGATATTTCAGCTGTGGGATCGGCCTCCACAGCATTGACTAAAATAAAATAATATGTGATCAATTATTTAAGTTGGTTAAGAATAGTTACGTTTTCTTCTAGATCGTTGGCTCTGATCAGTGACTGAACTAACCATACTCGAACTAACACTAGATTCCATACTACCACTAATTCCTGATAAAGTACTGTCATACAAACCAGTAACAGTATTTTTTAATGGTAAGAATGTTTCATCAGTATAACTATCATCTAAAATAGAGTAAAAATGTAAGTTCCTTAGTTAAATACATTAATAAGAACTTACCTAAACCTGCTGATGACCATCCTTGAGCTGCTTGTAATCCAGCTATTTGAAAGTTTGACAACGACTGTAACTGATGCTGGAGTTCTTGTTCTACACGTTGATAATCTAGAACTGTCATGGGTTTACTTGCGCAATAAGATTTCGGAGCTACGTTACTGAAATTACAAAAATCTATAAAAATATTCCGACAATTTATCAAATAATTACCTATTATCAACAGTATCCGGTTTTGACAAACCATCAGCAAGTTTCAATAAAACGTGAAATTGCCTCGGTGATAAAAACGTTATAAAAGACCCTAACATGACTTCTATTGATACTTTTGGACCTGTTACATTTTCCGATTGTTTTAATTTCACCCTGATCTAAAAATAAATTACATACAATAGACTTCAAAAAATCAGAGTAAAGAAATAGTAATAGCACAATAAATTTCTCACCTCTTGCTTACTAGATAGATAACCGAATTTTATAACATGTCTGTGTCCACCTAAACTTTGATTACTATCTTTTTCTTCCTTTAATTCCTGTTCTTCTACTTTTTTAATAATATCTTCTAATTGAGTTGAGCTGTCATCTTTATTAATACTAGAATTTTCTATCACGGTAACTAAAGAATCATTTTCATTATCGTGTTGGGATTGAGTTAAAACCGATCTAGAAAAAGTACGGGCTTTACTTGAAAATTCTACTGTTGAGAAAGTAATGCCAGTTATTATAAAATTTTTTGTTGTAAATGAATGAATGACGAAAGCTTTTTTTGAGTCTTCGTTTAAGTCTGAAGATTCATCAGCAGTAGGATCGTTCCCAGCTTCATCTGAGTATTCAATTCTAAAAACAAGATAAAATTACCAAAAAAAAAAAAAAAAAAAAAGAAGAAAATATAAAACTTACAAATCAATATTTATAACTACTCCTACGCCAGTACAACTTTGTTTGGGTACATGTTCTACTTGAAAAACAGTGTCAATGAATTTTACTTTAACTCTGCTGAGTACTAAAAAGTAAATTTTATTTATAAATCTACATTTACAAATTGTAGTGCTTACTTGAATCAATAGTTTGTGCAAAAAGCTTGATTCCCTCATACGCATCCATTGGATTTGAACTATTAACCCCATCTTGTTTGGCACATTCCTCAGCTAATTGCATGGAACTGGTCATTGAATTCCACATAGATTCGAACATCGAAGTAGCTAATAATAATTTAATAGTAAACAAAAATGAATAAAATACTTTTAACTCTTTTTTTACCTGATTCATGCCTCTGTTTGGGTTGAACTGTAATTTTAAGTCCTCTAACTTCAACATAACTTGGGTCTTTGAGTATGGACATAAATGGTACGGTCACAAAAAGATTTTCTATGTATCCATCCACAAATTCAATAGGCCAGTTCTGTTTGTCACTCAATTCATTAAGTGCCTATTTTATAATTTTTTTTATAAAACAAAGATAAAAAAACTTTAGTTGATATATTGTAATTTATTCGAAGTAAATTTCAATACAATGGATTCCTCAAAAATTTAGTGACCAACAAACTTGTATTTTTGAATCATAAACATCATTAACTTAGGTTTGATATAGAAAACAGATAAGGAAATTAATTTTTTTTATGTATATATATACTATAAACAATGTAATAATTTAATTGTATAACTGTTATTGAACTTATGTAAAAATAAAAACTATTATTGCGTCTTTATTAAATCATACCTGTACATCAAGGCTGATTTTATCCACAGTGCCTGTACCATTGTATAAATCAATGTTAAGTTGATCTCTGGTTAGCTTTTCCTCAAAGAACTGTCCGAGGTATCGCTGAAGTAAATACGCACATACATTTTTCTTTATACCTTCTGGTAAAATATTTTGATACCACGACATTTTCCTCAAAAGAACTTCATGAAAATATATATCGCATTTGCACTCTTTGTTTTATATTTTTGACATTGACAGTTCACGACGTGCAAAATGTTTTGATAAAACAAAACAGAAACAGCTGTTTCCGGTCATGGGCAGAAAATTTACGCGAAATCTGGCAATGTTGGAAAAAAACTAATAATCATAATATGCGCTATTAAAATGTATCAATATGAAAAGTAAAGTGTTCAATAAGCGGATCATTATATAACAGATGCATAAACCTTTCTTTTTTATTTTTGAGCATAAAATAGATGAAAAAAAACAACTCGTAAAAACAAAATGAACTAACTAACCTAACCAACAAGCGACAATACATAAAAAAGAAGAATGTAAACCTAACCTTCGACTTTTGACGTTTTAATTATAGGTTATGGTATTACCAAATCTCAGTATTAAAATTATATTTAATTTCAAGTAGTTCCTACAATTTAAAACTTAGTTTGAGTTATTTGAATTAATAGACCCGTATTTTACTTAGCTATTTATCGATGTAAGTATTTTAGATGTAATTTCAAATATATTTTTCCATATGTTTGTTAAACAAAGATTAACAGTTATAGTAAAATTTTGGATGACACATTGTTAAAATAGTTGCACAATTTTTATTGGGAGTTACAAATTCGGTCTTTAATTTCCAGAATTTAAATTGAATTTTCAACCAAAGATAAAATGTCTGGAGAAATTGTTAATAATGTTGAGAATTTGTCTATTAATACAATAGATATTAAAGTAAATGATGATGATGTAGTTGATCCATGGAATGTTGCTAGTAAATCAGAAACTGGAGTTGATTATGATAAATTAATACGTAAGTAATATTAATATCGGCTTTATATTTAAATAAATATTTTCACAATTTTAGAAAGATTTGGTAGTTCAAAAATAGACCAAGAACTTATAGATCGATTTGAAAAGGTAACAGGAAAAAAAGTGCATCATTTGTTACGTAGGGGTATCTTTTTTTCTCATCGAGATATGCACACGATTTTAACCAATTATGAGTCGGGGAAGCCTTTTTATTTATATACTGGAAGGGGGCCATCCTCTTCGTCTATGCATTTAGGTCACTTGGTACCTTTTGAACTTTGTAAATGGTTGCAAGATGTTTTTAATGTTCCTTTAGTTATTCAGTTGACTGATGATGAGAAAACTTTATGGAAAGATATCTCTTTAGAGGAGTCTCACAAAATGGCTTATGAAAATGCCAAAGATATTATTGCAATTGGATTTGATGTTGAGAAAACTTTTATATTTTCTGATTTGGAATATATAGGGTAAGTAGGGAAATGTGGTGATTTTCCAGTTAGATGATATATATATTTTTTTTACAGTCAATGTACAGAATTCTATAGAAATATGATTCGTATCCAAAAATGTGTAACATTTAACCAAGTAAAAGGAATATTCGGATTTGATGATAGTACTGTGATAGGAAAAATCGCTTTTCCAGCGGTTCAAGCAACACCAGCTCTCTCAACTTCATTCCCAGAAATCTTTAACAACAAAAAACTATCGTGTCTTATTCCTTGTGCGATAGATCAAGATCCATATTTTAGGATGACCAGAGATGTTTGTCCAAGATTAGGATTTTCAAAACCAGCTTTGCTCCACTCGAAATTTTTCCCTGCTTTACAAGGTGCCCAAACCAAAATGTCTGCTTCTGAAGCCAACAGCACAATTTTCTGTAACGACACGCCTAAGCAACTGAAAAATAAAATTAATAAACATGCTTTTTCTGGAGGACAAGCTACAGTAGAGGACCATCGGAGAATAGGAGGAAATGCTGAAATTGACATATCTTATCAATATTTAAGATTTTTCCTAGAAGATGACGAGAAGTTGGAACAAATTAAAAAGGATTATACCAGTGGTGATATATTAACGGGAGAATTAAAGAAGATACTTATCGATGTACTAACTCCTGTACTTGTAAATCATCAAAAGAGAAGAGCAGAAATTACAGATGACATTTTAAAAAAATTTATGACACCTAGGAAATTATGTTTTGATTATTGAATGGTTATAAGTATCCTGAATATTTATTTTCTACATAAATTGTTCTTTATTTATTGAATGTTTAAGAAATAAATGCAGTGCGCTTGTTTTAAAAATTAAAAATCAAAGATTGGAATTTTGTACTTTATATTACATTAACATGTCAATGATGCCGATGATGTGCTGTTACTAACATTTACATTTGATCGAATGTGCTTGAATTTGCCAACTCGTTTTTTGGGCGAACGTTTTTCTACATCGCTCTTATCAGAAAACCAATTCTTGTTAACCACAACTTCGGAATTTCGTAAAAATATCTCATCGTCGCAACTCAACGCTTTAGGATTATCGATGCATCTGTATGTAGCAGATCCGAGCTGCAAATCATTATTCATTTCAAATTCTTGACTGGAGCCATCATGCAAGTCGTATAAATTGCCTAGTAGGAGATTTTCTTCTCGGATTGATGATAATGATGGGATTTGAACATGAGATGTTGTAGTCGACACATCTGACGTTAAATAATGACATTTATCTGTAGTATCCCTTTCTGGGGTTAAATCATAGTCAGATCCTAAAAGTTTTAGATCTAGTTTATTAGTGTCATCTTCAAATTGTAGTTCTGTTTCTTCAGTACTGAGAAAATTAGTTTTTTCTAAGATTATATTTTTATTAGAGTTAAGAGCACTTTTTAACACATATATTGGATGATTTATTAAAATATAATCATTGTTATTTACAGGTTCTTCATCATCATTAGTACAACAAGCTTTATTTGAACAAGAATATGTCATTTGTGTGTATTTATTTTCCATTTCTGGTTTATCTTCAAATTTATGAAAAGAAGTTTGTACAGATATATCATTATCTTTTACATCAATTTTACTTTCTTCCCTTTGAAGATCTACTTCAGACATGTCATTAGATTTTGAAGTCGTATAAGGACTAGGAGCTAAATTTTCCAACGAATCTTTAGCAAAAGTTAAATCCAACTGTAAATTACAATTATTAACTTCTATTGGAATATTAATTTGTTCTAAATGGAAGTATTTATTAAATCCATCTTTTTCTTTTTCCTCCGGTTTATAATCGCCGTTATCAGCGATGCTCTTATCAGTATTTGACATATTTTGTTCATTATTATGATCTCCAATATCGGTTCTGTCCGAATTTAAATCGCTCGCGTCTGTGTTAATATCGCTGCTACAACTCGTTTTTTTTTTACTTTTTTTTTCGTTACTAAACTTGCTTCTTTTTGTGTGCGGTCTCGTTTTCAAACGTTGATTAATTTTATCTAAAGTATCATCGATTTTTTCTGTATTAACATCACTACTTTCTGCATTATTATCTGTAGCGAAACCAGAATATTCTGTATTAGAATTCGAAATAGTTTTTCTTTGATGTGTTTTATTTCGTTTCGGTTTTGCTGTTGTATTATCGGATTCATCTTTATCTGTATTCGCGTTACTAGTTTCCGTGTTAAATTTACTTCTGCTGGTTTGGTTTCTGAATTTCTCGTTACTAGTCGCTGTATCAACGTTACTTCTAATATCCTCCGAGCTCGATTTATGATTTTTATACTTTTCTAGATTTTTCTTGATTTGTTCTTTTTCCGTATCGCAATCTTTGTCTTCGTCGCAAGAGTGGTTTTCGTCAACGACTGTGATAGTTTGATTGTTATTTAATCGCCATTTTTCTTTATCTAAGCTATCTTTGTTGATATTTTCGGCTTTTTGCGGGACTATGTTCTCGCTTAGAGTGCTTCGCAGGATTTTAAGTGGTTGCAGATTATCTGCAAATGAAATATATAATAAATGGTATTATTTTGTTGTTTTGAATGAGCTATAAACATGAAAAATGAGCATCGTTCTTAAAATCGGTGCTTAATGCTTAAAACACTACCAAAGATCTTTGTGGTGGGCAAAAGTGCTCACAAGCACTCCAAAAGACTCGTGAGCACTCGAAAAGGCTCGCAAGCACCAAGGCCTTTCTTGAACCGTTTGAAAATTTTTTTTGTGGATTAACAAAATTACGTAGTAGTAATTTATGGGGGATGGTTTAAATTTTTTCCTGTACCACTTTGTCTTAAATTCATAGGTACCCTTTGATTTTTTTTAACTTTTTACATTTTTATCTATAACTTCTACAAATAGTGTTTTAAAATTATGAAATAATTGACACATATAGTACTTTTTAATCCCTTTCGGATAGTTTATTTACTTTTTTCATTTGTTTTATAATTTTCGATAAAACGAAATTTAAAAAAATCTGATGTGGCCAGCACATGACCTCTCGCCATTTTTGAATCAAAAATTTACAGGTTGACACAAAAAAGTATGAAAAAATTTTTTTTTTGTAAATCTGGCAACAATGGCAAATTTGGAAAATTTTAATGAGATGAAAATAAACTATAGGGTATACAAAATATATGTGTAAAACTTTATTGCCGTTTTGTATAATAATGGCGTCATCACCCATAGCAACTGCCACTTCCGGTTGTGCGATTGGCACCAAAATCTAATCAGATCTAATCTAGGGTATCAGAATCCTGTATGCAAAATTTCAATTTTTTTATTCAGTAGTTTTTGAGTTATCGTTACTACAATATCCATCCAAACACACACACACAGACATCATCGCGAAAATATTAAAATCGTATTCTAGGGACCCTAAAACATGTTTATTCATTGAAAACTCACTACCCAATTTTTAGCATGATTCCTATACCTCTCTTATCTGAAGGGCGAGAGGTAAAAACATCTTTATTTTGGTTTAGAACAATTACAATTTTAAATTCTTGTAAGAAACTAAAATGCATTGTAAATTTAAAGTTTTATATTACTAGTCCATTTAAAGGAACGGTAAAAGGGGTAGAAATACTCCGCATGAAGAGACCTTATGTTTTTGGGGTCTCTGATTACGAAAATGAAGGTTAAAACTACCAGCAAGGGGCGGAACACCCTTAAAATTGCAAAAAACACCCCTAGATAGGGGTGTTTTTCGACTGTACCTGTTGTTTTGCTCAACTAAGCCATCTTATATGTTTTTTGGGGCGCTGCGATTACGAAAATGAGGGTTAAAGCTACCTGCAAGGGTTGGAACACCCTTAAAATTGCAAAAAACACCCCTGAATAGGCTGAACTCGTTGTTTCGCGAAACTAAGCCATCTTATAAGTTTTTGTTGTTGTACCTATTTAGGGGTGTTTTTCGGCTGAACTCGTTGTTTCGCGAAACTAAGCCATCTTATAAGTTTTTGTTGTTGTACCCATTTATGGGTGTTTTTTGCAATTTTAAGGGTGTTCCAACCCTTGCAGGTAGCTTTAGCCCTCATTTTCGTAATCAGCGCCCCAAAAAACATTTAAGATGGCTTAGTTGAGCAAAACAACAGGTTGCAATTTTAAGGGTGTTCCGCCCCTTGCTGGTAGTTTTAACCTTCATTTTCGTAATCAGAGACCAAAAAAAAAGGGATAGGGGGTCTCTTCGCGGAGTATTTCTACCCCTTTTACCGTTCCTTTAAATGGACGATAATACCTTTCGACTGGTATAAATCCCATTTTAATATTTTTAAAGTTATACAATATTTTTTTAAATGTAATAAAATTTCAAATTTTTTTGAGCCAGTGTTTGTTAAAATTCCACAATTTTTGTAATAAAATTTTGAAAAAAATCACAAATATAGAGTTTTTTATTACAAATTTAACGTTAATTATTTTTTTTAATTTTTAAAGTTAATATTTACTATGAAAAAAATTAACAGTTTTTAAAATAAAAATATTGAAAAAAAGAAATACGTTGAATTAGAAAAGTTCTTTAATCAGAAAAATAATTGATTAAATAATTCCTTTAGTAGGAGTGTTTCGATAGTTTGGCTGGATTACCCCCTCTTTTATAAATAATGACCTGATGATGGTTTTTTAATCGAAACTATTCGCCTTAAATTTTTTCAATATCTGTGATACACGACTATGCATTTAATTTCTATTGATTGGACCACAATTTGAGATATGGATAACTTATTGGATTTATATTTTTTTATTATTTACCTTCGCTGTTGTTCTTTAAATTCAGAACCTCAGATCTGGTTTCGTATAATTTGCGATTGGGATCGTCGAATTGTAAATTCTCTAAAAGCGTAATATCTGATCTCGTAGGACACGAAGAAATCTCCTTGGTCAATGTGGTAGAAGAGGACGGTTCAGTGCATTCCGTTACCCTGCCTGAAACACCAAATATATTTTTCATGGTCCAAAATTTTATCCTCAGTAGAGGTACATATTAATTAAATTTTTGAAATGTCAAAACTACATTTTTGTCAAAAATGACTATCGGAATATCAAAACAGTGGCTTACAAAAAAATAGTATTAGCCCAGTCAAATAAGTCAATATTTTTTCTAAGAAAGGAATTAATTCCAGATGGGCTGGACGGAAGTTTTTTTGGGTCATAATAAAGGTGCCCACCCCCGTATCGTGTACGCTACGAAAATTACAGTGCAAAAAATAGGTTTTTCATCAATAATTCAAAAAGTATCATTTTTAGGTGGAAAAGTGAAGACGCCAAATTTGTATAGAATTTAATTGTACGAAAAAAAGGTCGTTACAAAATTTTTGTACGAGCACTTGTTGTTGAGCTCCATTTTTTTAAAGCAAGGGTCATTTTTTGAAAAATGAGAAGCGCGTCATGCATTTTTCGTCGGTGACTCGAAAACGGTGCGTCGGATCGGAAAATGCAAATTAAAGCATAATGAAAATTGCAATATTTAGTGGTGAATAAAAATAATTTTGGCATGGAACAAGCTAATGGTAGACAAAAATTATTAATTATTAAAAAAAGGTAATTCTTGTGAATATCTAGTTTAAATAATTGATTAATTTACCTAAACTGTGTCTGTAATAAATAATTTCATCCAAATTATTTTGATAACTGTTAGTGTAGTAATTATAGTCATTCGAAGGGTACGAGTATAATTCCAAGGGGATATCTGGTGTACAATCACACGTATACGTTTTCAAAGTTTGAATATTCGTATAAGATGGATCGTGTTTTAAGTACGTTGATTGATTTTCAGCTTGAGCTTCACCGATATGTAATTCATCAGCTAATTTTATTAGATGTTGCTCCATTTTTTCCTTAAATCAAATTATTAAATAACAGAATAAATAAAGAGGTAATTAAAGTAATTACCTTACTGAGTCTATCTATATTTAATTCTGTATGTTCCCTAAATACACGTTCAATATCTTCATTAGTGTAATAATTATTCAAGATAATATCTTCTGTAACACCCAGTAAAAATAATAAATATTCATGTTCCTCAATTCTAAAATAAATGCGATTATTAAAAAATATTTTAAACTTCTAATAAATATACTAACTTGTTACTTTTATTTACGTTATCCCCAATATGACTCTTTTTAGCAGGAGAAATTGCGGGAGAAATAACACAATCATTAGTATTCTTTTCTTCATTTGTATCACTTAAAGATCCATTTTTTTTTGTACTCTTTCTCGATGGACTATTAACCGATTTCTTATTTTTAGTACCTTTACTACGCTGAGTGCTAAGCGAAGACGAAGTCTCTCTAGAGTCTAGATCTGAGTAACATTTCTTACTGCTATTTGATTTCCTGATTTGTTTTGTCTTCAGACGAGGTATTCGTCCAGCTGAATATGACCTGGGTTTTAACTAGAATTACAAAAATTATGTATCTAGAAAAATTGTTAATAGAAGTTTTATTTACTAAATTGATAACTACAAACGGAAAAGAATTAGGGCAAGTTTCTAAAGAAACAGAATGTATCTTTCACTGTAAAGGAAATCTCACGTACTGGGCCTACGTATTCGTAATGTTAAATTTTTTCATAACAAAAGGTTTTACCAAAAATTGGTTTTATAGTAAAAAAATTAGACTTCGAAGGAAAGTATAACAATCATGATGTTTATAGATTTCTGCGTCTATTTTTTAGATTTTGAGCCGCCAAAATTATGCATTTTTATGAAAATTAAAGGAAATTGAAATTGTAGAACATAAAATTTCCTACAAATTTTGTCTTTACTTTTTTTCGAATTTCGCATTGTATCGCCGAGCTTTTTTATTAATTTTTATCTTAATAATTTTTTTAGGTAAATTTTGACATCAAAATTTTTGAAAATATATAATTAAATTTGTAATAAAATTCTATAATTTCAAAATTTTATTACCAAAATTGTGGAATTTTTAAAAAATTGCTCAAAAAATTTAAAATAATTTTAAATTATGATTATAAAATAACATTTTTGTTTGCAAATCTTGTACTATTATAATTTCACAGAAAATTTATCTCTTGATAAAAGTTTCTAAATGTAATAAACTTAATTAAATTAAAAAATTGATAATAAAAATATACTAAAAATACGTAAATTATGATTATAAAATAACTATTTTAAATTGTATTCCCTGTACAAATAATTTAGAACATATTGAAAAAAGCCGTGAATTAAAAAAGTTTTATCAGACGAACAATTACTTTACTGCTTGGAAAGTTGGGTGGGATTACTCCCTTTTTATTTTGACATTGGAAAGCTTCATATATTATGTTTTTTTAAATAAAATAATTAAAAAATGCTAGGTAAAATTTGTTGAAAAACTATACACATACATTTTCTCTATGTGGAGGTATGTCACTAGCGTGTCTCCTAGTTGTGGGCCTCTTAACTCTAGCTATCGTAGGATCCCCAAGCGTGGCCGTATGATAGAGACAAGTGAGACTAGCTGACCTATCGTCGTATAATGGGAAATGTTGTTGATTCTGAAAATGTCTAAAAATTTCCAACAATCACTATAATTGATAATACAAAAAAAATACTACTTACTTTTTCTCAAATTCGATCATCTTTCGATGCGTTTCAGATAAACTGCTATTGGATTTAACTCGAGCTAAATTGGAAGGTAAAATAAAAGTGCTTTTAGCTTTGTTAATTTTTTTATAATGGTTTCTCATGTGGAAAAATGTATTTATATCATTATTAGAAAGAGTCATTTTGAAAACCTAATATAAATAATATAATAAACAGTTTCTTTTAATGTTTGTATTGTACATTACAGCGCGCGTTTTAAAAAATCGATTAAATTAAGTAATAAAAAAAATATTACATACCCATAATAATGTTACAGATTATGGCATATTCTTAAGTAATAAATAGTAGTAAATTTTTAATAAGTTGGGACCGAAATAAACAGTATTTTAAATAGCATGACGAGATGGAAAATTGACATTAATTATTGTCAAATTTAAAAATTTGCCACCAAACCATGCTGTCGCCCTCTTTTGTTATTCTTTAAAACTAAAACAGATCACAGCAAGTACATATATTCAATCAGTGTTGCCACTCACAGGAGGCACCGAAATTTAACCTTGGCGCCATTTTGCGAATAATACTTCACAGTATTGTCACAATTGTGCCAAAAGTGACACGCACTACTGAAAAATACATAAAAACGAGCACTATTTAGTTCTATTTTGTTATTGAACATATTTTTTGATCCGAGTATGAACAGAAAATAATTTTATTTTTTAAAAAAATCTGCCCGGTCACACCATTGGAGTGTACTGAAAAGATGGCAACGCCTGTGAAAAGATGGCGGCGTCTGTGCAAAGAAAACACGAACCTTAGCGCCAAGAGAGAGTCTATATACTAGGTTGTACCATGCTTACATGGTGATCGATTGCTTAAAAAAGTTTAAAGCCATATTCGATTTAAAAACCTTTTCAACAACTTTTAGAACCAGTTTTAAAATTACGTCATGGATTTGGAAGCGCTCAAATATATGATTTTAAAACTGTGATGTCACTAGCAGTTGTCAGTTCAGTTCAATGTCAGATTCGTACCTTTCAACTTTCACGATCGTAACATCCCGACCGGAAGGTTTCGGTCGGGATCATATTCGGTTTACAGTTGATACCGATTGAATCAAGATTCTCAATCATTCCTGACTCAAATTATATTAGCAGCAATGAAAATATGACAATTATATCGCTTAATGAACCTCACTTTTCATTGTTGTATAAGAATACGAAAAACTACCGTAGATTTAGGAAATAATTTTAGTTTTTTTATACAACCTGAGGAAATATTCGAAAAACGTCAAAATCTTAAGGCAATACCGGAAAACATGGAAATTTTGAATCTCAAATGGTATAATTTTGATTTTTTTTAATACTTTTTCAAATATGGAAACCCTAACGGTGAATTAATTGAGGAAAAAAATTGGAATTTGCTAAAAAATTAAATATCGAAATTTTTTTTATCAAATTTCAATTATTTTCGTCAAATAATTCACTGTTAGGGTTTTCACAACTGAAAAAGTATATAAAAAATTTAAAAAAATAAAAATTGTAGTTTTGAAAAATGAAAAATTTGTGATTCCAAAATTTCCAACTTTGAAAATGTCTTTCCTTGAATTTATCTTTGTCGAATTATGGAAAATTTTGGATATTTTACCAAATTTCAATTTTTTCCTCAAATAATTCTGTAGAGTTTCCACAATTGAAAAAGTATATAAAAACTTAGGTTAGACGATCTATCAAAAGTGAAAAAACCACTGAATATGAATGTTCTGTGCCAAAAACACCAACTTTGAATTCAACTCGGGACCTTCGTACCTACCGACTGAAATTGACGTTTGAAAACGGTGTCCAGTCGCTATCGACTTGATTCAGAATCGATATTTCGGCTGCTTCTCGGGACGGTGTATAACGAATAGCGGTTGGAATCCCGCTGCTGAAGTAAATTATTGTAAATAACGAAAAAGAGGCGCTTGTCGTGATTTGTGTTTTTAAATAAGTTACTGTTTAAAGAGGTTTGCGCTGGATTTCTTATGGTTAAAATCGAAATATTCAACGAAGAGGTCGAATTACAGCAGATTATTGTACACAATTAGTTTTTGAGTCAAGAAGATGATTGTGTAGATATTATTTTTGTCAACGCAGACTGTTAAATCGTCTAGTTGAACCCGAATCATTTTTATATTTTTTCATATAACTATATAAATAGATGAATATTTTTAATTATCATTACTTTCTTGTGTCTTTCACTTAAGCCCGTCGTCTGCCTTTTCTGTTTGACATTGATGACATTTCTACCTTCTTGAACCATTCTCGAAAGGACATTTCAAAAACAGATGCAGCTGATTTAAAACTAATTCAACGTGACGTCATTGTTTGGTCACTCGAATGGGAACAGTTTAAACTGTTTGAAATATATTCAAACCAGTCGACCGCCCGTAATGTTTGGATCATATACGCTACGCTAGATTCGACATGTAGGTTATTTGTTTTGTAGGTCCGGGGGGTCTAACGTTTCAAGTCAGTGATTGGACGTTTTCAAATATCGACATAGTCGACAAATACTACATGATGCCGTATCTAGCGCAGCATATATGATCGAAGGTGTCCTCCTTGCCTAACGCATAGGGATGCCACAACATTTTGGTGCGCGTTCTAGTCAGTATATTATAAATTACAATTCTGTGGTATTAAGATCCGCCATGAGCAAGGCCCATCGCGTCCTACTAACTAGATATCTACGATAAAAATGTACAATACCGAACGCCCAACCGTTGGACAGTTGACAAATGAATATTTGGAATGTCAAATGTCAACAAGTTCGCAAATGACGTAAATGTCACTAGTGAAATTTGTTTCATCACAAAATTTCATTCAGTAATTTGTTCGTTTTCATTGAATGAAGTGCTGATGAAAAAATCATTATTTTTTTCAAAGTGTGTGTAGTGTGTTGTAATTAAATTATTTCTTTCTTTGATATATTAGTCTTACATATATGTATATGTTACGTAATTGGTCAATTTTCAAATGAAGCTGTCATGCTGCAGTGCACCTTTTCAAAAATATAAGACTCCAAAAATCGTTAGAAGGTAATTGGATGGACCAAAATTAGGATTTAAATAGTTTAAAAAATATTAACAAAGATGGTATATAACATTAACTGGATCATTCCAAGGATGAGGAGTCCTACACGTTTATGGAGAATTGCTAGTACCCTTACAATTGCAGCTGTGGGTCTTTTTAGCAAAATTTTAATCCGTAATAGTAATAATTATCTAACATAAGGAATTTTCATTTCATTTCTTATTTTTTAGATATATTAAATAGAACTAAAGTACATAATAAAAATGTAATAAGCAATATTCTAGAAAATAGACCAAGGCAGGTTCCGTTAATTACAGTATCAAATCACCATTCCTGCTTTGATGATCCTGGAATATGGGGTAAGTATTTTTAATGATAAATGTGTACCATGATATAATACCTATTATAAGTCAATTTAGTTACTTAACACTGATATAAAGAAATATTTTTATATAATAAAATTGAGGACACTTATGGCTACATAATAAAGTTTAGCTATGCTCCAATTCATTTTTTTATTGTTAAATTACCAGTTATAAATATTTTTGAAAAGTTTCTCATTAAAATTGAGTACCAGGCAATCGTACAATAAAAAAATTAATAATCCATCATAAAAGCTACAATATAAAAATTATTGACAGAAAGGTTTTATAGTAATAATTATTTCTTTAACTGTTTGGTTTTTTTTTTTTAATTTTTAATTGTTAAAGGTATCATAAAACCACAATATCCGATGTTATCACTGAATCGATAAGAACTGCTGTTCAATATTCAACATAAAAAGTGTTAAAGTATTATTACTACTAAAAATAGGATAGAAGTATTAAAATCAAAATTAAAATCTCCAACATACAAATTTATAAATTAAAAATAAAATTTGATACTTTTAGTTAGCTAATAAACTTTTATTATACATTATTAACTCTGATAATTATAATCTGTTGCAAATTTCCAAGTTCTACCATAAACTGATTATAGACAAGGTTGGCGTTAGATTTATTTTACTGTTACCGTTATATAAAGATAATATGCAAAGATAAAAATTGTTTGAGATGCAGCTACCCCTGAGATTTTAATTATGTAATAAATTTAAATGCTACTTTATAAAAAGTTTGCATTGTATAAATCCTATTATATAACCATCAAATATCAATTTTTTCGTTTTTATATGAGATAATTTACATTTTTCACATATACCACTAAAACAATTTAATGTATAATGGTTGAATTTTAGGTTTCAGACCATGTAGAACTTTTTATGATAAATAATTTTTTTTCTCAAGATTGCGCCTTTTGTCTTTAAGGGATGAAAACTACCCCTTGTATAAAAAAAATGAAAAACGAAAGATTTGCAAATTGTAATTGTAAATCTCAAATTATGCATCATTAGAATTATCGTCATCTTCACTACCAACCTCTTTCTCTTGGTTGATTGGAGGGCAATTCTGTCAGTTGTCACCTGAGCAAGTTCCACACGTTTCATTATGAAATAGACCAAAATATCATCTTCAAAAGGGGCATTTTTTGCTTTCCTAATTTTATGTACAGAGCACAGGCAAAAGAATGAATGCTCCAAAATTTAAAAAAAATGCGTTTTTGAGCTATTTCATCCATACAAAAACCATGTTGTAGGGAATTTCATGGGCTACAAGGTCCAATCTTTTTGGAATCTTAGTTTTAGAGAGTTTTGAGTTTAAAGGACTTGGAAAGGTCAGTGAAGTTGGCACAGACTTTTTGCGAATTTCCCTAAGATTTTGTGTGCATTCGTTTGTCCAATCGATTGTCCATTAATTATTTTCGTTTGTCCATACTTCGTTTCAAAATCGTGGCCCAAAAACTTTTTTTTTGCAAATTTTGCTCTCGGCACCCAAAAATTGCAAAAAAAAATTCAATTCATTTTATTTCATTTTTGAAATCCCCATTTTTTCATTATCCAACCATGTAGAATATTTAATTTTTATATGTACTTTAGGAATTTTTCTAAGTACGTTCATGTTCGATTTTCACTGAAAATATTTATAAATCATTTTAAATAAAAATAATTAAAATTTGACTCTACTTTGAACTCAATTTCTATTAAAAGATATTTAATGTTAAAGTTTCAAATTTTGACATTTTTTTATTTTTGACAGGTGACAGTTGGAGAAATAATTTTGACTGTCCTGTATAGAGTTTTTTATGGGCTTTCAAATGACATATTGCAAGTCGAATTCCGTGACATATTGTATCTGTCGTTTTTTGATAGTGACACTTCCGTTTGACACATGTTATACAAAAACTAATGATTTCTTCCAACGGGTAACCCAAAACCCTGTACCAAATTCCAGTCCAATCGGATTAATACTTTTTAAAATATTTAATGCTAAAATTTCAATTTTTGACATTTTTTTTATTTTTGACAGGTGACAATTAGAGAAATAATTTTAACTGTTCTGAATAGAGTTTTTCAAGTGCTTTCAAATGACATATTGCATGTCCAATTCCGTGACATATGTGATCTGTCATTTTTTGATAGTGATACTTCCGTTTGACAGATATCGTACAAAAACTAATGGGTTCTTCTGAGGGGTAACCCAAACTCCTACACTAAATTTCAGCTCAATCGGATTAAACGTGTGGCCTCTATCGTGGAAGAATACACACACACACACAGACCGACAGACAGACTTCCATCTGGAAATGGTCTTAATCGTCTCAGGGCACCCGAAAATGGATATTTCCGTTTTTATCTCGAAATTTTTTTTAGCTCGTTCACAATACTTTCCCTTCTAGGAGATGGGTCGGGAAAGTAATAATAGTTATTTATGTACCATAGGTATAAACATCTGTTTATACCCGCGGGTATACAAACTTTTATGTCATACTAGTTATTGCATTCAAAATATAAGTATTTTTAAAAAAATCTGTTTTTGTCTTTATAAAGTCCATAAAATGCATTGTATAATGAACAGGACCGTACATAGAAAAATTTTTTAAGTTTAGTTTATTGTCAAAACCTTAAGTGTTCTACATTATTCAATAAAGAAAAAATCTGATGTGGCCAACACATGACCTCTCGCCATTTTTGAATCAAAAATTTACAGGTTAGCACAAAAAAGTATGAAAAAAAATTACTTTTTTGTAAATCTGGCAACAATGGCAAAATTTTTGAAAAATTTAATGATACGAAAATAAACTATAGAGTATACAAAATAAATGTGTAAAACTTTATTGCCGTTTTGTATAGTAATAGCGTCATCACCCATAGCAACTGCCACTTCCGGTTGTCCGATTGGCACCAAAATCTAATCAGATCTAATCTAGGGTATCAGAATCCTGTATGCAAAATTTCAAATTTTTTAATTCAGTGGTTTTTGAGTTATCGTTACTACAACATCCATCCAAACACACACACACACTAACACACTAACACACACACACACACACACACACTAACACACACACACACAGACATCATCGCGAAAATATTAAAATCGTATTCTAGGGACCCTAAAACGTGTTTATCCATTGAAAACTCACTACCCAATTTTTAGCATGATTCCTATACCTCTCTTATCTGAAGGGCGAGAGGTAAAAAATCTGATGTGGCCAGCACATGACCTCTCGCCATTTTTGAATCAAAAATTTACACGTTAACACAAAAAAGTATGAAAAAAATGGACTTTTTGTAAATCTGGCAACACTGGCAAATTTTTTGAAAATTTTATAGATACGAAAATAAACTATAATGTATACAAAACATATGTGTAAAACTTTATTGCACTTTTGTTTGGTAATGACGTCATCACTCATAGAAACTGCCACTTCCGGTTGTCCGATGGACACCAAAATTTAATCAGATCTAATCTAGGGTATCAGAATCCTGTATGCAAAATTTCAAATTTTTTTATTCAGTAGTTATTGAGTTATCGTTACTACAACATCCATCCTAACACACACTAACACACACATACATCATCGCGAAAATATCAAAATCGTTTTCTAGGGACCCTAAAACGTGTTTATCCATTGAAAACTCACTACCCAATTTTTAGCATGATTACTATACCACTCTTATCTGAAAAAGTACATGTACAGGTATTTAAAAAAAATAGTTGAGGATGGCCCATCAAAGACGAAACGGTGTTTTATAAAATTGGATACGTTATGTGAAGCCATATTTAGCCTTCAATAAAAGTTTTATAAGGTTTTTTTCCATCTTTAAAAAATAAGGTGATAATTAATTAAAACGAAAATCGCCAATTTCGGTTTTTCTTAAATATGTCGGAAACCGGACATGATATTTTAATTTAAAAAAATCTATTAATTCGTCTTGAAAATACACATCTTTTTCCCCATTTAACCGATATTGGATCTATTTTGGTTTATGAGATCTCTGTATACGCAAATTAAATTCGATCCACCCTGTATACTCTAAACCCAGTGAAAAAAATATTTATTTTGTTGCAAACTGTTATAATTTTGCACAAAAGAAGCTGAAGATTGTCTACTGGAGTTTTTTTTGTAGATGTTAAAAAATCATTTGTCTGTTCTCGTCCAGATAATTTAACCAAATGAAATGGTGCATGGACAAACAAAAATCTTAGGTGGACAATCTTGGACTAACGATGGACAAACGAATGCACGAAAAATTTTTTCAAAATTCAAGGGTGTGCCAACTTCACAATATTCACAATTTTTTGAAAGTTATATAATTAATTATAATTAACCGGTGGGTGGACAAACAAAACTAATTGGTGGACAAACGTGGACAAACAAAGAGCAAGCAACCTATGCGGTTGAATTTTTTTTTTACAATTTGTGGGTGTCGAGAGCAAAATTTGCAAAAAAAAGTTTTTGGGCCACCATTTTGAAACGAAGGACGGACAATTGGTGGACAATAATGGACAAACGAATGCACACAAAATCTTTGGGACATTCGCAAAAGTGGGTGCCAACTTCACTGACCTGGCTTGGAAAAAGTATCCTTCGCCCAAATGCTAACTTTTGAATGGTCATATAATATTTAATTTTGATGCTACAGAAATGTAAAACTTTAACGAATAAAAAAAAAGATAAATTTGTGTTCAAAACAACTTTTTACGTATTTTCATTACTTTTAAAGTTATTTTTAAAAAAAGTTATTTTTCTTCAAAATCTATGCTTTTTAAACCATTAAAACTTCTGTAACATATTAGTGGGGCATATATAAAGTGAATTTTTCACGGGTTATGATAAATTTTAATTCTATTCGTAACGACGTCAGTTTTATTGCTCAATTTTTTTTCATCAATTCTAGCGACCCATCTTATTTCTGTCACAACTCTCAATTTTTGTGCTACAGACTTTTACCACTACTCATTTTAAAGGTCTGTTTGAGTACTTTACAAGGTCTTATGAGTTTTCTCGGAAATTTTTCTCGTTTTCTGTTATTTAATGTTTAAATACAAAAAAATCGCTGTCAAGGAGCGATAACTAACTTTTTTTTGATAATTTTTCCCATAAAATGTAAGTTTTTTTAGTTATTCGCGAAAAACTGACATTTTCAATCACGAATAACTCATGTTCAAAAAAACTGTATCCCACATTTTTGCTTAAAATTAGTTTATCTGTCGATTTCTGGTGTTATTTTGAATTTTAAGGGTAGCATTCACCCCGGAGTAGAATCGTATACTACTGTCAAAATTTCAAATTAATTGTTGCAGTTTTAAATAAATCCGGAGCAGAAATGTTCATTGACTGGACTAAAAACTAACTCAATATCTAATGCAGACACTGATTGTTGGTCAATTTGTTCAGGTTAATGAAAAATCGAGTTTTGGTGGGATTTTTTCAGAAACGTAATCAGAGGTTGCGATTTTTTTTTGACCAGCATAAAAAATTATACATTTTAACCTTTGAATGTTACCAGAACCCAATTTTTAACCTCAGTAATTATTAATATTCCTCTTCATCAGAAGAATATTTTTGTTCTTCTTTTTTTTTAAACAAAATATCCATACTCCATGTTTTACAATATTCAATAAAGAATGATAAAATTCCAAGTCATACCACAACAAATATAATAAAGAGATATAGTCAAGACGGCAACATGTTTCGGTCTAAAAGACCATCATCAGACCTATAAACAAATATTGTTTTTGAAATAACATCAATGAATAAAAACCAAAAATTACTTATGGACTTATTTAATAGTTTAAAAAGTTTTTATGGTTGTTTCAAATTTAGTTTTTTGATGTTTTTTATAAGTCTAGTTTTTCATACATCATTTTAATTAATTTACTGTTATTGGATCCAAACATAATTTGTAAGTAATTTTTGGTTTTATTCATTTGATGTTATTTCAATAATATTATTTTTTTTATAGGCCTGATGATGGTCTTTTAGACCGAAACGTGTTGCCGCCTTGACATTATGTCTCTTTATTATATTTGTTGTGGTATGACTTGGAGTTTTATTATTTTTTAGTCTATTTTTTTATTTCAGACTGTTCCTTTTTTTGCTTTCTTTGATTCAATTTTCGCATTTTTTTTTCTTCTTCATCTTGCTCAACCTTTATTATTTTTTCTACATATCCCTGTACTGTGATTTCAGCTACTCTTTTTCTAGCAACAAATCTTCAAACGACACATTCACTCAAATTTGATTATAAGAACTTCTATTAGTATTACATTTACTAATTGCACTTTAATGATATTTTAAGATCAACAAATACAAGTATTTCACTCATTTCTAATTAATCATAATTTGAGGTTTCCAAATTAGTAACTTTCTCTTATAATTTGCAATGTATAATAAAACAGACAGATATAAAGAAGATTGATTATATATTTTTTAGGTACTCTAAGGCTAAAGCATCTATTGAATCCGAGGGTGATGAGATGGTCGCTGGCCGCCCATGACATTTGTTACACGTGCGCCCAACACGCCTATTTTTTTAGTCTTGGTAAATGTATACCCGTTGTGAGGGGAGCGGGGGTATACCAAGATGCCGTAGATTTTTGTATAGAACAGCTCGCTAAAGGTGGATGGGTGCACGTTTTTCCTGAAGGTTAGTAAAATATAAAAAAAAGTATTACTTTAAACAGAAATATATACTAGAAATATAGTAAAATTTTGCCGTTTAACTTATTTATAAATTAAATTGATTTTAGTTAAACATTATTTAAAGTTAAAGAAATTAAAATACATTGTTTTAAATTACAATGCATCATTAAAAATGTAGAACTGTTTAATGCTAATTATATGATTCTAAATTTAAGTAAATGCTATTATAAATATTTAAAAAAAGTAATTACTAGATATTAAAAATATAACATTTGGGGTATTAAGGTTCAAGATTATTTTATACCAAATTTTAATCACTCAATATTAAATATCTATGAATTTTATCAAAAAATTGTATAAAAGAAAATAAAAAATACTACTACTACTAATTTTTATTCTCTTTAAAATTATGTTAGGTTCATCCTGAATTTTTTTTATGGTAAGGTAAACCTGGGTAAGAGTGAACGGTTTTTTGATTAGTGCCAATTTAAAGCATTATAACTTCTAAAATATATGTCTTTTAAATTTCATATTTTAAACATAGCTACTATCTACTATGAGTATCTGTCTACATGATTTTTGAGTTTTGCTGGTTAAAAGCAAAACACTTTTACTCACCTTTTTTTCTATTTTTTTTTGTCCGGTGTTCACACTTGCCCCACAAAGTGGAGCAAGTGTGAACGCGGTTCATGCTGTCTACAATATAAGGTGTTTTCAGATCATTTGGGGCAAGTGTGAAACACTGTTAAAAAAGCTACAATTTCGTTTTTTGAACACTTTAATATCTAAAATAGTTAAAAAGTTCTGAACTTTTCAAAATTAAATATAACTTAAGTGCCTAAATTAAAATTTGACCAATCTACTGAGAAAATGAATGTGTCTCCTCTGCGGCCTTTCTTGGGGTCTGGCAGGATTCTTATGATCATTTCTTTATTAATCATATCAATATCGTCTATATCGGGCCAAGAAAATGTTTTTCTGTTTCAGTTTCGTTCAAAATGTCGCCAACAAAATGCCTTATTATTCTCTTCTTGGTTTCATATTGAACTACCACCCATTTGTCGTTTTCGATATTAGTTTGCTCTTCTTCGATTTTTTTGTCCAGAGTTTTATCTGTATCTAGCTCTTCTTCTGTATCAGAACTCTCTGGGTCCAAGTCATCTGCTGAATCAATTACAGAGAAATCGTCCAGCTCTTCATCTGTTGATTCGATGCCACTTTCTTTCTGGATTGTACGCTTTTTATTAACTTTTTGTCGGAAAACTTTCTTAGTCTTAGTCGCTTTTTCTTCTTCTAGTCTAGCTAATACCTGTGGTGCAGTGATGACTTCTGCTAAACGTAAGACTTTTCTTTTTTTTATTTTTTGTACCTGGCCACTATCAGAGTGTCTTATTGTTTTCAAAAGAAGCTCTTCAAATGACAATTTTGATGTGGATCGACTAGTTCTATATTTGGAATTTGTTCGACATTTTGGTTTTCTTTGACATTTTGGTTTTCTTTGACATTTTGGTTTTCTTTGACATTTTGGTTTTCTTTGACATTTTGGTTTTCTTTGACATTTTGGTTTCCTTCGACATTTTGGTTGTCTTCGACATTTTGGTTTTCTTCGACATTTTGGTTTCCTTCGACATTTTGGTTGTCTTCGACATTTTGGTTTTCTTCGACATTTTCGTTTCCTCCAACATTTTGGTTTTCTTCTCGTCAACCAACAGCATTACCTGAGTTGTGTTTTCTCCACCTTCTTAAACATTCAGGATCATATTTGTCTTCAGATATGACCTTCCAATCAAATGGCTGTATACCAGATTTTACAAAACCATTACTAATAGTGATAGGCTTGAGGTCCTTCCAGGCTTGACCGATCATTGCCGAAAATTGTTTCTTTGGTATTTTAATTCCCACATTTCTCCTTTGCCAAGCCACTAATATTTTATCCCATGTACTCTTCAGTGATCTGAACACTGATATATCTAGTGGCTGAAGAAGGTGGCTCGTGTGTGGGGGAAGTTTGAGAATTGTTACATTATTGGCAGTTGCCAATTCTATTAGAGGAATTTTAACATGGGTGCTATGACCATCATAAATAATCAGAACAGGTCTGTGTGGTCCCAGAGCAGGCAGTAGAGTTTTTTCAAAGTAATTTAAAAAAATGTCTGTCTCCATCCAGCCTTTTTTGCTGGCAGCAAATGACATTCCTGGATACGAGTCTTCTTCATTTGGAACCCAGGCATCCCAAATATTCTTCTCCTTATACACAATGAGTGGAGGGGCTTTTAATCCGGAAGCAGATACAGCAGCTAAAACAGTTGTATTTTCCCGGCCCGGACCTGACACGGTTCTAGAACAAGCTTTTCCCCTTGCACCAACAATTTTTGTTTTATAAGGATCATGAGAAAAATAACTCTCATCTAGGTTCCAAATTTGTTCGGGCTTGTTACGAAGTGATAAATCTGTTAAAGTTTGATTCAAAATATCGAAATATGCATTAATGATGAACGGATCTGTCATCTTTTTTCGGGCGTACTCAACTGATTGGGGCTTCTTTATACTCATTTGGTGACGTATTTTGAAGTTTCTGAACCAATCATCACCAGGTATGTTGTTCTTGAATGGTGTCTTAATATTATTTTGTTCAACATAACTTGCAACAACCATCAGCAATTCTTTTCTCGTCATTCCAAAGCCCCACTTCTCTTTGCTAATTTGATTTCATCCTCTTTTGGAATCACTGTAGAACGGCCTTGTGTCTCGCTTTTTTTCGTCGGGTGCCTTTCAGGTGATAAAATAGAGTGGTTTTCGGAACATATTAGTAGATCACCCTGTATTTACGGGATAAAATGCTAAACAAACTTCATAAAAAACTATTAGGTAAACGAAAACAATTAGTGAACATCCGAATTCTTTAGGGCAATTAATAAGCTGTGCATTTACATTTAAAATCGATCACTCTTATTTGGGACACCCTGTATATTATTTTGTTGTTGTGGATAATACTACAATTTTTCGTTAATAATATAATTTAATTAAATTTATTTATGCTGACCTTCTATAATTTTGAATAAAGGTTTTATATTTCAATACATTTTTGATAACGTTTTATATTGTATATAACTGATAACGTTTTTTTTTCTTAAAATAAAATTATAGGAAAATAAAATTATTCAAATCTCCTTGATTATTATTGAACATATTTTAAAATCGATCCTAAAAGTATATTAATTATTTAATAGTTATTTATTTATCCCAAGAAACTTTCAGTCACTGAACGTTTTCCGCTCCGAATTCTTTAAAACTTCATTGATTTATTTAAAATTTGACACAAATAACAAAATTTAAATAGTGCCCATTTGCTCTTCCACCCGGACATCAATGCCATATTTTTTAACAGTTTTTCGTAAAAAGTCAAAAATGTTAAATTTTATGAAAAAATTATTCTGATCAAAAATGAAGCTTATGAAAAAACAAATAAATCTCTTCTCCTTCTTTATTATTCTAAACGCAATAGAAAGCGAGTTAAGGCTCCTTGACAGCGATTTTTTGTTTATTTAAACGTTAAATAATGTAAAACGAGATTTTTTTCCGGGAAAACTTTTTTAAAGTACTCATCAAACAGACCTTTAAAATGAACAGTGGCAAAAGTCTATATAACAAAAATTGAGAGAGTTATGATGAAAATAAGATGGGTCGTTCGAATTTATAATTGAGCAATAAAACTGACGCCATTAGCCATTTATCAACCTATAACCACTTTATATATGCCCCACTAATATGTTCTAGAAGTTTTAATGGTTTAGAAAGTATAGATTTTGAAAAAAATCAATTCAAATAACATTTTTCAAAATAACTTTAAATATAATAAAAATACGTAACAAAAATTTATCTTTTTTTGCATTTCTGTAGCATAAAAAGGAACGATAAATGACTATTTAAAAAAGGTTTTTTTTCGAGACGATGAATCCCAAAATTCTCTAATTTCATGAAATTCCCTAAGACAGTTATCTATGAGGCGCCGTTTGGGACAAAATACAACTTCTTCCAATATGTATAATTTTACACCATATACAGGGTGTTTCATTGGGAAACGGAAACACTTAAAACGCGAATAGAGGTCACCGAGGCGGTTCTAGATATACCACATTTATTGGCTCTGGCGGCCTTTGTAACCGAGATACAGGGTGTTTTATCGATTTGGCTAATTTCTTCTTGGGGTTATAACTGTCGAATCACCTCGTACATTTCTTTGATATTTGGTACACATGTTTCTTATTCAGAGACCAAATATGCCAGTTACTAATCACAAGAAAAATCCAGGTCCGGATTAACAAAAAAATAGAAAGCAATTGTGACCTTGAAACAACACCCTGTATATTGAAATTTTCAACATCTATTTGCATATTTGAAAAGAGCGCAAAAGTTAATAATAACCACTTTTTAGTTTCTAAGTTCTTAAAAACGTCACTTTAAGTTCAAAATTTAAGTAGTTAAATTGTCTGCGCAAAAATTTAAAGCGCACTTTTTGATTTAGTTTTTTGCGCTCTTTTCAAATATGCAAATAGATTTTGAAAATTTCAATATACAGGGTGTTGTTTCAAGGTCACAATTGCTTTCTATTTTTTTGTTAAGCCGGACCTGGATTTTTCTTGTGATTAGTAACTGACTCATTTGGTCTCTAAATAAGAAACATGTGTACCAAATATCAAAGAAATGTATGGGGTGATTCGACAGTTATGGCCCCAGGAAGAAATTAGCATAATCGATAAAACACCCTGTATCTCGGTTACAAAGGCCGTCAGAGCCAATAAATGTGGTATATCTAGAACCGCCAATGAAACACCCTGTATATAAAATCCATATATATAATAATATTGCACCATATATATAGAAAATTTCCATATATAGAATGTTTTCATATAGACTTCTAATTTTACTAACCACCGCAATAGATTGAGGGTGCTAGTTATCCGTTCACTGATTGCGACGTGTAACGTAGGTCGTAGATTCATAAATGCAGTAGTGTTGCCGTTGGCAATCTGTTGGAAATTATCCATTTTTTGGGTATTTTTGCAAATCCCCTAATTATTGAGCGATAAATTATTTAGTGTAGTTTGTGTCCATTTTCAATAATATTAAAGTATTTTGTTGTATACGCACAATTTTTATATCGACATATATTAATCTTTTCAGATTTTTGTTTCTTTCAGCTTAAAAACTGATCACCGGAGTAAATAATATATTACATTACGTGTGTGAAAAATCACTTTCGCACAAGTGACGTACACTATTTTTCCTACTACCACGCGATAATTTTTCCAAATAATGTACATTTTGACGTTTTTTGTTTGGATGCATAAAGACAGCGACCTTATTATTATTAAATATTATTAATTTTCACATCTGTCATAATATAGTTTTGTCTAATTTAATCATCCCTATAATCAATTATCGAAATTCAATATATACATACAAACATGCCGAAATTTTGAGGTTATCCTTTTTATATCGGCTTTTTACTGATTATTGCAACTGGAATTCCAAAAATTTTTATCACAATCGATATAACATCATCCATTTAATCAATTAATTTACACGAAATATAAATTCAATCGAAAAAAATCCCATCAAAATAAACACAAACAACTACAAAAAAGAAGTTATCGCTCAATAATTATTATTTATTATAAAAATAATTATCTAACAATGATGTGAAAAAAAATGAAAAAATATCCAAATAGCTACGACCTACGTCACACGTCGCGAACGGATAGCTAGCGCCCTCATTGTATTGCGGTAGTTATAATTAGAAGTCTATATGAAAACATTATACAGTGCGGTGGAATAAGTGTTACCCCCCCCTATTAACTACTCTATTTTTATATCTTAAGAAAAAAGCTCAAACAGGTCAATTTTTATATTAAACGTAGTATGTTATGACAAAAGTTTCGAACCTGACATAATCCCTCTTCATGGGGGTGTCACCCCTTCGATTTTTTTAAATGAGAAAGTGCATTATGCGACACCTCATTTGAAACCTATTGAAACACTGCACCGAAACTAAAAGAGATATCAACAATAAAAGATTTTTTGTAGGGGTAGACAGTGTCACTCGGACTACAATTTTAAAATATTTTGATGTATACAGGGTGGCTAATTTTTGTGGAATGAAAATTACTCTGGTTTTTTTTAATTGATATACGATTATGTCTTTTGATTCTACTTAATATTAACTTTACGGTAGTTTTTTGTATTTGTAAATCCGACGCGGCGTTGACAAGTTATTCCTATTTTAAGCAGATTTAATGAAAAAACAGCACTTCAGAAATATTAGCACAAAAACCACATTTTTTAAAAAATTTCTGAAAAAAGCTACTATGATGTAAATGAAACAAGTATCTATCACAATAATGACACAACATCTTCACCAGTTGCACAGGGTGTTTGCCGATGGTGTGCCAATAGTCTAGTTTTCAAATGGCAATAACTTAAATTTTTCAAATGGGACACCCTGTATATTTTTCTTCAGTTAGAAGCTCTCCCTAATACGCATTAAACAAATATAGGGTTTTGCACATCTAACTTTACTATTTACTTTAATAACTGACGTTAAGTGACAAACAACATATGTTACGCAATTTTTAATAAGAAATCAAGTTACCTATGAAAATGACAGTAGGTATATTTTGTTATGGCATTAATTGTCAACATAAAATTTTCTATTGTATCACGTCTACTATATTTAATCGGTATTGTGTATAAAAAAATGGATTTTAATAAGAATTATAGTGTTCAAGAAAATATTGATATGCTATGGATACTGGGTGAATGTCAAAAATATGCGTTTCTTGCTAGTAGGGTCTATCGTCAAAGATACCCAGAAAGTCGTCATCCACAAAAGGATACTTTTGAGAATTTAAAGAATAGATTTGATAGAACAGGAACCGTCAAGTATGAAAAACATTCACGTGAGGCTACAGCTGTTACTATTGACAACGAATATAAAGTAATGATCAGTATAGTTGAAGATCCCAATATAAGCACAAGGCAATTAAGCAATCAGTTAGATATTTCCAATACCACAATTAGACGCATAATAAAAAATAATAAATATCACCATTATCATATCCAGCTTCACCAAGAATTGTTACCACGTGATTTCACGCGTAGAGTGGAATACTGTAGATGGTTAATAAACAAGATAAATACAGAGCGTAACTTTTTAAACAAAGTTTTATTCTCCGACGAAGCCACGTTTCATAAGAACGGTTGTGTAAATAGACACAATTTCCATTATTATTCGGACCACAATGAACATTTATTTAGAACCACATCACAGTATCGATGGTCTTTGAATGTGTGGGCGGGAATAATAGGTGATTATGTAATTGGTCCTTATTTCTTTGATGGGACTGTAAATGGAGCTATTGTTTTTTAAATTTTTTAGAACTTGATTTTAGAAATCTTTTGCAAAATGTGCCTCAAAATTATCGCAACGGAATGTGGTTTCAATTAGATGGTGCCGCACCACATTACCTATTAAATGTTCGCAATTGGTTAAATAAGGAATTTTAGGATCGTTGGATAGGAAGGGGAGGACCTATAAATTGGCCTACTAGATCGCCTTGCCTTACAGCTTGCGATTTTTTCTTGTGGGGTTTTATTAAAAATATTGTTTACAAAGAAGAGGTTACCACAAAAGAAAATATGAAAGAAAGAATTATTGCAGCATTTAGACAGGTGACCCCTGCAATGCTAAGAGATGTGCGTAAATCAATGAAAGAAAGGGCAAGAAAATGTATAGATCAAAATGGAAGTGATTTTGAACACCTACTATAAAGTTTAACTTTCACTATTGTACTTACGATTAAACTTTGTAAAATTTTCTACTTATTAAAAATTGTGTAAAATATGTTGTTTGTCACTTAACGTCAATTAAAGTAAATAGTAAAGTTAGATGTGTAAAACCCTATATTTGTTTAATGCGTATTAGGGAGAGCTTCTAACTGAAGAAAAATATACAGGGTGTCCCATTTGAAAAAATTAAGTTATTGCCATTTGAAAACTAGACTATTGGCACGCCATCGGCAAACACCCTGTGCAACAGGTAAAGATGTTGTCATTATTGTGATAGCTGCATGTTTCATTTACATCATAGTAGCTTTTTTGAGGAATTTTTTAAAAAATGTCGTTTTTGTGATAATATTTCTGAAGTGTTGTTTTTTCATTAAATCTGCTTAAAATATTAATAACTTGTCAACGCCGCGTCGGATTTACAAATACAAAAAACTACCGTAAAGCTAATATTAAGTAGAATCAGAAGACATAATCGTATATCAATTAAAAAAAACCAGAGTAATTTTCATTCCACAAAAATTAGCCACCCTGTATACATCAAAATATTTTAAAATTGTAGTCCGAGTGACACTGTCTACCCCTACAAAAAATCTTGTTGATATCTCTTTTAGTTTCGGTGCTAGAGATCGAGTGGAAATAATTGGCGCACCCTGTATATGATGCAATAATATTATATATGGATTTTTTTATATATATGGTGTAATATTATATATATTGCAAGAAGTTGTATTTTGTCCCTCATAGTTATCCCTAAAAAACCAATTTATTTTTTTGCTTTTGCCTATAAATCAATATTTTGCGAAAAAAATCAATAGTTAGCTAAAAAATTGATATTTTAATAAATAAATCGCCATTTTGCTAAAACATCAAATGTTTATTGAATCAAATTGATACCCTAATAGCACACAACGTCCTTGGGACGTACAATTTATGTCCATTTAATGTCGGAACGTCCATGGACTTAATATGTATGTCCTGTGGATGTTTGTTTTTGGACAGTATTAAGACGTCCACGATATATATCCATTATTTGTACAATTTATGTACAATGTCCATACCGGATATCCAGTAGTTGTCCGTGATGGATATAATATAACATATCCATACCATAGTCTTAAAACAGTCCCTCGCCGACTTAATACAGGCAATGTCCAAAACATGTCCGGGACAGACACCTAAGAGTGGTCCTCACTCGACATAATATGGACCAAAAGTAAAGCTCCGCCTGAAAGATGGAGACACTTGCGCTGATGCTGCTTAGACACCACGAATAGTATGGTATATCGCGATTTAAAACATCCTATTGAGTCTGCTCCGAGTTCGCTCAACGAGCGTAAACGATGGCTATATTATTCACGTAGATGAAGTTTCCGACACGAGCAGGTGTTGAAATAACAATTTCACAATTACAATTGAACTGGTGTGAATAATATAACAAAAAAAATCAATTTCTCTGACGTCCACTGTACCAAAATAGGACGTTCTGTGAATGTCCCAGGGGGATATCCAATGGATGTCCGCGGCGGACGTTCGAATTCAGTTCAAAGTTGTGACATTAGTGCGTCCCTCGGACGTCCATAGAACGTCCAGTGTACCAGAAAAGGATGTCCTAAGGATGTCCGGAATGTCCGAAGAGGACGTCCTATGGATATCTGTAGGACTACTTTGTGTTATTAGGGTATTTAAGTAAAAATAAATATTTAGATTAAAACAGCGATATATTGATTTATAAATCGATATTTTGATAAAAAAAATTGATAATTTCTGGTGTATTATTTTGTTATTACATTTAGTGGTCAATAATTATTTAGTGTTTCGTAAAAAATCTATTTTGTTAGTTAAATAAAATTTTTCAACAGGAAAAGTGAACATGACGAAAGAACACATAAGACTGAAATGGGGTGTCGGTAGGATGATATACGAATCACCTATAACACCGATCGTTCTTCCAATTTGGCATATCGGCATGGACGACGTCTTGCCCAACGATCCCCCCTACATTCTGAAATTCGGTAAAAATCTAACCTTCAATTACGGCCAACCGCTCGATCTAACCGAAATGGTGCAAACTTTAAAAGCTCAAAAAGTGAGCGAAGAACAAGCTAGAAAACATATAACCGATTTCTTACAAGAAACTCTGCTCAAACTCAAAGATCAGACCGAGGAATTGCATATAAAGAATTTTAAGGTCAAATCATGATAGTTCGTGGACGATTAGGGTGATTTTAAAAAAAATTTTTTGGAATGTGCGGTTGGTATTTTAGTTTTACAATTATTTCTGTTGTTACACATCGAAAAGTTGTTTTTTTCTGTTGTAAATTGTTTTTATATTTATATTTTTTAAGTTGTTATTCTCGAATTCGTATTGTGGCTTAATTTAGTCTCAAAATGCATCCCTGAGGAACTACACACTCTAAAAAAAATAGTTTTTCCCTTTCCACATTTTTATCAAGATTTTCAGTTCCAATGAAATATTAAATATTTGTTGAGTTCCTTAGGGATGTTTTCTTTAAGAAGGGCCCAATAAGAACTCGGTAGTTTTGTGTCTGTCTGTTGTTATTTCGGTAAAAGTAATAATCTATTTGAAAATTTAATTTCTGGTTATGCAAATAATGTGTTACTTTCTCTTCGTTTCGATTTTTTATTATTTTAATTGGAGAAGACTAACTTGAAATTTTTTACTAATTATAGTATATAAAAATGTTAATTTTGTTTAGTTTAAAATTTCTATTGACATGTAAAAAAATAACGCGCATTCTTTAATTTTTTTTTACATTATTAAATTTTTCATCACAAACATTTTTTATTGCCATTTTTTTCTATAACATTCTGATTTTTTTTTTGTCATAATTATGATTTTTCTTCAAAATACTTTACGTTACGAATTCGAGTTTTTACTTTATTAGTTTTTCGATTTTTTTTATTAAAATAAAATTATTAAATCAGAAATTTAATTTTTTACCTAAAAATATGTTTTTGACCTAAAATATGCGTTTTTGATTAAACAAATAATTTTTTTTGATATGAATTTTATTATTTTCAAAAGTTTCAATGTTTTTGATTTTTTGACAAAAAAATATTCTTCAAAATTTCAATTTAAAAATTTTATTTTATTTTTTAAAAAAATCGGTCTTTGGCCTGTAAAAATGGATTTTTGATTTAAAAAAATGGATTTTGCATATAATTTTTTTACTTTGGATTTATTTTTTGTTTCTCTATGTTATGATTAAAAATTTCTGATTATTCTCCAACATTTCAATTCAAAATTCTGTTTTTATTTAGACTTTTTAGACACAAAAAAAGATTTTCGGTCTAAAAAAATCGGCTTTTTGCTTGTAAAAATCAATTTTTGATTTAAAAAATTGATTTCGGACCTATAATTGTTGTTGACATTAAAAAAATGTATTTATTGTTTCCCTATATTTTTATCAAAAATTTATAATTTACTATCAGTATTTAAATTTTTGTTTTGTTTTTATTTAGATTTTTAGCCCAAAAAATCTATTTTTGACCTGTAAAAATAGGTATTTGTTTTTTCACAACCAAAAAATTAAATATTAACGTAAAGTTTCATTTTAAAAGTACAAAATTGTTTTTCACCTTAAAAGAATTTTTTCGGCAACATTTGTAATTTTTTTGGTAGAAATATTCAATTTTTATCACAAGAAATCGATTTTTGATGTAGAAGTTTCAAAAATCCTAAAATCCGTTATTGTCATTTCATTTTCGACCTAAATTATCTCTTTTCTATTTCACTGGAAAATTTCTTCCCTTATCATAAACTACAGTTCGTGCTTGCAATTTCAATAATTTTAAGTTTGAAAAATTTTAAAAGTGAAAAATTTTCGAAATTTGAAAAGTTTTAATAATTTTATTTTAAAACTTATAAAATTTCATTTTTGATCTAAATCTTTCAATTTTTTATTTCAATCTAATTAACCCAAAAAATTAGTTTTGTCTAATTTTTGGCCCAAAAACACTAATTATTTTCCTAAACATATTTTAAATCATAGTTTTTTGATAAAAAAATTCTTAAGAATTTATTTTTAATAGAAAACACGTTTTTTTGACACAAAAATTGGTTTTTTCTACTCTAAATTTTAGATTTTTTCCAAAAGTAATAATTTTATTCCAAAATCCAAAATTTCCCGACCGCACGTATTTAATTTTAATTAAAAAAGTATTATATTTATTTTTTACCTTATTCGACGGTAGCTTTTATCAGTATTACTATCGATTTTAATCACTGATTAAATATATACGATTTTTAACGGAACTTACAACAGATGGTACGCAATTATAATAAAAGTTTATATTTTATCCTTGAAAGTAAAACAAATATTATTTAAGTCTCCTTGAATGTGATAATTAAGGCCTTTGGTATACAAGGTCGTCTATAAAGTCGCCTACATTATATTTTATCAAATTTTTTTTTACTAATTTTGGTATATTTTATATTATTATTATTATTATTTTTTTCGTGCAACCTTGTATACACATGGCATTTCATTGTTATTTATTTTAATCTAATTATTGTTAATAAAAATGAATGAATGTCCTATAATGTATTTCTGTAGTTTTCAGTAAGCTAAAATCATTTATAAAAACGCAAAAACTATTTTATTTAGGGAGTGTTATTTTATTTTGCTCCCGTTTTATAACGGCATAAGTAGTTGTAGTATGATCTTACTAGAAACAAAAAAATTTGCAACCCAATACAAAAATTCTGATGTGGCCACCACATGACCTCTCGCCATGTTTGAATCAAAAATTTATACGGTGGCACCAAAAAGTATGAAAAAAATTTACTTTTTTGTAAATCTGGCAACAATGGCAAAAGTTTTGAAAATTTTAATGATACGAAAATAAACTGTAGTGTATACAAAATATATGTGTAAAACCTTATTTCCATTTTGTTTAGTAATGGCGTCATCACTCATAGCAACTGCCACTTCCGGTTGTCCGATTGGCACCAAAATCTAATCAGATCTAATCTAGGGTATAAGAATCGTGTATGCAAAATTTCAAGTTTTTTAATTCAGTAGTTTTTGAATTATCGTTACTACAACATCCATCCTAACAAACTAACACACACACAGACATCATCGCGAAAATATTAAAATCGTATTCTAGGGACCCTAAAACGTGTTTATTCATTGAAAACTCGCTACCCAATTTTTAGCATGATTCCTATACCTCTCTTATTTGAAGGGCGAGAGGTAAAAATCGGTTATATCAATATTTGGTCATCAAAAATCGATTATATCAATATTTAGTCATCAAAAATCGATTATATCAATATTTGGTCATCAAAAATCGATTATATCAATATTTAGTCATCAAAAATCGATTATATCAATATTTGGTCATCAAAAATCGATTATATCAATATTTGGTCTTCTAAAATCGATTAAATCAATATTTGGTCATCAAAAATCGATTATATCAATATTTGGTCATCAAAAATCGATAATCATCAATATTTGGTCATCAAAATTCGATTAATATCAATATTTGGTCATCAAAAATCGATAATGTCAGTCATCAAAATTCGATTAATATCAATATTTGGTCATTAAAAATCGATATCAATATTTGGTCATCAAAAATCGATTATATCAATATTTGGTCTTCTAAAATCGATTAAATCAATATTTGGTCATCAAAAATCGATTATATCAATATTTGGTCATCAAAAATCGATTATATCAATATTTGGTCTTCTAAAATCGATTAAATCAATATTTGGTCATCAAAAATCGATTATATCAATATTTGGTCATCAAAATTCGATAATTATCAATAATTGGTCATCAAAATTCGATTAATATCAATATTTGGTCATTAAAAATCGATTATATCAATATTTGGTCATCAAAAATCGATAATTATCAATATTTGGTCATCAAAATTCGATTAATATCAATATTTGGTCATCAAAAATCGATTAAATCAATATTTGGTCATCTAAAATCGATTAAAATTTTGTCATCAAAAATCGATTATATCAATATTTGGTAATCAAAAATCGATTATATCAATATTTGGTCATCTAAAATCGATTAAATCAATATTTGGTCATCAAAAATCGATTATATCAATATTTGGTAATCAAAAATCGATTATTATCAATATTTGGTCATCAAAATTCGAATAATATCAATATTTGGTCATCAAAAATCGATTATATCAATATTTGGTCATCAAAATTCGAATAATATCAATATTTGGTCATCAAAAATCGATTATATCAATATTTGGTCATCTAAAATCGATTAAATCAATATTTTGTCATCAAAAATCGATTATATCAATATTTGGTAATCAAAAATGGATTATTATCAATATTTGGTCATCAAAATTCGATTAATATCAATATTTGGTCATCAAAAATCGATTAAATCAATATTTGGTCATCTAAAATCGATTAAAATTTTGTCATCAAAAATCGATTATATCAATATTTGGTAATCAAAAATCGATTATTATCAATATTTGGTCATCAAAATTCGAATAATATCAATATTTGGTCATCAAAAATCGATTATATCAATATTTGGTCATCAAAATTCGAATAATATCAATATTTGGTCATCAAAAATCGATTATATCAATATTTGGTCATCTAAAATCGATTAAATCAATATTTTGTCATCAAAAATCGATTATATCAATATTTGGTAATCAAAAATCGATTATTATCAATATTTGGTCATCAAAATTCGATATCAATATTTGGTCATCTAAAATCGATTAAATCAAAATTTTGTCATCAAAAATCGATTATATCAATATTTGGTAATCAAAAATCGATTATTATCAATATTTGGTCATCAAGATTCGAATAATATCAATATTTGGTCATCAAAAATCGATTATATCAATATTTGGTCATCTAAAATCGATTAAATCAATATATTTTCATCAAAAATCGATTATATCAATATTTCGTAATCAAAAATCGATTATATCAATCATCAAAAGTGCAACAATCGATTTTCGTTTATTAATTCTGATGACGCCAAAAGGAAGAAACAGCAGGTCGATTACAAATTGTTATCCTTTTTATTCTTAATTATTTACAAGATTTTGCAAATTGCTTCTATTTTTCCTTAATAATATTTTAGATCTAAAAGAATCCGTTTTAACAGAAAAAATTTTTTTATGATCGAATAAATATTAATTTATTGCAATATTTCTTTGATTGGCAATCAAAAAATAATTATTCTTTATATAAATTTAATTTTTTACCCAACAACACAATTTTTACATCTAACAAACTTGTTTTTTGGTTCTAAAATTTTTCGTTTTCAATCCTGTTTATTCCTTTTTGAATCTGTTTTAATTCCGTTTTTAATCCTGTTAATACCGTTTTAATTATATTAATTCAGATTAAAAAAATATGCTTTTTACTCATTAACATTTTTGATTCAAATTCCGTTTTATTCTTACCAAAATTCTTTATTTTTAGAGAAAAATTTTCTCTTTTATTATGTTGAAAACATTTAATATAATGGATATTGAGTTTAAAAATCCTTTAATAATTCTAGTAATGATAAATAAAACAACTCCAAGTCATACCACAATAAAATTCTTTAATAAAAAGTCATAAAGTCAAAAGAGCGACATGTTTCGGTCTATAAAACCATCATATGAGTAAAAAGAAATTTCTTATAGACCTGATGATGGTCTTATAGACCGAAACATGTCGCTCTTTTGACTTCATGTCTTTTTATTAAACTTGGAGTTGTTTTATTCATCATTGAATATTATGCCACATTTGAGTATGGATAATATTTTGTTTTTAATTCTAGTAATATCAAACTACAAATATAGTAGCGACGCAAAGCTGAAGTGTATTTATTGATTTAAACATAAAAATCAATTTAAAAAAATTAAATTTCATTGTTAAAAAAAATAGTTCTTGAAATGATTTTATTTCCCTTGATATGTGCAAGATTTGGCAACATCGTTCTGCTTTTTTGCTACCAGCACATTTAATACTAAACTTGAATAAAAATCTGGAATACTTTACGATTATCTATAAATACCACCCCTGTTAGACTGTCAACTATGATCGACTTCTTTTTTGTCTTTTTTTACTTTCCCTGTTCGATCGAAGCGAAAGTATTAAAGGCCTACTCAAACCAATGCGGGACTGCGGCAACGGGAGTGGGAAAGGTTTGGAAAATGCGGGAAGCGGGATACTCTTGTGTATTTACACTAGTGTGTTAAAAGTGAGCCGAATGAACGTAATTTCAGTTATTTTTTATTTCAAAATACCATGTACGATAGTTCTTCAGATGAGGAGGAAGTTTTTTTGTTGCTAGCAGCAGAAAATTAATTTCAAATCCTATTTCATCCCATACTTTTTCTTCCTTGTATTATATTCTAGATGAGAAAGATTATATAAAATAGGATACCTTTGTCATGATTATTAAATGTCATATCTTTATTAAAACATTCAAAATGGTTTACAGTGTAGAAGAAAATAGTAGATTCTGTAACAAGGTTAGAATGAAAAATTCGACAAGAGTGGAAAATTCCGAACGCGAGCGTCAGCGAGTGTGAGGAACCACGAGTGTCGAATTTTTTCATTCTGACCGAGTAACAGAATATATTTTCTCCACGATCAAAAAGTATAAATCAAAATTAAATTAAATCTGAACACAAGTTATTTGTTGACATATTTGTATTACATTGTATTAATATTTATAGTGTTGTGGTACACTTACCGATATTAAAATCTGGTGCATTGGTGTTTTTTCATAATTTGCAATTTCAGATATTATTAAATTCTATATCTACTTCACTTGATTTTTCACTCATTATTTTGTTTAAATTAAAACTTGTTTGAAAATAATTATTACCGTCGCCATTTTATATCTGACAGTGACACTTTTGAAATCCAGGGCAATCCCATATCGTTTATTTCGATTACAGAAAATCCATTCTTTACCTTGATAAAGAATGAAAATACATGCAAAATGCATAAGAGGCAAGTATTATAGAATAAATATTCAGACTCTAGAGGGTGCATGTTTACATCCTATTATTAAAAATGATTTCAGAATTCATACATTCAGTAATGGTCGTGGAGAAAAATATTTATTTGTTTATGCAATAACTATGGTAAGGGCTGGGACATTTATAATGAATAACCCTGTACAATTTTTATAATTCATTCTGTCTTTGACATCTCGAAATAGGATTTGAACTTAATTTTTTCATCATGTTCTGCTGCTAGCAACAAAAAAACTTCCTCCTCATCTGATGAACTATCGTACATAGTATTTTTAAATAAAAAGTAACAACTAAAATTACGTTTATTCGGCTCACTTTTTGACGCACTGGGGCGCTAATTCTTGTCAAGTGAGTACATTGCGCATACTTATTGAATGCGAATGGTTAAATTGCGAACAGTTGCTAAAGGCAACCCTTCCGTCTTGCTAAACGTATACGTACCAAACTAACGTAAAAATTGAATTGACAACACTGTAGATAATGTCAAATTTCTGATTTTTAATGATTTGCGAGATATGATATGCGACATGTACAATTTAATTTTGTACTTCTTAGTTGTTTCTGGATAGTCCGTCGACTTCCAATAATTCACCAAAAAAAGTTACGGCCAACCAAAAAAAAAAAAATATTGTGGAGTTCATACAGAAGCACGAAGAACTACAAAGTGGAAAATTCACCAACGCATTTTCATATAAAGATGCCCAGAGGCTATGTATGGAAGTTGCTGAAATACTAAAAAGCATGCTTGGGTTGAAAAATATGTAATTTTTTTAGATATTATATTTTTACAGATATGGTAAGAGCCTCAGGAAATATGCCCAAGGTACAGGAGACTATAATGATGTAATATAACTCGTAAAGAGAGTGTGTTGAGGGACACAATGTTCAAAATGATGATGATGCTGAGGAAACTATTATAATAGAAAATGCAGCGAGGCAGTGGATACTGAAGATAGAAAAAAAGAAACTGATGATGAACGGTCAAAAGAGAAAGAAAATTCTGTGAATAAAATAACCACCGAAATACCAAGGCGAAAGAACCAGCTAACAAATGCTGTTGAAACTGTTAAAAGCTTCGAAAAAGGAATGAGTAGTGAACTGGAGGAAAAGAAGGCATATTACGAAAAGAAATTGCAAGTTTTTGAAGGAATGGCAATTGCTAAAGAACGAAGTTCACTTTGTAAAACAAAGAATTGCTGGAGCTCTAGAAGTCATTTCATCATTTTCATAATTTATTTGTATGTATTCATATACACCAAAATCAGCATTATCGAATTTTTCATCTGGGAGTGAAATGTTGTGTTCCATGCATAAATTATGTAAAACAACACATGCAATTATAATTTTACTACAATTTTGAAAATCGCATTTTCGTATAGTTTTGTATTTTGAATTATACAGATGCTCATTTGTGTTTATAAGATGTTCATAATCTAATGGTATCATTAGCCATAACTATTCGAAATCAATACACGACCACAATTTTCCGCTCCCTGCAAGTATTCGCGTAAAAATCGTATTCGTCACTAAAAGCATGGGTCAAGAATACCGAACCGCTCGCATTCTACAAAATACGTATACGCAGTTCAAAGCCACTGGACAAGAATAGCGCCCCTGGGGCGCTATTCTTGTCAAGTGAGTAAAATGCGCATGCTTATTGAATGCGAATGGTTAAATTGCGAACACTTGCTAAAAGTGGTATTCTTGGCAACACTTCGTCTTGCTAAACGTATACGCACCAAATGTATGTAAAAATTGAATTGACAACACTGTAGATAATGTCAAATTTCTGATTTTTAATATTTTACGAGATGTGACATACATGTGACACGTACAATTTAATTTTAATAATTTTGTACTTGATAGTTATCTCTGTTGTCTTTTGTGTGATTCATCGTGCTTGATTTTTTAATAACTTGTTTGACAAAAATTTAAAATAAATATGGATACTCCGTTGACTTCCAATAACTCAACAAAAAAAAGTTACGGCCAACCAAAAAAAAATTGTTGAATTTATTAAGAAGCACGAAGACCTGCAAAGTGGTAAATTCACCAATGCATTTTCTTATAAAGATGCCCAGAGGCTTTGGATGGAAGTTGCTGATTATCACTTAAATCATCAAATGCATTTCCTCTTGGCCTATACCTACGTCGATTTCTGCGTTCTACATTATCTAATATTTCAATAAGAACAATTTGATTAATTCTCTCAGCCATTATATTTACTTTGTCAATGTCAAAACTATTCGAAATCACTACACGACCACAATTTTCCGCTCGCTGCAAGTATTCGCGTACAAACCGTATACGTCATTAAAAGCATGGGTCAAGAATACCGAACCGCTCGCATTCTATAGAATTTTTAATACAAATCCCGATGCACGTCATAGATCATTTATGATGTCAGGAATTTTTTTCTGCCAAAGAATGATCGATTTGTTTTGGAACAATGATAAGAGATTTTCAGCTCAAATGTTTACATAGCAGCAAAAAACAGTTTTAATTAATCCCTATCCAAATTATGATAATATGACTTGTTTCTAGCACATACGGAACACCTGTTCGTAATCACTGTTAATGGATTACTCCTAAGGTGGTATAATGAATGGGCTTCACACTACACCTGACTTTACCCTATTAGATTTCTTTAAAGGTAGCGTCTACGTTAATTCCCGTGCTAACATCGCAGAACTAAAACAATAAATTTGAAATGAGAACATACCAGATGTTTTATGCTCCAACTCCAACATTCTGGTGCCTGTTTACAAAGAGTGCAATGAGCAAGAACGGGAAATTTATTCTAGCTCACTTAGTGTAATACTGATTAATTAATAAAATAAAATGTATTAATAATGCTTAGAATATATTTATGTTATTCACAGTACCGATTTCAGTGATGCGTTATCATTTTTCGGTGGCCTATAATAAACAAATAATCAATATAAAATCAACAACAAAAACTGTTTATACCTTGTTTCTAAGTAAGTTAAATTATCTAAATATTTATTAATCTCTTTGTTTCTTTCTGGAACTGGATTCTCTAAAAAAAAAAAACGAAAAATAGTTAAAGTCAACAAGTCTCTAGTAACATTTTTCATTTACCAATAGGAGAATGTCTGTACCGGTAATTTTGTATACTGCTCTTCCTCGGGCTTTTTTCTAACTCTTTTTCGAGTTTCCCTATCGAGATGTCGCTAAATAAAATAATAATTTATAAGCAAAACAGACTGAAGTCAAACACAAAGCTATGAAATAAGATAATACATTACCTCCCGGAATCACTATCTTCGTCATCTTGATTCATCATCATGGACATTTTTATTCTGGGCGCTGATGTGCGAGGTTTGGATTTTCTGTGCATGAAAGAGAAGAAACCTCTTTTCGACTTTTCGTCTTTTTTTTGTAGTAAATGACGTTCATTACTTAACGAATGTTTTGGCGATTCCAGCGTTTTTCTTTTTTCTTCCATGACAATGTCTTCGAATATGGACGATTTTATTGTAGTTGGTTTGGTGTCTCTTCTATAAGAAGTAAAAATTAATCCAGAAGATTTTTTTCTTTATTTTGGATATTTTATTCGTTTTCAAACTGCACAAGTCTTAATGGCCTGGTTACTGGAGTATATATGATTTTCGACTATTGATCAAAAGTTTTATAGTTTATAATACGAGAATGATTAAAATTGAATTTAAAAGTATGGTATTTTTTTAACCGACTTCAAAAAAAGAGTGTGAAACTGAAGATAGCGACTAAGTTAAGTAGCGGTCAGTAAAAAACCAACCGGAAGAACGCGTGGGGGTCTGACGGTACTTTTAGGCCCAATCTGATCATGTATCAATCGGGTGTACTTGAAAGTTGAGGAAAAAAATTACTCCCCTCCGGTCAGTCATCTTGGGTACCTTAGCACCCGACAATTAGCTACCGATCTGATTATGGATCAGTCAGGTGGTTCTACAGGAATTAGAAAAAAATTCCCCATCGGCCGGCCATCTTGAATGAGACTAGCATCCAAAAACTTATTAAGAATCGCAGCGGTCACAAAGTTTTTGGGATTTTCATTTCAACCAAAACTGACCAAAAACTTATTAAGAATCGCAGCGGTCACAAAGTTTTTGGGATTTGCGCCTGGACCAAAACTGACCTCTTTTGTGATAGATTTATCTTCCACCAGTAGGTTTTCATCTTCAGGTGGTTTTACAAAACTAATCGAAACGTTTTAATTTTTTTTTTAAATTTCGTTCGATCTTATGTTAGTTGTGTTTGCTTTATAATTTTTTCCCCTCTTTTTTCGTGCTTTCTTTTCTTTTCTCTTTCTCTTTTGCCTCAGCAAGTTCCACCCATTAGATGTTAGAAGGTAAGATTTTGTTTCCTTTTTTTTGAATTGCTAAGACCAGTGGCGGCTCGTGAACTTTTTTACAGAGGAGGCTGGACATAAAAATCCTTAAAAATCTTTAAAAAATCTTGAAATTCTTAAAAAATTCTAAATATCCTTAAAAATTGTTAAAAATCGTTAAACATCTTTAAAAAACTATAAAAATCCTTAAAAATCTTACGCAACTACTAAAAATACTTTAAAATCCGTAAAAACCCTTAAAAATACTTACAATTAGTTAAAAACCTTAAGCAATTCTTAAAGTTAATAAAATAATCCTTAAAAACATTAAAATCCCCAAACATGGTTTACAATTCTTAGAAATCCCTAAAAATCCTTAAAAATCCTTAAAAGTCCTCGATAATCCTTAAAAATCCTTAAAAATCTCAACAACTCATTAAAATCGTTAAAAATCGGTAAAAATCCTTAAAAATCTTTAAAAATTCTTAAAAATCACTAAAAATCCTTACAGAAATCTTAAAAATACGTAAAAATGCTTAAAATCTTTAAAAACCAGTAGAAATCCTTAAAAATCTTTAAAATCCGTAAAAATCCTTAAAAATCCATAATAATCCTTAAAAATCCTTTAAAATCCTTAAAAATCATTAAAAATCCTTAAAAATCCTTAAAAATCCTTAAAAATCCTTAAAAATCCTTAAAAATCCTTAAAAATCCTTAAAAATCCTTGAAAATCCTTGAAAATCCTTAAAAATCCTTAAAAATCCTTGAAAATCCTTAAAAATCCTTAAAAATCCTTAAAAATCCGTAAAAATCCTTAAGAATCTTAAAAAATTCTAAAAATCCCTAAAATCTTACGCAAATCTTATAAATACTTTAACATTCTTAAACAATCGTTAAAAATCTTTAAAAAACTCATAAAAAATCCTTAAAAAATCCTTATAAATCCCTGAAAACCCTTAAAAATACTTAAAAAGACTTAAAATTAGTTAAAAACCTTAAGCAATTCTTAATGACCCTAAATTAATCCTTAAAAAACATTAAAATGCTGAGCATGGTTTACAATTTTTAAAAATCCCTAAAAATCCTTAAAAATCGTTAAAAGTCCTTGAAAATCCTTAAAAATCTGTAAAACTGCAAAAATCTTTAAAAACTTAAAATTTAAAAAAAAAGTCTAAAAATCCTTAAAATCTTACGAAAATCTTAAAAATAATTAAAAATTCTTAAAAAATCCTTATAAAATACTTAAAAAATCCTTAAAAAATCTCTAAAAGCCCTTAAAAATACTTAAAAAGACTTAAAATTACTTAAAAACCAAGCAATTCTTAAAGATCCCAAAATAGTCCTTAAAAAACATTAAAATCCTTAAACACGGTTTAAAATTCTTAAAAATCCCTAAAAATTACTATAAATCGTTAATAGTCTTTGAAAATCCTTAAAAATCCTTAAAAATCCTTGAAAATCCTTGAAAATCCTTAAAAATCCTTAAAAATCCTTGAAAATCCTTAAAAATCCTTAAAAATCCTTAAAAATCCGTAAAAATCCTTAAGAATCTTAAAAAATTCTAAAAATCCCTAAAATCTTACGCAAATCTTATAAATACTTTAACATTCTTAAACAATCGTTAAAAATCTTTAAAAAACTCATAAAAAATCCTTAAAAAATCCTTATAAATCCCTGAAAACCCTTAAAAATACTTAAAAAGACTTAAAATTAGTTAAAAACCTTAAGCAATTCTTAATGACCCTAAATTAATCCTTAAAAAACATTAAAATGCTGAGCATGGTTTACAATTTTTAAAAATCCCTAAAAATCCTTAAAAATCGTTAAAAGTCCTTGAAAATCCTTAAAAATCTGTAAAACTGCTTAAAAATCTTTAAAAACTCTTAAAATTTAAAAAAAAAGTCTAAAAATCCTTAAAATCTTACGAAAATCTTAAAAATAATTAAAAATTCTTAAAAAATCCTTATAAAATACTTAAAAAATCCTTAAAAAATCTCTAAAAGCCCTTAAAAATACTTAAAAAGACTTAAAATTACTTAAAAACCAAGCAATTCTTAAAGATCCCAAAATAGTCCTTAAAAAACATTAAAATCCTTAAACACGGTTTAAAATTCTTAAAAATCCCTAAAAATTACTATAAATCGTTAATAGTCTTTGAAAATCCTTAAAAATCCCAAAAATCCTCAAAAATTCTTTAAAATCCTTAAAAATTCTTAAAAATCGTAGATCCTTCGCCTGCGACGGAATTACTGACAAATACTATAATTATAGTACGGTTGGCAACGCTGGGAAAGCACAGTAAAATGATTATTTTACTGTGACGACAGGCTAGAGGCTAGCCTACGGAGGGTGTTGTCATTTCAGCTATTTTTTACAGTATTTAGCAATTGGACTTGTCGAAAAACGGCAACTATGTTGAGCACCACGAGTTTAGAGTTGAAGATATACACAGAGTTGATGAATCTAGCCTCAGGGCATTGTTGTCAGATTCAAAAATAATTACTGAGAACTGGGAATTAATCGTAAAATTTAAAAAATTATTAGATAAACACTAAATAAAATGAAGAATGATCAACAAAATATTTCTGGTGCTATTTGCTGGATAAATTGTTGAGGAGGCTGAGCCTCCTTAGCCTCCTTCTATGAGCCGCCACTGGTTGAGACCGGATGTTGCGGAACTGATAGGGGTTGGTGGCACAGGAACACACTTAAGTCACTAAATTACTTACCTGAATAATAGAGAAAGCGAAATCATTTTTCTTAAACAGTATTCTCATAGGATCAGGCCATTAAGATATTTATAGGTTTTTACAAAAAACTTGAGACCCATTTTTTTAAAACTATAAATAGATAACAATGCTATTTTTTTTATTTATTAATTTAGTTAAAGATTGGTGTAAAAATGGCATATTGTCTAAGAGCTTAAATGTTGTTTTATTATCAGTCAATTAAGAAAATACCGTTCTGGCAGAGATCTTGCAGTTGCGTCATTATCTCTTAAATTTTTGAAAATGTAAAAAAATTTTTTTTTAATCTGCTCCCACAAGGCTACAATTTTTATATGTTGTAATTTACATATGTTTAAGTGTAAAAAAAATTGACAACCCATTTTGAGGGTTTCAAGTATGTGCCAGCCGATAGAAAAGTTGTCATCGGGATAGTAATTCATAACTTGAGAAGGGCGAAAGTCCCTGTAGATTTTTTTAGACCAATGTAATCCTCTTCAAAATAGTTAACTTTTTTTCCATTTAACCGCTTGTGTATCTCTTACGGTTTTTGATATAGCTATGTTATTCCTTCCAATTTTAGACATCTTGTATACTCGTCTGGCAGATTCTTGCAACCGCTGGAATATTCTACTTATATATACTTTTTAAACAATTAAAAAAACATACCCTCAAAATTTTAGTCTCGTGGGAGCAAGTTATGAATTAGGTTGTCCATTTTTTTTTACACTTAAACATATGTAAATTGACATATTAAAATTGTAGCCTTGTGGGAGCAGATTAAAAAAAAAATTTTTTACATTTTCAAAAATTTAAGAGATAATGACGCAACTGCAAGATGCCTACCAGAACGGTATTTTCTTAATTGACTGATAATAAAACATCATTTAAATTTTTTTTAGCTTTGTGGGAAACTGGTTAGTCGGATGGTTCGCTAGCTCTCCTACTAATAGTTGATTATTTATATATATTGGTTGAAAAAATATATTTTAACATACTTAGTTGGAATCTCGACAACAGCTACTTCAGGTTCATTTGGTGGAGAATCCGATTCTCCCCAACTAACAAGACTGAGACGTTTGATATTGCCCACTTTTGGGAAGCTGTCTCTTAACGATGAACGGGGTTCAGGCAGCGGTCCTTAAAAAAAAATAGAACTAACAATATATACGACCATCCCACGATCATCCAAGATTTGAAATACATATAAAGAAATTAGTAAAAAATCTAGAAAAAGGGGAAAATGTAAGAAAAAAAATTGAAAAACAAAAAGTTTAAAACATAAAAAAATTAGTAACACACGCACACACGCACACACGCACACACGCACACACGCACACACGCACACACGCACACACGCACACACGCGCACGCACACACACACACACACACATCATCGCGAAAATATTAAAATCGTATTCTAGGGACCCTAAAACGTATTTATTCATTGAAAACTCACTACCCAATTTTTAGCATGATTCCTATACCTCTCTTATCTGAAGGGCGAGGGGTAAAAAGAGTGTGGGAAAAATTGGGTATAAGTAGGAAGTGGGAAAAACAAATTGAACAAAATAATTTGAGACATAAAGAAATTAATAAAAAAGTAGGGGGAAAAAGTGCTGAAAAAGTAGGAAAAAAATCTTTGGCAGTTATGTCTTTAATAATTTTAAATAAAAAATATTAAAGTTCATCATCAACAAATCTTTGAACTAATTAAAGAAAACACTAACCTTCACCTATAGTTTCTTCAGATTCTTTTTCTATTACAGTATGATATGGCATATCCTCTAATATACTAGGATGGATTGACCCCATCGAAATCAATCTCTGATTTGCCTAAAATATAAAGAAAAAATGAAATAAAACTTTTTCATGAATTTATGAACATCACCAGCGAGTATAAAATTTTAGTACAGTTTTAGCACTCATACAATGGAAATAAATTGTGCCAAAAATAAAGATTAGTAGAAAATCGGATTACTGTTTTACTGATTTTAATTTTATTGTAAATTAGTTGATGTTTTTAGCAACGTTTTTTGATATCTATATTTTTATTTATCTATGATTAAAATAGAAAAAAATAATCCCAGCAAGCTAACAGTACAGTACTATGGTATATCATGTCCGAAAATAGAGTTCAAAAATTCGAAACCGTTCTCGAGTTATCGCTGTGACAGACTGACAGATAGACAGACAAGCGCAGGGACGGACATTGTAAAGTACCTTTTCTACTTAATATTTAACAAAGATTAAGATTATTATTAGTATTTAAAATTTCAATAACAAATTGATTTTTTTGAGATAACATAAATAAAAATAAATACCCTTATTGCTTCTTGATCCATATTAGCAAATGCAGCTTTTTGAGATCTTCTATCTTTTAATGGGCAATAATCTTTATATGGTTTCGATATCGACGACGACAACGACATAGTTTGCTGGAATAAAAATATGTATTACTTACATATATACTTTAAAACTATTAAAAAGTAATAAAAAAAATATATAAGCTACAATATTCCTAATTCATACCATAAGGAAGATATAAAAAATTATATTGTACTTACCATATAATCGGTCAAGTAGTCGTCACTAAGAGTATCCTCGCTATCATATTTTTTGATATTGAAAGTATTGGTAGTACCATTGGTTATGCGAGTATTGGTAGTACCATTGGTTATACGAGTATTGGTAGCACGAGTACCATTGGTATAATCTACACTGGTAGTGCTAGTATCAACATCGACCATTAAAAAATGATACTTAATGTCACCAAATATTTCTCCATGCGTTTTTTTCATTTCACATTCTGAAGGCGTGAATTCGTAAGTTTTTAATGGGACATACGAATTTATTAAAAATTCTATTTCGCTATTGGACATTTCAAGTGATTTGCAGTTATATTTATGGATATTTTTATTAGTTACTTCATTTTCTTCTAATTCGTTTATTTTACAACATTCTTGAATATCATTTTTATCTATATCAAAATTTTCTAAAGAACATTGGATATCTTTATAGGAAATTTCATGTTGTTCTTTTATATTACAATCAGTTTTATTACAGCATTTTAAACATTCACGTATATCGTTTTTGTGTTCATTTTTAAAAGATTCAGAAATATTGTTGTTATCTTTTTCTGAAATTTCGTGTTTGTCTTCTTTTTTCAAAGCAGCGTTAATTGCGTTAGTGTTCCTTTGGAAACATTGCCTACAAATTCTTAGAGCTTCATTTTCATATTTATCCTTGTCTGGAAATAATTAAAAAAAATTGTGCCAAGAATCTTTTAAATCACCCTATATAGGTAAAAATTATTTCAAACAAAAATTATATTTGAATTTTAAAAAATTGCACAAGAAACTTTTTATTTGAAATAATACCTGGTACTTTAATAAGTACACTTTTTATTATTCAAAAGAGAAGGAGATACTTTTTAATAGGCAGGTTCGACATTTTTGTTTTTTAACTGAAATCGAGAGATTTTGTTATTTAAAAACGATCAAAAAAAAATTGAGCCCAAAATATTAATATTTACGTCTGCTGTAAGCATTTTAAAATTACCGATCGGCGTGAGGTTGGAAAACGGTACCTGTGCGCGAGACTAGACCGTGTGACGTTAGTAGCCATAAACGGTTCGCCCCTGGCCCGCTGCTGCGTTGTATTCACACACATTTTACAGGGTTACCGTTTTTAGTAAATTTCCTACTAAATTATTAGATTTTTAAGAAAAATGAGGGTGTTTAGTAGAATTTTAATAGAATTGATAATATGCAGGTTCGACATTTTTTTTAACTGAAATCGATATATTTTTTTATTAAAAAACGATCAAAAAAAAATTGAACGTAAAATATTAATATTTACGTCCGCTGTATATGGTATTTTTAAGACGAGTGTCTCATCGCAGTAAAAATATTTTGTACATACTTTTTACCTGCCCGGGGATATGTATTAAAAGAAGTCTTGACTACCTAAACTAGCCTGTGTATTAAAAAAAAATAAAAATATTTAATAACGTTTAAAAGTAAAATATAACGGTAAAATCAGCACTATTCCACGCTGCTACTAGAGCTCATACTTACGTTTGTTCAAACTTCAAATTGGAAAAAATTGAAAAGAATTGATAAATAAAAAATTGGGAACAATTGGAAAATATTGTACAAATAGGAAAAAATTATAAAATTGGAAAATAGGTAAAATTGCCAAAAATTGGAAAATTATTGGTAATTTTAAAAGTTGGGAAAAAATTTGTACAAAATAGAAATGAGAAAAATGGGAAAAAAATTGAAAAACTAAATAAAACTGACAATTTATAACAAATGGATAAAATTGGAAAGAATTGATAAAAATTAAAAAAAAAAATTGGGCATAATTGGAAAAATATTGTTCAAAATGAGAAAAAATGGGGAAAAATTTGAAAAGCATTGGAAAAAACAGAAAAAATTGTGATCAAATTGTAAGAAATTGTAACAAATTTAGCACAAATTGGAAAAAGATACTAAAAAAAATAAAATAAATTAGGAACAAATGAAAAAAACTGGAAGAAATTGGAAGAAACTGGAAGAAATTTGAAAAAATTAAATTGGAAAATATTGTAAAAAATTGGAAAAAATTGTGAAATTCAAAAAAATGGGTAAAACTGCCAAAAATTGGAAAAATAGGTAAAATTGCCAAAAATTGTAACGAGATTTTAAAAATCGGAAAAAAATGGAAAGAATTGATATACATTCAAAAAAATTGGGAACAAATGCAAAAAATTGGGATAAATTTTGAACAAAATAGTTTTGAGAAAAAATGGGAAAAAATTGAAAAAACTAAATAAAATTGAAAACAATTCGAAACAATTTTTAACAATTGGAAAAAATTGGAAAGAATTGATAAAAATTAAAAAAAAATGTTGGGAACAATTGGAAAAATATTGTGCAAAATGAGAAAAAATGGACAAAAATTAGAAAAATATTGGAAAAAACAGAAAAAACTGTGATCAAATTGTAAGAAATTGTAACAAAAATGAAATAAATTAGGAACAATTGGAAAAACTGGAAGAAATTGGAAGAAACTGGAAGAAATTGGAAAATATTGTAAAAAATTGGGAAAAATTGTAAAATTGGAAAAAATGGGTAAAATTGCCAAAAATTGTAACGAGATTTTAAAAATCGGAAAAAAACGGAAAGAATTGATAAGAATTCAAAAAAATTGGGAACAAATGGAAAAAATTGGGATAAATTTTGAAAAAAATAGATATAAGAAAAAATGAGAAAAAAATTGAAAAAACTAAATAAAACTGAAAACAATTCGAAATAATTTTTAACAATTGGAAAGAATTGATTAAAATTAAAAATAAAGAAAATTTTGGGAACAATTGGAAAAAATTGAAAAATATTGTGCAAAATGAAAAAAAAACGGGGAAAAATTGGAAAAAACTGGTAGAAATTAGGAAAAATTCGAAAATATTGTTAACAAGTGGAAAAAGTTGAAAAAAATTGGAAAAAAGAGAAAAAATTGTAATCAAATTGTAAAAAAAATTGGAAAAAAATTAGCACCAAAAAAAAATTACTAAAAAAAAATGAAATAAATTGGGAATAATTGAAAAAACTGGAAGAAATTGGAAAAAACTGGAAAAATAAAAAAAATTGTGAACAATTGGAAAATATTGTACAAAATGGGAAAAAATTGTAAAATTGGTAAAAAAGTCAAAAATTGGAACGAGATTGGAAAACTCGGAAAAAATGGTGAAGAATTGATAAAAATTCTAAAAAAATTCAAATAAATTGGGAACAATTGGAAAAAATTGAAAACATTTTAGCACCAATTGGAAAAAAATTGACCAAAAAGGAAGAAATAAATTGGGAACAATTAAAAAACTGGAAGAAATTGGAAAAAAATGGGAACAATTGGAAAATTGGAAAAAAATTAGCACCAATTGGAAAAAAAATACTAAAAAAAAATAAATAAATTGGGAACAATTGAAAAAACTGGAAGAAATTGGAAAAAACTGGAAAAAATAAAAAAAACTGTGAACAATTGGAAAATATTGTACAAAATGTGAAAAAATTGTAAAATTGGAAAAAATTGGTAAAATTGCCAAAAATTGAAACGAGATTGAAAAACTCGGAAAAAATGGTGAAGAATTGATAAAAATTCTAAAAAAATTCAAATAAATTGGGAACAATTGGAAAAAATTGAAAACATTTTAGCACCAATTGGAAAAAAGGACTAAAAAGGAAGAAATAAATTGGGAACAATTGAAAAACTGAAAGAAATTGGAAAAAATAAAAAAAAATGGGAACAACTGGAAAATTGGAAAAAATTGGTAAATTGCAAAAAATTGGAACGAGATTTAAAGAAATATAGAAATTCTAAGAAATTCAAAAAAATTGGAAACAATTGGTAAAAATTTTGTACAAAATTGGAGCAAATAAAAAAATATATCGATTTCAGTTAAAAAAAAAATGTCGAACCTGTCTATTATCAATTCTACTAAAATTCTACTAAACACCCACATTTTTCTTAAAAATCTATTAATTTAGTAGGAAATTTACTAAAATCGCTAACCCTGTAAAATGTTTGTGTATCGTGAATACAGCGCAGCAGCGGGCAAGAGGCGAAGCGTTCATGGCTACTGACGTCACACGGTCTAGTCTCGTGCGCAGGTACGTTTTCCAGCCTCTCACCAATCCAAAAATTGAAACGAGATTGAAAAACTCGGAAAAAATGGTGAAGAATTGATAAAAATTCTAAAAAAATTCAAATGAATTGGGAACAATTGGAATAAATTGAAAAAATTGTAGCACCAATTGGAAAAAAATCGACCAAAAAGGAAGAAATAAATTGGGAACAATTAAAAAACTGGAAGAAATTGGAAAAAAATGGGAACAATTGGAAAATTGGAAAAAAATTAGCACCAATTGGAAAAAATACTAAAAAAAAATAAATAAATTGGGAACAATTGAAAAAACTGGAAGAAATTGGAAAAAACTGGAAAAAATAAAAAAAATTGTGAACAATTGGAAAATATTGTACAAAATGGCAAAAAATTATAAAATTGGGAAAAATTGGCAAAATTGCCAAAAATTGGAACGAGATTGGAAAACTCGGAAAAAATGGGAAAGAATTGATAGAAATACTAAAAAAATTCAAATGAATTGGGAACAATTGGAAAAAATTGAAAACATTTTAGCACCAATTGGAAAAAAATTGACCAAAAAGGAAGAAATAAATTGGGAACAATAGAAAAACTGGAAGAAATTGGAAAAAAAATGGGAACAATTGGAAAATTGGAAAATAAATTAGCACCAATTGGAAAAAAAATTACTAAAAAAAAATGAAACAAATTGGGAACAATTGAAAAAACTGGAAGAAATTGGAAAAAACTGGAAGAAATAAAAAAAATTGTGAACAATTGGAAAATATTGTACAAAATAGGAAAAAATTGTAAAATTGGAAAAAATTGGTAAAGTTGCCAAAAATTGGAACGAGATTGGAAAACTCGGAAAAAATGGGAAAGAATTGATACAAATTCTAAAAAAATTCAAATAAATTGGGAACAATTGGAAAAAATTGAAAAAATTGTAGCACCAATTGGAAAAAAATTGACTAAAAAGGAAGAAATAAATTGGGAACAATTGAAAAACTGGAAGAAATTGGAAAAAATTGCTAAAATTGCAAAAAATTGTAACGAGATTTAAAAAAATTGGAAAGAAATATAGAAATTTTAAGAAATTCAAAAAAATTGGAAACAATTGGTAAAAATTTTGTACAAAATTGGAGCAAATAAAAAAATATATCGATTTCAGTTAAAAAAAAAATGTCGAACCTGTCTATTATCAATTCTACTAAAATTCTACTAAACACCCTCATTTTTCTTAAAAAACTATTAATTTAGTAGGAAATTTACTAAAAACGGTAACCCTGTAAAATGTGTTTGTATCGTGAATACAGCGCAGCAGCGGGCAAGAGGCGAACCGTTCATGGCTACTGACGTCTCGTGCACAGGTACATTTTTCCAGCCTCTCGCCGACCTTGATTTTAAAATGCTTACAGCAGACGTAAATATTAATATTTTGGGCTCAAATTTTTTTTTGATCATTTTTAAACAACAAAACCTCTCGATTTAAGTTAAAATAAAAAAAATAAGAAAAATGTCGAACTTGCCTATTAGATAAAAAAATTTAAAATATTGATATTCTCCTTAACAATTCTCTTCATATATCAATAAATAATTAAAAAAAAATGGTATGTACATTTTTGCAAATCACTTATTGAACTATTTTGATCAAGTAAATGATGTCTTGATTCTTCTAATGGCACTGAAGATAAATTCTTTTGATTTTGATCAACCTCGCGAAGTGATTCAAGATGTAAACTATCAAAAGAACAAGATTTCTTTCGAACTGATAATTTTTTGTAGTGAGATTGTAGAGTAGATTGTTGACCCATTGGTATTTCTACATTTCCTTCACTAGTATTTAAATTTTCTTGTTCCTTCGTTATGTTACAATTGTTTTGATCCATACCAATATCTTTTTCTTGATGTAACATTTTTCCATGCCGTCTGTCCTGCCCATGACTATCATTACAACAATGACAATTAACTAAATCTGGATTTGGATTTTTCAAAAAGCTGCAGTTAGATCTACATTTACGATTAGGGGAAACATTTTCATGATCTGGTGTATGATAATAAACAAATAGATTTTGTGCGTTAAATGTTTGACCTTCAAAAATTACTTCCGTTCTTTTACAATTATAATTACATGCTTGAAATGAAGTTTTCTCTAAATTTTCATCGACTAGAGTCAATATTTCTTTGTTATTATATTTTTGTTCTTCTTTGCTATTACAATTTGGACTGCATGTGATGGCTAGTGAATTATCAATAACTTCTGGTACAATATTTGTAGTTTGAAATTTGACACAGCGTGGGTTGCAATTTGGAATTTGATCCGTGTTAACAGCACGATCAAAAACACTTGAATTGGATTTATTGGTTGTATCCTTATCATTTTCTTCTTGCAATGCTATAGCAGCTTCATAACGTAATAAAATATCTTTTGCTGTTTTATTCATTGGACAATTGATGAGTTTTAGTAGTGGTCTAAATGGTTTTTCTTTAGTATAATCTATTGGATTGGTTTTGGTCTTAATAACTACGGTTTCTGTGATAATTTCTTCTTTCTCAATAATTTTTGTTGGATTTTTATCTTTGGGTTTATTATTTTTTTTTGTAATTGAACTTTGTGGATTAGATATGTTGGGGTGGTTTTTGACAATTGGAGTAGGTATATAAGGTTCGTTTGGCTCAATTTTCTCTTCAATGTTTTCTAAATCTAGAAGACAAAAATAAATATACAATAAACTAAATATGCAATAGTTATAAGATATTTTAAGTACTGACGAAAAAAGAAATCATTATTAGAAGGAGGCAAAGTGACCACTCTAAGGATTTTTTTTTAATAAGAAAATATTACAACTCTTATTAAAAATAAGTTATTAACCTCTTTTAGTTTCCAACGTGTTTAATGTAGATTTTCTTATGTACAAAGGACCACTTATTACAAAATAATCGCTAGTGTGTTCTGTGGAGTCTAATTCTCCTTTAATGAGAATTTTTTCTTTAGGTGTGTAGCAAGTTATGCTTAATAATTGATTATCGCATCTCTTTCTTATTTTTATTTTCTCTGTTAGTATAACATCTTCCGCCGGTCCAGGACATTTTTTATTCCTAAAAAATTATATCTTATGTTGAATACATATAGTAATAATAATATTGCTTACCTTTTTTTAATCTCTTTTGGCGTAACTCTTAATACGGTTTCATTTGGAATTGATTTGAATCTTGGTAAGTATCTATAATCTATATTACTTATATTTGTATAATCTACCATATAATTTTAATGCAAAACACGCTTCTATATATAGTATTATCCAATATTTATGTTTAACTTTACAGTATTTTTCTTATATTTGATTGAGAAAGTGTATTTTGCGTGTAAAGTGTATGAAATGAGCGAAAACGCTGACATTGTCAATGTCAACTATATTGTAGTACAAATCGGCACTGTCACAATTATTTTGGACACTAGTCCAATGACTTTAGATCAATTTCGATATAAGAAAGAAAAAAATCTGATGTGGCTAGCACATGACCTCTCGCCATGTTTGAATCAAAAATTTACACGGTGGCACAAAAAAGTATGAAAAAAATTTACTTTTTTGTAAATCTGGCAACAATGGCAAAAGTTTTGAAAATTTTAATGATACGAAAATAAACTATAGTGTATCCAAAATATCAGTGTAAAATCTTATTGCCACGTTGTTTAGTAATGGCGTCATCACTCATAGCAACTGCCACTTCCGGTTGTCCGATTGGCACCAAAATCTAATCAGATCCAAGCTAGGGTATAAGAATCGTGTATGCAAAATTTCAGTTTTTTTAATTCAATAGTTTTTGAGTATCGTTACTACAACATCCATCCTAACACACACACACACTAAAGCTGGATTTATAAACTCTTGAACGGCAACTGCAACCTCAACGTCAACCTCAACTGCAAAGTTAAAAATATTTTATCTTTGTGCGAACGGCAACCTCAGCGTCAACCGCTGCGGATGTTTATAAATGTGAATGCTGATTTCGTACTATTGAACTTTGCAGTTGCGGTTGACGTCGAGGTTGAAGTTGCCGTTCGAGAGTTTATAAATCCAGCTTAACACACACACACACACACAGACATCATCGCGAAAATATTAAAATCCTATTCTAGGGACCTTAAAACGTGTTTATCCATTGAAAACTCCCTACCCAATTTTTAGCATGATTACTATACCTCTCTTATCTGAAGGGCGAGAGGTAAAAATCGGTTGTGTCGCCCCAAAACTTTCCCGATGAGTATCCACGAACACTTTTTCAGATATTTAATGTTGAAGTTTCAACTTTTGACATTTTTTTATTTTTGACAAGTGATAGTTGGAGAAATAATTTTGACTGTTCTGAATAGAGTTTTTCAAGGGCTTTCAAATGACATATTTTAAGTCAAATTCCGTGACATATTGCATCTGTCATTTTATGACAGTGATACTTCCGTTTGACAGATCTCGTACAAAAACTAATGGGTTCTTCCGACAGATAACCCACCCATATACCAAATTTCAGCTCAATCGAATTAATACTTGTTCAGATATTTAATGCTAAAATTTCAAATTTTGACATTTTTTATTTTTGACAAGTGACAGTTGGAGAAATAATTTTAACTGTTCTGAATAGAGTTTTTCAAGGGCTTTCAAATGACATATTTTAAGTCAAATTCCGTGACATATTGCATCTGTCATTTTATGACAGTGATACTTCCGTTTGACAGATCTCGTACAAAAACTAATGGGTTCTTCCGACAGATAACCCACCCATATACCAAATTTCAGCTCAATCGAATTAATACTTGTTCAGATATTTAATGCTAAAATTTCAAATTTTGACATTTTTTATTTTTGACAGGTGACAGTTGGAGAAATAATTTTGACTGTTCTGAATAGAGTTTTTCTAGGGCTTTTAAATGACATATTGCATGTCCAATTCCGTGACATATTGCATCTGTCATTTTTTGATAGTGGTACTTCCGTTTGACAGATGTACAAAAACTAATGGGTTCTTCCGACGGGTAACCCAAACCCCTTTACCAAATTTCAGCTCAATCTGATTAAATGTGTGGCCTCTATCGTGGAAGAATACACACACACACATACATACACACAGACAGACATTTTTTTATTTTTGACAAGTGGCAGTTGGAGAAATAATTTTAACTGTTCTGAATAGAGTTTTTTAAGTGCTTTCAAATGACATATTTCATGTCCAATTCCGTGATATATTCAGATGTACAAAAAACTTAGGGGTAACCCAAACCCCTATACCAAATTTCAGCTTAGTCGGATTAAACGTGTGGCCTTTATCGTGGAAGAATACACACACACAGACCGACAGACAGACTTCCATCTGGAAATAGTCTTAATCGTCTCAGGGGACCTGAAAATGGATATTTCCGTTTTTATCTCGAATTTTTTTTTAGCTCGTTCCCAATATTTCTAGGAGGTGGGTCGGGAAAGTAAAAAAGCTGAACTGACTCGAAGCTAATCAGTTAGTAAGCGAATCTAATCTAAACCCATTCAAACCGACTCAAACCTAAAATATTCAACTCCATCTCGCTTAAAAAAAAAGACAACTGGCTTCAAGCGATATTTGCTGTGTGCAACTTACCATGTGACGATACCTATAGGCTAAAATGTAAAACTTTGTCCCGTACAATCAAAATTAAATGATATTTTGATATTTCAAAGATGAATATAATATTAATAACCAGTTTTGAGGAAATAACACATAATATAAAATTCAAACAAAATGCGCTAAAGAGTAGTTAAAAACTGGCATTTCGTCACATATGCTCGGTGTAGGAGAAAATTCAACAGAAAATAAAAATAATAAGGTTGCAGAAGAAGATTATAAAGTTTCATTAAAGATAGGTAAATATATTGCGCTTTGAAATATATATTTTTATTATTATTTAACATTCACAATATGTAATATGTATAACGAACCGTAAGCTTTCTTTTGCCCTGACTCGGATTGAAAACTTTGTCCACGAAATTAAACTCCTTCGAGTAATTCTATGACAAAGAACATTTTACTGCAGTTAACTGACCACATAAACAGGGTTGTGACGAAGCCAGAATTTTAAAATGTATCTATAATTTTGCGTTGGTTCGATGGTTATGCGGTTTAAAACACGGATTTGAAAACAAAGGGTCGTCGGTTCGAAACACCATGCTTGTTAATTTTGTTTCAACAAATAACTTTTTTATTTTTTTTTATAATTTTTATTCAGCAAACCTAAAAAAATCTGTTTTTCATTTTGAAAGAAGAATTAATCAAAGCGAACCATAGGTAAAAACTTTTTTTGTCGTGACTCGGATTAAAAACTTTCTCCGGGAAATTAAACTGTTTCGAGTGATTCTAGTTTAATCTCGAGGATTTTCTGAATAAAAATTGTCCAAAATTATAATTAAAAAAATAAAAAAGTTACCTGTCGTAAAAAAAATTAACACGCATTTGGGATTCGAACCGACGACCCTTTGCTTTCAAATCCGTATTTTAAACCGCATAAACATGGAACCAACGCAAAAATGTAGTCTTTAATTTAATGTAACCTATGTACCTATATATTATTAATAATTTTAATTTTTAGCGGTTAAACTAAGTCAAATTTTAAAATCGGCTGTCATTGGCTGTCAAAATGCCCCGACTTCTCGCACAGAGCGAAATCAATTGATATAGTTTTCATTATTTAAAAATGCGCTGTTGTCAAGTTGGTCACTTCGGATTAATGGAAACTTGATATAAAGATGGTTCGAAAGTGGATTTTAAAAGTCGTGGCAGGTTTTATCTATCTTTATCTGTCAGGCGGGGAAGGTGGGTTGCTCCACAAGATTGCTATCCTATAAAGCATTTAGACCTCATTAGGCCCATTGTGCATCTTCCATAGTAAGTGAGAACTTATACTCAGCTCGTCAGTCAGTCTACATTTTTTATGTAGTTGACAACGTCGCCAAAAGGCCCGTGTTAGTCAATAACCACCTATTATATAACTCATCGTAAATTTAACCAATAGCAGTTGCAGTTTCTACTTTGTTACCATGTATTGATAAGTGAATATGCCCTTGACGACGGGGTATAATCGTTTTCGTAATTCGCATACTTCCATTTTGACACATTAAAATAATATTTGAGGTTTATAATAAGCAAACGTCAACAATATAATTCGTTACATTTCGTTATATAATCGTCCCGAATACCACGCGAGCATACGAAAATAATATTTATACTGTCCTTCTCACTTGACGTATTTTTTTAAAACACCATTCGAGCTGCGTTCTCGTGGCGTTTCGCAAAAATATGTCTCGTGAGGCGGACCTATAATCGATTATTTTCGATGCTCCTGTGATATTACTACTGAATACAATTTTCTTAACTGACGAGGTCGGGTATGCTCGATTGTCTCGTATGCTCGATTGTCTCGTATGCTCGATTGTCTCGTATGCTCGATTGTCTCGTATGCTCGATTGTCCCGTATGCTCGATTGTCTCGTATGCTCGATTGTCTCGTATGCTCGATTGTCCCGTATGCTCGATTGTCTCGTATGCTCGATTGTCTCGTCTTCTTGTTCACACTCCATGTAGAGTGCGGAGTCTAATAGCCCCATATTGTTGAGATGATTTCGTACTGGACTGTGACCAGTCAGATTCTAATTTTAGACTCTAATGTTCTACATGCTTTTTTAGAAATGTACTTAACATGCTCATCATTCATTTATGATTCGAACATATGATTTATTCATTGCAAAACCATAAAATAATCTGAAATAATAGGTCGATAACACAAGACATGCGAGCGAAGCGAGCGCGTCCGGCTGACCTTTCGCAAATCCGCGCGCGCATCAAGAAAAATATATTGATATGGATCAAAACAATTGTAACAAAACGAAGAAACAAGAAAATTTAAATACGAGTTAAGCAATTTAGAAACACCAATGGGACAACAATCTACTCTACAATCTTACTACAAAAAATTATCAGTTCCAAACAAATCTTGTTCTTTTGATAGTTTAAATCTTGAATCACTTCGCGAGGTTGATCAAAATCACAAGAAGAATTTATCTTCAGTGCCATAAGAAGAATCATGACATAATATACTTGATGAAAGTAGTTCACCTGATTGAATAGGATAATGTCCACTTCGAACCAGATTTCCAGTAATCCGGAAGCAGCCAACTTGGCAACAGCGTATTTCCGAATCGCGACGTACAATTCTTTTTTTCCATATCAGATTTCCAGTAAACCAAAGATCAGCCCATTAAAATTGCGAAAGTACCGCCTTAAGACGGATTCCCACTAGGCGGATTTTCTGTATCCAATTCTTTGGTAGATTTTGAAAATTAATTCAAAATCGAGCAATAGAATTGGATATAGAAAATCAGCTTGCAGATTTTCGGCCTAGTGGAAATCCGTTTTTATTTGCGATTTGGAATATTTTGGTATCCAAATCAAACAGAGGTTATTTATTTGAAAAAAAAATGAAAAGCGGTGCTTTTTTTAAAATATCTTTGGACCCAGAATTTTTCCATAAAATTTCAATTGATTTAGACGAATTAAAATAAAATCTATCATCGATTGTCACTAACAATTCAAAATCCCCTATGGGGTAAATACTAAAGTCCAACCCTTTATAACTTGACATTTGCGCAAAATTTTTTTTAACACATTTAGATTAATTAGACCAAGATCTATCGATTTTGAAGGGGCAAGGGGAGGGGGCAAATACCCAGCCTATGTTTGAAATATATTTGAAATATATTTCGGCCCATTCGAAATTGCATCCGGAAAAAGGTGTCGTTACTTGAACCGAAAAAGGTCACAACGAAATTGCATCCATACTAGATAAGATTCTGTTAGGATTCGACGGTAAGCTAAAAGCATATAATTAAGGCAAGGTTGCCAAGTTTTTGAACAATTTGGTTAGTAAAATAATCAACAACAAATCACAATATTCAGAAATTTTTTTGGGCAGTTTAATTAATGCGAAAGCTCTGGTATTGTATATATTTTGTCCCACTCTTAAAATGTCCTTTGTTGTGAAAGTATCAATACCCGTGTTTTTAATTTCACTTCTAATGAGTTTGATGGGCTTTTCACAAATATCACTTATTGCCTTTTCACTTTTCATGATTATGGTCCAAAACTGATTCCACTACTAATATGTTCCGCACTTTTAGTTTTTACAAATGCCTTACATGTTCGTTTAAACTAACTTCATGCGTCATCATTTTATGGAATATTTAAAACAGCATCTTTCAAAAAATTACGAATAACGAGGGTCTAATTTTAATGTAGGAAAAAAATTTTGTTTGTGGATTTTCCCTATATTTATTATTATACTAAAAGTTCGGCAACACTGTGAAACTAATTTCAACTTTGGTACGGCTTTACCTTACAAATGAAATTTAAGTCGCGGATGCAATTTCGTTGTACACCGGATTCAATTTATGTGTTAAATTTTCTACCTGCCTATTTTCGGATGCAATTTCAAAATAGCGATATTTCAAATGTATTTCAAATATATTTCAATATTTGAAATATATTTAAATGTATTCCAAATATATTTTAATATTTCAAATGTATATTTTAAATATTTGAAAAAAAAAAAAAAATAATAATAAATTTTGATGAATTTTTTAGTGATATTTAATAATAGAAAATTACATATTATAAAGTGTTTTTAAATGGAAATTTAATGAAAAATATTTCTTGTAGTTTAATGAAAGAATAGCAACAACTAATTAGTGTAAACAAAAAAAACCAATATTATCATTTAATAAAACGAAAACTTCCATAACGTAGAATAAAAGATGCGCAAACATTAATTTATTCGGAAAACGGTTGTTGTTTAGCGTCCTTGTTTTCAGGAATTTGCAGCTGTGAAAATGTTGGTGTATTTATTCAATGAGTTTAAAAAAAAAGCTAAAATTTATAGTCTGTAAAATTCTGCCAGTTTTCACAGTGTGAATTGTAAACCCTCGCTGAAGTGCTTAATAACTTTTTAAACATTAACACCGCTTTTTGGGCTTTTTACTTGCTATTAGAGTGATTTACGTAGCTGTGTACCTTTGAAAATAAAAATTTTATTCGCCGTTGTAAGCGTTCTAACCATATTGTCAACACGTATCAACAGAATATCGTCTATGTTGCAAAACACAAATATAGGTCAAAATCTACACGAAATCCCGAATAATGTGTGGAAAGTATCGTAAATTTGGTCGTATGGCCGGATTTTTTAAAAATTACATCCCTTCGTAAAAGGATAAAAATATATTTCAAATATTTTTGAAATATATGTGATTCTGACCCTAATATCCTTAGTATTGAAATAATGAGAAACACTGTTGCGTGATTCTGTCCCTCAGTGCATATTGATTAATACTAATGAATTGAAATAATGAAAAACACTGTTGCGTGATTCTGCCCCTCAGTGTATATTGATTAATATTGTTTAATTGAATTGCTAAGGACAATATCGGGTCTGGAAATATTATAAAAGCTGTGAAATAAAATAGTTAAATAATGTTTACTACTCGCACATATAGCAGTAAAGTCTATAATTAATTACGCTTACCACCCGCACACAGTAAAAATCGATTAGGACAATATCGCGTCTATATTTATACTAGTGTACTAATTGAGGAAATATTAGAAAAGTTGTAAAATAAAACAGTTAAATCATGTTTACTACTCGCACACATAACAGTAAAATGTAAAAGGATTATATCGGATTTATAATTAATCATGTTTACTACTCGCACAAATAACAGTAAAGTCTAAAAGGATTATATCGAATCTATAATTAATCATGTTTACTACTCGCACACATAACAGTATAATCTATAAGGACAATATCGGATCTACATAACAGTATAATCTATAAGGACAATATCGGCTCTATAATTAGAATTGTATACTAATTGAGGAAATATTATAAAAGGTGTAAAATTAAACAGTTAAATCGTGTTTACCACCCGCACACGTAACAGTAAAATCTAAAAGGATTATATCTGAGCTATAATTAATCACGTTTACTACTCGCACACATACCAGTAAAGTATAAAAGGATTATATGGGATCTATAATTAATTACGCTTACTACCGCACACAGTAAAAATCGATTAGGACAATATCGCGTCTATATTTATACTAGTGTACTAATTGAGGAAATATTAGAAATGTTGGAAAATAAAACAGTTAAATCATGTTTACTACTCGCACACATAACAGTAAAATGTAAAAGGATTATATCGGATTTATAATTAATCATGTTTACTACTCGCACAAATAACAGTAAAGTCTAAAAGGATTATATCGAATCTATAATTAATCATGTTTACTACTCGCACACATAACGTATAATCTATAAGGACAATATCGGGTCTATAATTAGAATTGTGTACTAATTGAGGAAATATTATAAAAGGTGTAAAATTAAACAGTTAAATCGTGTTTACCACCCGCACACGTAACAGTAAAATCTAAAAGGATTATATCTGAGCTATAATTAATCACGTTTACTACTCGCACACATACCAGTAAAGTATAAAAGGATTATATGGGATCTATAATTAATTACGCTTACTACCGCACACAGTAAAAATCGATTAGGACAATATCGCGTCTATATTTATACTAGTGTACTAATTGAGGAAATATTAGAAATGTTGGAAAATAAAACAGTTAAATCATGTTTACTACTCGCACACATAACAGTAAAATGTAAAAGGATTATATCGGATTTATAATTAATCATGTTTACTACTCGCACAAATAACAGTAAAGTCTAAAAGGATTATATCGAATCTATAATTTATCATGTTTAGTACTCGCATACATAACAGTATAATCTATAAGAACAATATCGGGTCTATAATTAGAATTGTGTACTAATTGAGGAAATATTATAAAAGGTGTAAAATTAAACAGTTAAATAGTGTTTACCACCCGCACACGTAACAGTAAAAACTAAAAGGATTATATCTGAGCTATAATTAATCACGTTTACTACTCGCACACATAACAGTATAATTGATAAGGACAATATCGGGTCTATAATTAGAATTGTGTACTAATTGAGGAACTATTATAAAAGGTGTAAAATTAAACAGTTAAATCATGTTTACTACTCGCACACGTAACAGTAAAATCTAAAACGATTATATCTGAGCTATAATTAATCACGTTTACTACTCGCACACATAACAGTAAAATCGATAGAGACAATATCGATTCTATAATTAACATTGTGTACTAATTGATGAAATATTATAAAAGGTGTAAAATAAAACAGTTAAATCATGTTTACTACTCGCACACATAACAGTAAAGTCTAAAATGGTATGGAGGGGCCAAGTACCTGTGATGATTCTGAGAGCTATGCTGGATTGGCCTACTCCTGTGAGGGCCACCCATGTCCGTAAGGTCGAATAGACTCAGCAGGAATAAACTTGTATAAAAATTCGTATCCTAAGGTGTTATTCGTACAGTGTACTCCGGATAACAGACATCCTCCGGTTTTATAAAGCCTTACGGGAGAACTGCTATAGCCGACCTATATTTCTGCCCTTACTTCTGGTATTAATATGAACGTTAAACCAAAATATCAAGATACACCCGTTACGGATTTAGGGGCTGAGTCTATAACAGATAATAACACACAGCACCATTATATCTTTCTATAAATGATACAGACAAGTTAAAGAGTGGAAAAATCCTATTTCAAGCTGCAATTGATATGAAAAAACCTCACAGGGAATTAAGTCTAAAAATGGAATGCAACAATCATAGGTTACTTGGACTATATATCGACATAGTTTATTTATTTTATACACTGGAATAGCTCGTTAAATATTTACATTTATGTCCCAGCAGGAAACAATTTAGTCTGTAACAGAAAAAATTCAGCAAACTTTGCGTGCTAATAACTAACAGTCTTGACAATAAATTAACCAGAATCGTTAGGTGAAACGATAAACTTCATGCATTATTTATCAGCAAAGGAATTTAACCCTGCAGTATTATCCATGCGAGCGCTAAGTGCTTCGTCCTTACACCACTATTTCTCTGGTTTCAACTTGTCTACTTAATATGATGCATTTAGATATAGGACAAGCCCAAAGGTTTGTTAAGCTCAGAACGGAGAACTTTGGAATTGTGAAATGTTATATTGAAGGGTCTGGTTTCATTCTCCATTTTTAGTTTAAATTAGTAGCATAGTACGAAGGGAGTTAGAAACTACTAATGTATTCATTACATTTTGCTATTTAAATCAAATATTGTAGTTTTAAAAGCACATTTGATTTATTTACTGGAAAAGATATGATGGGATAAAGGAGATAGAAGTCTGCGTTAATATTGGTTCGATTTTCAAGAAAAAAATATGAAAAATAAAAAGGTACAGAAAAATCAGAGCATTAACACTAACAAAATGGCATTATCGTTTAATTTTGTTATTATTAGGCCGAGTGTAGTGAAACAAACATCTCGTACATTATATACTGCTTTAACCCTTTAACTGCGGCCAAAATTTTGCAGTGCTGAACGCTCTAGAGACAAAAAATATTGAAAAATATACTATTTGGCATCAATGGAATTTTGAGTTAATTTAAATAATACACCAATAAACATGATTCCATTAATTTTCAAAAATTAAAAAATAAACTAAATTTTAAGAAATTTAAAATTTCGAAAATTTAACAAATATATTAAAAATACGAAAATTTAAAAAAATCAAAATAAAAACGTCTAGAAATTCAGGAATTTCGATAAAGGCTAAAATATATCGAAAATATCCAAATTTATTAAATATTTCGAAAATTTCAAAAATTTCAAAATAGAAATTTCAAAACTTCATGAATTTCAGAAACATTTAAAAAAAATTGAAAACTTAAAAAAAAATCTGAATTTTGAGAAATTCAAAAATTTCAGAAGTATATAAAAAAATTCAAAAAACATCCAAAAAATTAATAATATCAAAAATATATCAAAAATTTTCAAAAATTGTAAAGATTTTAAAAAACCCGGAAATTTTAAAAAAAATTAAGAATTTTAAACATTTGAGAAATCAAGAATTTCAACAATTTAAAAAATTTGTAAAAATTTAAAAAATTGTAAAATATGTAAAATTTGTAAAAATATATGAAAATTTGAAAAAATATGTAAAAATATGTAAAAACCTGTAAAAACGTGTAAAAATATGTAAAAATATGTAAAAATTTGTAAGATTTATAAAATTTTGCAATTAAGTAACAAAATTGTTTATTTACGATGACATCACAACATAGTTTTTGACAAATCATTTATGAGAGCCGTAGTTAGGGTTAAACAATCATGTACAGTAACAGAGACAAATGAGCATTAGCATAAATCTCTGTTATCCCAAAAAATCAATGAAATAAACCAAAATGAGAAAAAATTAGGAAACAAAAAAAAACCAATGGAAAAACAGAACAATGAGAAAAAAATGACAAAAGATTAGAAAAAATTGAAAAAAAAAATAAAAAAAAAAACAGAAAAAAAACAAAAAATCATAAAAATGAGAGAATTAAAACAACCGAAAAAAAAATCAGAAAAATCGGAAAAAATGATTGAAAAAAAAAAACAAAAACCTTTGAAAAAAAGAAAAAAATTGAGAGAGAAATTAGAAAATAGAAAATGTAAAATACGGAAAAACGCAAGAAATCGAAAAATATCACAAAAAATCAAAGGACCAAGAAAAATGAGAAAAAATTCAAAAACAAAACAAATAGAAAAAAAACAGAACAATGAGAAAAAAATGAGTAAAAAATCGAAAAAATCAGAAAAATGAGTAAAAATGGAAAAACATCGCAAAAACCAAAGAAAACCCAAAAAAACCGAAACAACTTTAACCACAAAAAATGAGAAAATTCAAAAAAATTGAAATAAAATGCAAAAACTCTAAGAAATCCCACAAAAGTCGCAAATAATTGCAAAAAATTACTAGAAAAAAATTAAAAAACGAAAGAATAAAAAATAGAAAAAGAAAAACACAACAATGATGAAAAATTACAGCTTTGTTCCATATTAATTCTACAAACAACATCCGAATATTTTTCAGTTCGTTAATATTCTGTTAAATGTGCATCAAATTGATGTTAAAAGTTGCAATAATGAAACCTTTAAAATTCAGGAAAAAATAGAGTTTATTAATAAACTAAGACTAAAGAATTTTTTATTTGTTAAATACTTAAATTTATCCCTTCAATTTTATAAATATTTAACATTAAATTTATTCCACTTATATTTGCATATTAATTATGTATCATAATGTTTTAAATAAAAATAAAGGGTAAATTAACAATTGTTTTATTTTTGCTGAAATATAAATAAAATCAAGTATGGTAATTATTTTTATGGTAATCTTCTGTAATCTCTTAATCCTCAAATTCAAAATAGGTGGTGCATTTTACGTGTCCTTTTAGGACCACCCGGGGCACGTGGCGCATCTTACATACAGCCCATTGGAGTACATGATGATGTAATTTTAATATCTTGTCAATTTTCTTTTTCTTTACGAAAAATTAGTTTTTAAAAAAATATCAAAAACTTTTATTTTATCTGAAATACAACTAACTAGTTTGAAATGGGGGAGTTCAACCTGAAATATTAGTCCATTTTTTTGCATTATTTGAAAAAAAAATTAATTTCTTTTTATGAAAAAATTGTTTTTTCTGTTTTTTTCTTTATTTTAACATGAAAAAATGATATTTAAAAGTTACTGCATCTATGCAACTTGTAGTGCACCTACGTCACTTATGTGCAATAGCTGCAGCATAATATTAACGTGGGTCATTTTCCCTAAATAAAATTGACTCTTTCAAATATAGATGATGTTTGCTTATAAAGTGTCTTGTGGTCAATATGTTTTTAATTGTGTTTACTTTTACCTTTGTTTACGTATCTTTACAAATACAAATAAAGACGGAAAATTATCAACATCAATTAGCTCTACAGAGTACAAACTACAACAGTGACTGTGAAATATGCAGTAAGCAGACGTGGACGCGACCTTTTACTTAATCAGGAACGCTTGTGCCCAGCACTTATGTACCAAACAGCAAATTATTACCTGATCTCGTTAAAATAGTCGTTTTCTTTATCTAACAGCGGAATCTAATATCTATTTATCTCTCTCGATTTTTAATGCTAATTCACAGTGGATAGGTCCAAGTTTTCATCTTTATCCAATTATCATATAATGGTTTTCTCCCTTTGTCTGTATAAGTCAAGATTTAACAGCTGTTTCTTATTCGTATTCTCTTCTTTACACATTTGCAGTTAATGGCTTGACGGTAACTTGATTGAACATAAGTGACGTCACGATCGTAATGGCGGCATATTCAAATAATTGGAAATTTGAATTTTGAAATTAATTTATTCAAAAATCTAGCTCAAATTACGGTAGATAATTAAACTCAATGGGTTCTATTTGATCAATTCTAAATGTTATTAAAGAAAAAAACGTGAGGTTATATTTTTGAAGAAAGAAAAGGCTGAGCGTACTTTCAAGTGTGTAATAATACGAATAATTAAGGGAAATATATATATTTCCGTGTCAAAATGTAGTTGTCTAGCGCTTTCGGCAACACAGTGCCATCATCAGGACAACTGTAAAAAATTGAGAGAGTAAGAGATAAACAGTTGGATACAGAGGTTAAAGTCGTACTTACAAAATATTAAAATAACTGCTAACTTAAGATACATGAAGGGGTTACAAAATTATTTTAATTAAGATTAAAAATGCGAGAGCGAAACATCTTCCTATCTAAGGAAGGTTCGCGTAACAAAGAGTAGTAACTCATAACACATAGAATGGGCGCATCTGGAGGCCCAGGCCTGTAAGTTGTCCCTAACAAGGGCAACATTAACTTATTAGGCATAAGCGAAATTAAAATTATTTAAATTTTGAACAAGATACTCAAACGTTACCATGCGTGGTTTAACAGTGAAATGACAGAATTGGGTTATAAAATTTAGAAAAAAGGGTGAGACAAAAGGATGTAGGAAAAAGAAGAAAGCATCTAAGTGACTGGACTACCGGAAAAAGCGTAGGGAGGTTAGAGGAAGAGAAGAAGAGGAATGACAGGTGACAAGTGGCTATGAGGACAAGAAAAGGTGACATAAGGAGAATTATGGGAGTGACTACCTATCATAAACCTAAAGGTTCTTGAATGAAGGATGTAATTTATTAACATTTAAATTAATTTGAGTATTAACACAAGAGGAAGAGGGGTTGTTTAATTCGTGAAGAATCTCGAGGGCCTCTAATAAATCAAGTTTAAAATTGCAATTGAAGATATTGTGGAGAATTTTAACGTTTTTAGTGGGGGTGAAATTATGATTATTAAATTTTAGGTGATGACCAAAGGTGGCCTTTTCGGGTATCTGATGTGTTCTTTAATACGAGTGTCAAGTTTCCTAACGGTTTTGCCGACGTAGGTAGCTTGCAATCAGCACAAGAGAGTTTATAAATACCACTTTTATCAAGGATAGGTAGGGGATCTTTAGTGTAACTAAGAAAGGATTTAATGGAAAAATTATTTTTGTAGGAAATCCGGATGTTGTCAAAGCTTCGAAAAACTTTGGAAATATCGAGAGAAATTTTGCCAAGGTAGGGTAATGAAAAATATTTTAATTCAGTGAAGTTTGAAGGAGAAAGAGGGACGTTAAGCAATCTATGAATATAACGGTAAATGGCAGACATTTTATGTTGAAAGGAGTGATTAGAATGAAAATTAATTAAATGGTAAGTTTGAGTTGGTTTTCTGAAAATGTCAAAAGAGAGTTGATTGTTGAGTAAACTAATAGATAAATCAAGGAAGTTAAGAGTGCGATTAAGTTCAATTTCAACTGTAAAAGAAATGTTAGGATGTAAATTGTTGAGAAATAAGAGGAAATTATCAGAGTTACCTTGGATTACCTTTTTGTTGAACTCCCCATTTAGTAGGTGTCAAAATTAGAATGTCAATCCTTTTTTTTATTTTTGATGAATCACAGTGAAATTCTTTAATATCATTTTTTGTTAGATTCTTCAATTTTTTCCTTCTAATATTTTATTTTTTTTTTAAATAAATCAAGCTTAAAATTTCATTAGCGTATTTTAATTTCTTCCACCCAAGGGGGAACAGCAAAAGGGAACGTAAGGGTTCAGAAGCTAGCTAAAAGAAACAATATTTTTTTTGAATAAATAACTGATATTCACTTTATAAACGAAAACCTTCCTCATCTCATATTCCTGTCTGTAAGGTGAAGACTCTCCAACACCGCGCGAGCACGACCTGCCCTTTCGTCTGAAAAGTGGTCGTTACGTGCCCAGGGAACACGTCCATTTTTTCAGAGCCAAGGCCGAAACTCTTAGGAGAGTGGTGACAGTAGCGCTGCCGTTACAGGTTTGTTATAGGTAAAGTCAGAAAATTTACTTAGCAAATAATTTTACAACCTGTAGGTTATTATTAAAGTTTCACAACAAAAATAAATAATTGTTTACGACAAAAAACAAATCTCAACACTTGTGGGTTATTACAATTATATACATTAAAAATCGGTTGTGTCGCCCCAAAACTTTCCCGACGAGTAGAATACTTTTTCAGATATTTAATGTTAAAGTTTCAACTTTTGACATTTTTTTATTTTTGACAGGTGACAGTTGGAGAAATAATTTTGACTGTTCGGAAAAGAGTTAGTCAAGGGCTTTTAAACGACATATTGCATGTCCAATTCCGTGACATATTGCATCTGTCATTTTTTGATAGTGATACTTCCGTTAGACAGATCTCGTACAAAAACTAATGGATTCTTCTGACAGACCACCCAAACCCATATACCAAATTTCAGCTCAATCGGATTAATACTTCTTCAGATATTTAATGCTGAAGTTTCAAATTTTGACATTTTTTTATTTTTGACGGGTGACAGTTGGAGAAGTAATTTTGACTGTTCTAAATAGAGTTTTTCTTGGGCTTTCAAATGACATATTGCATGTCCAATTCCATGACATATTGCGTCTGTCATTATTTGATAGTGGTACTTCCGTTTGACAGATGTCGTACAAAAACTAACGGGTTCTTCCGACGGGAAAGCCAAACCCCTATACCAAATTTCAGCTCAATCGGATTAAACGTGTGGCCTCTATCGTGGAAGAATAATACACACACACACAGACACACACACAGACCGACAGACAGACTTCCATCTGAAAATGGTCTTAATCGTCTCAGGGGACCCGAAAATGGATTTTTCTGTTTTTATCTCGAATTTTTTTTTTAGCTCGTTCACAATACTTTCCCTTCTAGGATGTGGGTCGGGAAAGTAAAAAATCATGTGCAGTAACAGAGACAAATGGGCATTAGCATCTACCTCTATTATTATTAGGTTGATTTTACTGGGACAAAGGGCCTTGTATTAATAATAAGACGTAGCAGCAGTGACAAAAAAACATATTTAAAATACAACAAGTCAAGCAAAGAATCTAATATTATAATATTAAATGGTTAAAATAAAAATGCTAGATAAGCGGTTATATCACTTGTGTCTATTTTTTTTGTGTCCCCAGATTTAGGGAAATTATCGGAAATTTGGCATTAACGTTTTAAAATTATCAAGATTTAAAAATATTTTTAGAAATCATGTGCATTGTTTCCAGCCTTCTGAGTTTGTCTAAAATTTTCGTAAAACCTAATACATACTAAAATTGCTACAATTTTTTTCATAATCAAGATTTTTTTGCGTAGGTACTTACAAATCCAGTGGCGTACTCAGTTTTTAATAAAAAAAACTATAATTCGATTTTGCAATGTTCAGCGTCGAAAAAAAATCATAAAAAAGGATTTTTCCTACTACCGTTCGTAAAGTACTTACTTTACGCACGCTAAGGAGTGCGTAAAGTTGAAATTTTTTTCACTAGTACGTAAAGTAAAATAAAATTTTCAAAATAACTTTTTTACATGTGTTGCAATATCCTTATGTTTCTTATCTTGACAAGGTTCTATGTGCAAGAAATCCACTGGTTAACTTCAAGATTTTGGAAAATAGCTTGTTTAACCTCTTGCATGCGAAATCTATTTTTGTACATAAAAATTATGGTAGTAGAAAAAATATTGTATGCAACTAGTGTGGAAAGTGCCTTTTTTCACACATTCGTGAAAAAAGTATCACTTTACACACTTGTTGCATAAATAACTATTCTGTGATGATTAATAGAACTTTTGCATTCTCCATATAACTCTAAAAAATTGTTGAAATCGATGTATAAATATACAGGAGTGGTTCCAATTAAAATGAATCACACTGTATATATACAATTGTTTTATTTTCTTAAAATTTATAATGGACATAAAAATAAATATAAACGTATACGTCAAGTATACACGAATAGAATTAACAATTTAATAATTTTTCTGAAAAGTCAATTATTGTTATTGAACATAATCATTAAATAAATATTAATGAATGCTGACGTGTCTTCGTTGTCGTCTTTTGCCGGTGGGTATGCACCAGAAGTTCAGGTGAAAGTCCTCTTTACGGTAGGTGTATATTCTTAAATCTTCTTGGCAGTGGCATTCATGCGGTCAACAACACCACTCATTTCTTTTTTATTTTATTGTTATAAATTTTGTTGAATAAGTGAATTCGTTTTCGTGTTTTTAATATTAAATTGCTAAGTAAGTTAGTGAGAATTTGAGTAAGTAATAGGAATAAAAATAAAATTTTCCATATATAAAATTTTGTCAATAAAAGTTTGACGTTCCATTACTAGAAAAATATAAAAAAAATGTCAAATTAAAAATTGTTTAAGAGAGAACAAATTTTATAGATGATATTTCACTTTATGCACTAGTTTGTAATATTATTATTTATTTGTTTTTAAATTTTATTTTTATTTTGTACTGTATATCAGAGATATTTTTTTATGATTTTTTTAATGTTGCTTGTAAAATATTAAAATCTTATAAAATATGAATATTACAAAAAAAAAAACTTGTAACTAATAAGGAACTGAATTTAATCACAAGATGACTTTGAAAACAAAATAATCTTATTTAAGTTTAAACTTTTGTTTATTTTCTACAGTTTTTTTTTAAGAAAATTTAATTCTGATGTTTAATAGTAATTAAGTTAGGCTCGAAGTATACTCAATTTTAATTAATTTTATTCAAAAAAATTTCTAAATAATTAAAGTGAAAACGAAATAGGACCGTACTTAGAAAAATTTCTACTGTGTCAATGTGATTTTAAAAGGAAATTTATGGTCTCTCCCTTTTCTCACATTCACAATTCGTGTTTAAAAATTTTGAAAAAATTCCCACTTTTAGTATGTTTCATTCTATTTTTAATGGTATAAAGTTAATATTATAATTTTATGGGTAATTTGTTTTTTTTCTACCCTTAGAAAAAATATTTGAAGTATAATTTCTCGTTTACTTAATGTAACAAAAAAACTGTGGATGTTATGAAAATGTTCCTACTGTACATAGAAAGCAAACAAAATACATTATACGTAGGAATATTGTCAAAATCTTAAATAAAAAAATGTGATTGTGAGAATAGGGAGAGACCACAACTATAATGATTTTTTAATTTTCCTCATTTTGGTCTCTTCCTTTTTCTCAAGTTCAAAACTCTTATTTAAAAATTTGGAAAAAAATTCCACTTTTAGTATGTTTTATTTTCTTTTTAATGATAGAAAGTTAATATTTTAAAATTATGAAATTAGAAATTAAAATTTCTGGTTACATATTGTTTAGCCCCTGTAACAAAAAAACTGTCTACGTTATTAACAAGTGCTGACTGTAGGTAGAAAGGGAAAAAAATATACTACATATGTGATTATTTTCAAAATTTTAGAAAAAAAATTGTGATTGTGACAATAGGGAGAGACCACAACTATAAAGATTTTTTAATGTTCCTCATTTTGGTCTCTTCCTTTTCCGAATTCTTGCTTAAAAATTTTGAAAAAATTCCCACTTTTAGTATGTTTTATTTTATTTATAACGGTAGAAAGTTAATATTTTAATTCTATAGATAATTTGTTTTTTTCTTGGTTTGGAAACAATATTTAAATTATAATTTCTAGATACATATTGTTTAACCCCTGTAACAAAAAAACTGTAGATATTATAAAAAAGTGCCTACCATAGATAGAAAGAGAAAAAAATAAACTATATATGTGAATATTTTCAAAATTTTAGAAAAAAAAATGTGACTGTGAGAATAGGAAGAGACCACAACTATAAAGATTTTTTAATTTTCTTCATTTTGGTCTCTTCCTTTTCCCAAGTTCACAATTCTTGCTTAAAAATTTTGAAAAAATTTCCACTTTTAGTATGTTTTATTTTATTTATAATTGTTGAAAGTTAATATTTTAATTTTATAGATAATTTGTTTTTTTTTCTAGTTTTAGAAACAATATTTGAATTATAATTTCTAGTTACATATCGTTTAGCCCCTGTAACAAAAAAAATGTATATGTTATAAAAAAGTGCCTACTGCAGCTAGAAAGAGAAAAAAATACACTATATATACGAATATTTTCAAAATTTTAAATAAAAAAATGTGATTGTGAGAATAGGAAGAGACCACAACTAAAAGGATTTTTTAATTTTCCGCATTTGATCTCCCCTTTTCCAAAGTTCACAATTTATGAAAATTTTTAAAAAATTCCTACTTTTAGTGTATTTTATCCTTTTTTTAATGGTTTAAAGTTAATCTTCTAATTTTGCGGATAATCCGTTTTTTCTAGCTTTAGAAACAATATTTGTATCCAAATTTATAGTTTACTTTTTGTCTAGCCCCTGTAACAAAAAAAAATGTCGACGTTATTAACAAGTGCTGACTATGGGTAGAAAGAGAAAAAAATATACTATATATGCGAATATTTTCAAAATTTTAGATAGAAAATTGCGATTGTGAGAATAGGGAGAGACCACAACTATAAAGATTTTTTAATTTTCCTCATTTTGGTCTCTTACTTTTCCCAAGTTCACAATTCTTGCTTAAAAATTTTGAAAAAATTCTCACTTTTAGTATGTTTTATTTTATTTATAATGGTAAAAAGTTAATATTTTAATTTTATAGTTAATTTGTTTTTTTTCTAGGTTTAGAAACAATGTTTGAATTATAATTTATAGTTACATATCGTTTAGTCCCTGTAACAAAAAATCTGTGGATGTTATAAAAAAGTGCCTACTGAAGATAGAAAGAGAAAAAATACACTATATATATGAATATTTTCAAAATTTTAAATAAAAAAATGTGATTGTGAGAATAGGAAGAGACCACAACTATAAGGATTTTTTAATATCCGCATTTGGTCTCCCCTTTTCCAAAGTTCACAATTTATAAAAAATCGGTTGTGTCGCCCCAAAACTTTCCCGACAAGTCCAATTTCGTGACATTTCGTGACATTGCATCTATCATTTTTTGATAGTGACACTTCCGTTTGACAGATGTCGTACAAAAATTAATGAGTTCTTCCGACGGGTAACTCAAACCCATATACCAAATTTCAGCTCAATCGGTTTAAACCTGTGGCCTCTATCGTGTAAGAATACACACAGACAGACAGACAGACTTTCATCTCTAAATGGTCTTAAACATTTGAGGGGACCTCAAAATGGATATTTCCATATTTATCTCGAATTTTTTTTTTAGCTCGTTCACAATACTTTGCCTTCTCGGAGGTGGATCGGGAAAGTAAAAACTCAAAAAATCTCAAATGTCAAAAAATCTCAAATTGCAAAAAATTTCAAAAAGCCCAAAAATAAAAAATCTCAAAATAGATAAAATACCTCAAAACCACAAAAAATTTCAAAAATCAAAAAATCTTCAAAATATTTTCAAAAAAATCTCAAAAAATTTTTAGACGGTTCAAAAACATCTCAAAAATCTCCAAAAATTCTTTAAAAATCTAAAAATTCACAAAGAATCTCAAAAAATTTAAAACGTCAAATTTCAAAAAATTTAAAATAGTAAATGTCTCAGAAGCTCAAAAATTTGATCAAAAAATCTCCAAGAATTCAAAGAAGTCAAAAAATCTCAAAAGTTCAAAACACCTTAAAAAATTTCAACAAAAAAATCTGAAAAATCTTAAAAAACCTCAAAAAATCAAAAAATATAAAAAAATTTCAAAAATCCTAAAAACACAAATTCAACAAATCTCAAAAACTCTTTAAAAATCTCATAAAATCTCAAAAGATTCAAAGAGTCTTAAAAAACTCGAATGAATTTCAAAAAAATTTCAAAAAATCTTAAAGAATATTAAAAAATCTGAAAAAACCAAAAAATCTCAAAAAATCTTAAAACACATCAAAACATTCTCAAAAAAATCTATAATTTTTTAAAAAATCTGAAAAGTCCCAAAGAACCTGAAACAATCTCAAAGAATCTCAAAAACCCTATAAAAATCTCAAAAATCTCAAAAAAACTCAAAAATATCAAAAAACTGGAAAAGATTGTAAAAAAATTGAAAAAATCCACGAATTCTTTTTCAGATATTTAATGTTAAAGTTTCAAATTTTGACATTTTTTTATTTTTGGCAGGTGACAGTTAGAGAAATAATTTTGACTGTCCTGTATAGAGTTTTTTATGGTCTTTCAAATGACATATTGCAAGTCGAATTCCGTGACATATTGCATCTGTCGTTTTTTGATAGTGACACTTCCGATTGACACATGCTATACAAAAACTAATGATTTCTTCCAACGGGTATTCCAAAACCCTGTACCAAATTCCAGTCCAATCGGATTAATACTTTTTAAGATATTTAATGCTAAAATTTCAAATTTTGACATTTTTTTATTTTTGACAAGTGACAGTTGGAGAAATAATTTTAACTGTTCTGAATAGAGTTTTTTAAGTGCTTTCAAATGACATATTGCATGTCCCATTCCGTGATATATTTGATCTGTCATTTTTTGATAGTGATACTTCCGTTTGACAGATGTCGTACAAAACTAATGGGTTCTTCTGAGGGGTAACCCAAACCCCTATACCAAATTTCAGCTCAATCGGATTAAACGTGTGGCCTCTATCGTGGAAGAATACACACACACACAGACCGACAGACAGACTTCCATCTGGAAATGGTCTTAATCGTCTCAGTACACCCGAAAATGGATATTTCCTTTTTTTTCTCGAAATTTTTTTTTAGCTCGTTCACAATACTTTCCCTTCTAGGAGGTGATCGGGAAAGTAAAATTTAAAAAAAATCCTACTTTTAGTGTGTTTTATCCTTTTTTTAATGGTTTAAAGTTAATCTTCTAATTTTGCGGATACTCCTTTTTTTCTAGCTTTAGAAACAATATTTGTATCAAAATTTATAGTTTACTTTTTGTCTAGCCCCTGTAACAAAAAAAACTGTCGACATTATTAACAAATGCTGACTGTAGGTAGAAAGAGAAAAAAATATACTATATATGCGAATATTTTCAAAATTTTAGATAAAAAATTGCGATTGTGAGAATAGGGAGAGATCAGAACTATAAGGATTTTTTATTTTTCCGCATTTTGTCTATCCTTTTCCAAAGTTCACAATTTATAAAAAATTTGAAAAAATTCCTACTTTTAGTATGTTTTATCCTTTTTTTAATGGTTTAAAGTTTATCTTGTAATTTGACGGATAATTCGTTTTTTCTAGCTTTAGAATCAAATTTATAGTTAACTTATTGTTTAGCCCCTGTAACAAAAAAACTGTCGACGTTATTAACAAGTGCTGACTGTAGGTAGGAAGAGAAAAAAATATACTATATATGTGAATATTTTCAAAATTTTAGATAAAAAATTGTGATTGTGAGAATAGGGAGAGACCACAACTATACGGATTTTTTAATTTTCCTCATTTTGGTCTCTCCCCTTTCCCAAGTTCACAATTCTTGTTTAAAAGTTTTAAAAAAATTTCCACTTATAGTACCTTTTATTCTCTTTTAAATGGTATTAATTTAATTTTCATACACTATTTAGTTTTTTATTATGGGATATCAGTAAACAAATTTTTGAATATTTCTCAGAAAGACAATTTTTCTTATACAGGATCCTCCAAACTCTAAAAAAATGTATATTTAAGACATACTGTATGTACACCATGTAATTCAATAAATTATATTCAAAATACAATTATTAATGAATTAATATTAAATATACATGCGTATTTTACAAAGAAAAATATAAATGAACCTCTACTGTTATCATGTTTGTCACACTATGTTAAAATTTAAATTGACGTACAATTACATCGATTTTTGTCATTAATTATAATTACTATAATATTAATTTAATTTAACAAACAATTGCTTTATCTTTTCAGTATGACTGTTTTGGATCTCCTGACCACTATTCTTTCGCATCCAGCATTTCACGCACTTTTAGCACTGGCTGTAATTGGACTGATCACTTTAATTTCTTTAATTAAGTTTTACGCGTACGTTACGTGCGGATTTTTCCACGAAAAAGTGAAAATGAACGGAAAAACCGTGATAGTGACAGGAGCGACTGGTGGAATTGGAAAAGAAACGGCGCGCGAGTTGGCGAAAAGGGGCGCCAGGGTCATTATAGCTTGCAGAAATGTCGTGTTAGGAGAAAAAGTCAAAGGTGAGGAAAATTTGTTTTTTTTTCTGCAAAAAAAACTTGAAATATGAAATCTCTTATGTTAAAAGATTAATAGACATACAGAGACTATTATAAAGAGAAATCCATAAATTCCGGTTTATCTTTCATTTAATGCTTAAATGATCTTTCCCATCATTCATTTATTTTCAATAATGGGTTTTTAAAGACTCTAGTTTGAGTGCTGTATACTTATTAATAAGGAAATAATTATTTTATGTGGATAATTATAAAGTTTAAAATCATTGATATAGAAAATAACACAGTTAATTATTTTAGGATGAAATTTATGATCTTTAGATATAAAGGGGTTAATTAAATTATATACTTGATTAAACAACTTTAATTATAAAAATTATACTTTTATTCAGTCAAGAAAAATAATCCAAAACAGCGTATTTGTTAAGCTCCGCTTAATTTGTTAAATTGTGCAAGTAATTGTGTATAAATCAATATATTACATAAAACCAAATTTTACGAACTGTCAAACAAAATCAAAGAAGAAATGATAGAAGAACTCATATGGGATTTTTAATACAAATCCCGATACACGTCACAAGTGATGTCATTCTTCCATTATAGTACTACCAACTAAATACCAACTAAATAAAATTTCCCAATTGTTATTAGTTTGATAATTTTAGAATGAACTCAATTATATTAGCTTATTCACGTCTTATTCTTGATAATATAAAATTTATAACAGTAGATTCTGTAACAATGTTAGAATGAAACAATCGATACGAGTGGAAAATTCCGAACGCGAGCGTTTGCGAGCGTGAGGAACCACGAGTGTCGATTTTTTTCATTCTAACCGAGTAACAGACTATATTTTCTCCACGATCAAAAAATATGAATCAAAATTAAATTAAATCTGAACAGAAGTTATTTGTTGACATATTTGTACTACATTGTAGTAATATTTATAGTGTACCGAAATTAAAATCTAGTGCATTGGTGTTTTTTATAATTTACAATTTCAGATATTATTAAATTCTATATCTACTTCACTTGATTTTTCACTCATTATTTTGTTTAAATTAAAACTTGTTTGAAAATAATTATTACCGTCGCCATTTTATATCTGATAGTGACACTTTTGAAATCCATGGCAATCCATATTGTTTAGTTCGATTACAGAAAATCCATTCTTTACCTTGATAAAGAATGAAAATACATGCAAAATGCATAAGAAGCAAGTGTTTTAGAATAAATACTCAGACTCTAGAGTGTGAATGTTTACATTCTATTATTAAAAATGATTTCGGAATTCATACATTCAGTAATGGTCGTGGAGTACTCAAAAAACCATATTTTTTTATTAAATAATTTTGACATTTTGTACGCCAATGAAACTCGTATTTATAGAGAAGAAATGACATTTTAGTAATTGGTAAGCCTTGATGCGCTGTTGTCAATTGTAAATTGAAAATTTTCACCTAGTGATAACTGATTTAGATTATGTCAACAAGTTGATTTAGTTTTCTCCACGTTTTGGTAATTTTATAATATTGTCTTTATTTTTGTGCTTTGCCAGTTATACTCGTAAAAAAACTGTTTTTTTTCAAAACAAACAAAGTGCGAATAAGTTGATTATTGTCGTGTATTTCTACATACCAACAAAATGCCAAAAAAAAATAGTCGCTGTAAGGAGCTTTATCTTCGTTAATACAGTTAATACATTATTTTATTTTAATAAAAATAAACAGTTTGCTACCTTTTTTATATGTTTCTTTTTTATCTATTTCAAAATAATTGAATATATACATCTAAAATACGCTGTGACTGCAGGCACGCTAACGTGCCGCGATATATTAAATTAGAGGCACGTGAATTGCGTCATACGTTATTTCGCTTAAATAATAAGTTAACTAATTTTAATGAAACGTGAAAATCAAAATACTTAAAACTGAGGCCGAGACTACACACACGGTAACCTGTGGATAATTTCAGAAATTCCCCACACGTTAAAACATTAAACTTTGTTATCTGATCTAGAAAAATATTTATTTAATAAAAGTAGTCTAAACTATCTAAATCTAGCCTGTGTATGTAAAGAAAAATATTTATTTTATTAAGAAAAGTCTTGACTATCTAAATCTACCCTGTGTTTAAAAAATAAATAAAAGGCAATGTGGGATTTGATCCCCGGGCCCACTTCACCATTAGCGGGCACTATGTCACGCGGCTACCAGAGCTCATGCTTAAATATGTTCAAACTTATTATTTAAGCGAAATAACGTATAATGACGCAATTCACGTGCTTCTAATTTAATATATAGCGGCACGTTAGCGTGCCTGCAGTCACAGCGAAACAATAAAGATATTAAAAATTGTTGGAAAATCAAAGATAAGAAAATAAGAAAGAAAAACAGAAAACAGAAAACATTGGATAAAATTAAAAGAAAAATCAGAAAATATTAAAATTTTTTTTTTTATAAAAAACCCAAAAAAAAAACGAAAAAGAATTCGCGCAAATTCCAAGCAAACGAAAAATATCATAAAAAATCGCAAAAATACCAAAATATCGCAAAAAATCGAAAAAATTGGAAAAATAGGAGAAATACGAAAAAAATTAAAAAAAAAAATAGAAAAAAAGCTGGAACATCAATAAGAGATAAAATGAGGAAAAATTGGTAAAAAATCGAATAAACCGCAAGAGATAAGAAAAACAGAAAAAATAAATAAAAGACAAATAAAATCAAAAACGAGAAAAACTAGTAAAAAACGAGAAAAAATAAATAAACTGAAAAAATCGAAAAAAACAAGAAAAAAAACAAAAAAACGAGAAAAAAACTAGAAAAAACTGGAAGATTCAAAAAATCAGAAAGAAAAATCAAAAAATTTTGGAAAAAAAATTGTAAAAAACGCAAAAAAATTACAAAACAATGAAAAAGACGCGCAAAAAATGCAATCAATCAAAAAATATCTCAAAAAATCACACAAAAATTCCATAAAATTGCAAAAAATCGCAAAAATATCGCAATAAAATTCCAGAAAATCAAAGGAATGAAAAAATTAGAAAACGAAAGAAAGGAATAAAATAAAAAAAAGGACAATGAGAAACAATGAGGAAAAAATAAAAAAGGAATCAGAAAAAAAGCGTTCTTTTACAATATTTTTCGATTGCTTCTGGTTTTTGTGACTTCTTTTTCGTTTTTTGTATCTTGGCCTTTTTGTATCTGGCAACACTGCCTAAAACTGAGAAAGAAGAAAAAAGTGACAGTGACATTTATTATTAAAATTTTTTTTATTGAATAGATATTTCTAATATTTCCAGACATTTATAAAATTAATGTAAATATGTATCCTTGCATTTCGAATAATTTTTAATATCTTTTTAACGTTCCATTAAAATTAGTTAACTCATTATTTAAGCGAAATAACGTATGACGCAATTCACGTGCCTCTAATTTAATATATCGCGGCACGTTAGCGTGCCTGCAGTCACGGCGTTTAAAATAATAACAAAGCCAAACAACATAACCTTACATTTTCGAAAATTCCTACATTCATCGACTATTCTGACGAGCAGGCAACACTGCAGCGTCCTGACATCATAAATGATCTATGACGTGCATCGGGATTTGTATTAAAAATCCCATATATAAGAAATTTCTGCATTTGGAATATTTAAAACAAAAATAACAAATTGGCAACAAATGATGAACAATTGTCCAAACTACATCTAAAAATGAATTTAATATTAGGAAAAAATCGATAGAGTAATACTATGTAGTGCCCTTTTGGCATCTACTAATAATTTACGAAATAATTTAAATATTTCAAATTGCTGAACTAAATAATTTAATTATTAGTATCGACCCTATATCTGTAAATCTATAAACATTAAATTAATACTAAACGATGGATGGCATTGAATCCTCACGTAACGAGAACAGTCAACATAAATTCGATGTTTATGAACTAACACATTCAACAAACAAAAAGAGAAAATTTAACAAAATCCATACAAAACAACTGGAAACTCCAAAAACAAATTTGAAAAAAACTGTAACCAACTCATGGAAGCGGCCACTCACGGTTAATGAAACGAGCTACATTGTATCATTTTTTTGGTTTTATTACTTGAAAATATATACATTTACATATTTCAGGTGTTTTTTTGTATTAAAATACAAAATTTAAATTCTTACGAATCGTATATAAATTTTCATATTTAAATCTTAAATTATTACTTTTCTAAATAAAATAAAATTTTTATACCTATTAAATTTTATAAGACCTTCTTCTCTCCATATCAAAAATTTGTTGATTATACCAGAATTTGAATTTTTATTTATGTACCCAACAATACAAAACTTATTTATAATAATAATACTAATTATTTATAATAATAATACTAATTATTTATAATAATAATACTAATAATAATAAATTAACTTCTAATATATTATAGAGGAAAAGGGAGAGAGAGAGAGAGAGAGAGAGAATTTTTCGATTTTTTTTCTCATTTTTCTGATTTATTTTATTTGTTTCGGTTTTTTCTGCTTTTTTCTGATTTGTTGTTTTTTTGGTTTTTTCTTATTTTTTTTTTCGATTTTTTCCAATTTTTCCTCATTTTTTTTCTCATTGTTCTGTTTTTTTTTCTGATTTTTTTCAATTCTTTCGAAATTTTTCCAATTTTGTTCTTATGGCTATATAATTATTACCGGTTTTTGTTTTTTGCGATTTTTGCAATTATTTGCATTTGCACTTTTTTAGTTTTTTTTCCGACTTTTTGCCGTTTTCTACGGTTTTTTACTTTTTTTTGTAATTTTTTTGGGAACTTTTTATGGTTACAATTGGTTCCCGTTTTTTGGGGTTTTGCGATTATTTGTGATATTTTCCGATTTCTTGCATTTTTTTGCGTTTTTTTTTATATCATTTATAATTATTTTATATAGAAAGAGAGAGAGAGAGAGAGAGAGAGAGATTTTTTCTCATTTTTCTGTCTTTTTCTCATTTTTGTGATTTTTTTATTTTTGTTTTGTTTTTTTTTTCTGATTTTTCCGATTTTTTCTAATTTTTCCTCATTTTTTCTCATTGTTCTATTTCTTTCTATTTCTTTCTTTTATTTTCTAATTTTTTCTTATTCTTCTGATTTTATGCGACTATTTACGAATTTTTTTTTGGGATTTTGTTGCGATTTTTTGTGATTTTGTTGCGTTTTTTTTGTGATTTATTTCTATTTAAATTCTTTCATTAAGAAAAAAAATATGGTTACAATTGTTTAAAGTTTTTCGTTGCTCTTCTTTAGTTTTTTTTTTTCGTTTTTTCGGTTGCTTTTGTCATTTTTTTTTTATTTTTGTGTTTTTTTCCGAATTTACAATTTCATTTTTCATTTTTCTGATTTTTCTTTCATTTTTTTCACTGTTTTCTGTTTTTTTTTTAATTTTTTTTCTGATTATTCGATTCTGCTAGTTTTCCTCATTGTTCTTTTTTTCCCTATTTCTTTCTTTGGTTTTCTAATTTTTTTTTATTCTTATGATTTTTTGCGATTATTTTCGATTTTTCGGAGATTTTTTTGCGATTTTCATTAACGATTTTTTGGGATTTTTTGCAATTTATTTCAATTTCGAATTTTTTCATTTAAAATTATTTTTTTTTTTTGGTTACAATTGTTTCCAGTTTTTGGTTGCTCTTCATTACTTAGCGAGTTTTTGATTTTTTCCGTTTTTTTTGGTTTTTTTTATTTTTTTTTTATTTTTTCGTTTTTTTCCGTATTTTACAATTCCATTTGTCATTTTTTTGTTTGGCCGAAAGGTGATCTACATATATTTTATTGAAAGGCATAAAAGGATAACTTTAAGGGAATATTGGACTAAGATCACTTTGATCCAATATTGGTACCAAAGATTTGTTTGAAAGAAATGCCTCAAACACCAAATAGTTTGAGTCGACCATAAACAGCAAAATTTTACTGAATTTTTCACAATTGAGGTTACAACAGTTTTTAATATTGCTGAAGGGTAGACAAAACTAAATCAAAAGGAAGGTTAAGCCTACAGGAATACTACCGAAACTATGGGGAATTTAACGTATTAGAAAGAACGGTATAGGAAATTCAGCGTGTCAGAAAGAGAGAACGCTATGACGTCACATCCACCAGTTGAAAACGTCGAAAAATTTGACATTTCGAACGTTTTTTCATGTTCTGTTTTTTGATTCGATAAAACAGCGTTGAAAACGTTGTAAAATGTGACGTTTCGAACGTTTTTTAACGCTTCAAAATACTGAATGTTACGTTTTACAAAACGTTTTCAACGTTTTTTTAACGTTTACTTTTTGTTGTAAATCGAACTGCGTATGGCAACTATTTTACATTTACTAACATTATTTTTATCATTTTTTTTTTAGATGAAATTGTAGATTCAACGAAAAACAATAACATTATAGTAAAAAAATTGGACTTATCATCACAAAAATCGGTGAGAGAATTCGCCGAAGATATAAATAGAAACGAACCAAGACTGGACGTGTTAATCCATAACGCTGGTACAGCAGAAAATAAAATTATAAAGACTGAAGATAACATCGAATTAACTATGGCTACCAACCATTTTGGTCCATTCCTCCTAACACATCTTCTAATTGGTAAATTAAAAAATATTTTTAACTCAAGAAGTTTAAACACTTTTTATATTTTAGATCTTCTTAAACGTTCCCAATCGGCACGTATAGTAGTAGTGGCTTCTGAATTATACAGATTAAGTTCACTTAATTTGAATAATCTAAATCCAAGTACATCATGGGTACCACCCTACCTTTATTATGTATCGAAATACGCAAATATTTGCTTCACTTTGGAACTAGCCAGACGTTTAGAAGGAACTGGAATCACAGCCAATTGTTTACATCCTGGAATGATCGACTCTGGAATTTGGAGGAATGTACCAGCACCTTTAAGTTGGGGTCTTCAATTAATTATCAAAGGTAAATATTGTTTGTAAGATTAAAAAAAATCCTCCCTTAACCTACACAAAATGGGCATCTACCAAGACGAACCCATCTGTTGGAGGGCAGAAAACTCACAGGAGAGAAAATCTGGTAAAGAGGTTGGTAAGCTTGATAAAGGTAACAAATCTTTTTACCTGACGTGTGATGACGTGTGATGCGGTAGCTATAGCAAATTCATTTGTAGTATATGAAAATATACCTAAAATTATTCACAAAAATGAGGGGTAATCCCACCCAACTTTCCGAACACTCCTAATAAAGTAATTGTTTAATCGATTATTTTAGTTTTTCTGCATCAAAATATATTAATGAAATTAGTTTACAAGAATTAAAAAAAACTTATTTTTTTGTTAAATTTTTTTTTAACTTTTTATAATTTTGTATAATTTCTACAAGTATTATTTTAAAATTATGAAATATTTCACACATAATGTACTTTTTGATCCCTTTCGGATGTACTATTTATATTGATAAAGTTAGTTTAAAAACGAAAAAAACAATCAAATTTTTTGTCAAAAATTCATGGGTACCATTGAATTGTTTTAACTTTTACATTTTCTTTCTATAACTTGATTGAACAATAGGGAAAAAATAAGAGAACATGAGCAAAATAGGAAAATTTGGAAAAAATATTGAAAATTTGGGAAAAAATAAAGAAAAAAACGGTCAAAATAGGGATATTTGGGAAAATTAATGAATAGTGGGGAAATTGGAAAACGGTAAAATTTAGGAAAAAATATCGAAAAATTGGAGAATAAATATGGGAAAAATAGTAGAATTTGCGAACAAGAGGGAAGAATAGGAAAAATCATTGAAAAATAGGAACAAATAGGAAATTAAAAAAGATAGATAATATAGGGAAATTAGAGATAAATACAGAAGAATAGGGAAATATATATGAAAATAGTGAAACATAGGAGAAAATAAGGAAAAATAGGAAAAAGTAGATAATACTAGGGACATATATTGTTATATTATTTTCTTATCTCTCATTTTGGGGTGAGTTCTATATGAAAAGAAAAAAATAATAAACATTACAAAATTATAAACACAAACTATAAAAATGTATGTTCTGCAACACCTCCTATTCTGTGCCTTTTCTTCTGTATAATTAGTTCCACTCTAATCTCCCTCTAATTCTTCCAAATACTTCTTTCTTCTTATCTGCTTAATTTTATAAAATTGTCTGATTTTTCTTTTCTTCTATAGAAGAATTTCTTGATTTAATTATTTATTCCATGACTTGTTCTTGATTAGTTCTTTTTTTGTTTTTATAATTCCACGAGGTTTAGATTTAACTAACTTTCTTCTTAATTGACATCTTCTAAATTTTAAATTAATTTTTTAAATTTCTTTTAAAAATTATATCTCATCGGTATAGGTTTTATTTTCATACATATAACTTACAAACTTAAATATCTATTATTCGAAAGAACTTCTCAATTCAATATTTTAAATTATAAATTTTTGGACATTACCAAAAAATTAATTGTCTTATTGATTTGTTTATTATTTTTTTTTAACTGTCCCCCTCAAAATTAATTTTTTTTTTATTACTTGATTAATAAAAAAAAATGTTTAATCACTTTTGACAACTTGCCATTTACTTTTTAACTATACAGCAAAAATTTACTTTAATATTTTTTTCAAAATTTAACTTTTCGATATTAAATTGTTATACAACTAATAATCATTCATATTATAATAATAATATGATAATACCAATAAGATCTTTTTATACTCCTCCACAATTGTTGATTTTAAATACTGTATACACCAATTATTTTCAATAAATGCTGTAAAATTATACTTTTAACGATAAACTCTGTTTATAAAATTCAAAATTCACAAATATTTATGTTATTCAAACCTTTTAACAAATAACTAATAATTAACTTATAAAAATGACTCATACAGAGTATTTCATTATGGATAAGTATGGAAAAATAGGAAAAAATGGGAAAAATATGGAAATTAGAGAAAAATAGGGAAATAAGTTAAAAATATAGAAAAAACAGGATAAAATATGAAAAAGGAAAAAATTAGGTAAAAAAATTGGCAAAAATAGGAAAAAATAAGAAGAAATGATGAAAAATATGGAAAATTAAAGAAAATTGGGAAAATAGGAAAAAATAGAAGAAACATATAAAAATATTTAATAATAGAAAATATTATGAATAAATGGGGAAAAAAGGTCCAAATAGAGATATATAGAAAAAAAATAAGGAAAAATAAAAGAAATGGGATAAACTAATAGAAAAAAAAGAACAAATAGAAAAAATGGGAAAATAATAGGGTAAAATAGGGAAACATGGGAAAACTACTGAAAAATTTGGAAAATAGAACAAAATAGATAAAAACATAAATTTTTTTCGTTGTTTTCCATATTTTAGAATTTTTTTCTTTCACTTTCCTGTTTTCTCATTATTCTGATGTTCTGTTTTTTTTTGGTTTTTTCTAATCTTTTCTCATTTTTTCTAATTTTTTCGATGCTTTCTAATTTCCACTCTTCTTTGTCATTGTTTCGTATTTTTTTCTATTTCTTTTTTTTCCAATTACTTTTTTTTTCTAATTTTTTTCAAATTTTTTCTCATTTTTCCTTATTCCTTTAATTTTTTTCCGATTTTTTTGCAATTTTTTAGCCTTTTTTTTGATTTTGTAGCGATTTATTTCAATTATTTCGATATTTTTCATTAATTTTTTTATTTCTTTATTTTGTTTAAAATTGATCCGGTTTTTGCTTGTGCTTGACGGGTTTTTCCAACTTATTCCGTTTTTTTGCGATACAATTCGATTTCTTGCATTTTTGCGTTTTTTCGATTTTTTTATATTTTTTTTTTATTTTGTTTATATTAATTACAATGTTAAATTTGAAAAGACTAAAATATTTACTAAATTTAGAGTTTTATATTACCTATCGAATGGTATAAATAGTATTTTAATATTTTTAATATTTTTAAGTTATTCAATTTTTTTTAAACTTATATTTGTTTCAAAAAAAATTATGAATTCCACAATTTTTTGAATAAAATTTTGAAAAAAATCACAGTTATAGATTTTTTTACTACAAATTTAACGGTATTTTTTTTTAAATTTTTAATATTAATATTAACCTTAAAAAGAAATAAAACCTTTTTTAAATAATATCTCACTCAATTTTATTCAAAATGGGAAACAGGCCTTTTTTTAGGTTTTCTGGATCAAAATGCGTTAATAAAGTTAGTTTAAAAGATTAAAAAAAAAAACAAATTTTCTGTCAAAAATTCATGGGTTGAATTCATTGAATTGTTTTAACTTTTTACATTTTCTGTCATAACTTTTACAAATAGTTAAAATTATGAAATAATTTACACGCATAGTACTTTTGGATCCTTTTCGGATATGGTATTTACTTTTTTCATTTATTTTATACTTATTGATAAAACGAAATTACCAAAAATTAAAAAAAAATTCTTTATTTTGGCTATAATAATTACAATTCTAAATTCTAAGAAACTAAAATACATTTCATATTTAGAGTTTTATATTATCTTTCAAATGGTGAAAATCTTATTTCAATAACTTTAATATTTTAGAAGTAGTAGTAGAATGTAGTTTAAAATCGTAATATAATTTTAAATGTTTCTTAGCCAATTTTTAAAAAAATTGCAATTATAAAATTAATTATTTCAAATTTAAAGATATTTTTTTAAAATTTTTAATATCAAAATTTAACTAAAAAATAATAATTTAATAAAGATAAAAATTGCTTAAAAAATGACGGGGTAATCCCACCCGACTTTCCGAACACTCATAGTTTAATCGATTATTTTAGTTTTTCTACATCAAAATACATTAATACAGGTTTTCTGGATCAAAATTTCTTTAAAAAACGAAAAAAATCAAATTTTTTATCAAAACAAATCAGAAAAAAAAACCCTAAAAACAATAAAATAAACAGAAAAATGAGAAAAACGAGAAAAATTAGAAGAATCGAAAAAATCTGAGAAAATAAGAAGAAAAAAAACACGAAATATTGAAAAAATCAGAGAATATTGACAAAAAAATTAAAAATAATTGTAAAGTACGGAAAAAACAGAAAAATCAAAAATTTTTAAAAAACCAACAAAGAAATAAGGAAAAACGGCAAAAGAACGCTAAAAATCACAAAAAACGAAAAAAACGAAAAAACCCCAAAAAATTAAAAAAACGATAAAAATTTGGAAAAAAACAAAAAACCAAAAAAATCATACAAAACATTAAAAAAACCGAAAGAATTGAAATAAATCGAAAAAATCAGAGGAATAAGAAAAAAATGAGAAAAATCTGAAAACAAAAGAAAGCAATAGAAAAAAAAACATGAAAAAAAACGGGAAAAAAAGAGAAAAAACTAGAAAAAAACAAAAAACAGAAAAATAAACAGAAAAATGAGAAGAAAAAAACGAAAACAAATTAGAATAATCGAAAAATTGGAAATATCAGAAAATATTGGGAAAAAAAGAAAAATAAACTTCTAAAATACGGAAAAAACGGAAAAATCAAAAAATTTAATAAAAAAACAACAAAAAATACGGAAAAAATTGCAAAAAACGCTAATAATTGCAAAAAATGAAATAAAACTTGAAAAAATCACAAAAAATTGAAAAAACGACAAAAATTTGGAAAAAAAACAAAAAACAACCAAAAAAATCGTAAAAACATTACAAAATTCGAAAGAATTGAAATAAATCAAAAAAAATCAAAGGAATAAGAAAAAAATGAGAATAAATCTGAAAACTAAAGAAAAAATAGAAACAAAACACAACAAGGAGAAAGAATCGGAAAAAACAAGAAAAAAAATTAGGAAAAAACAAAAAAATTAGAAAAAATTACAGAAATTACAAAAAATTTGAAAAAATCTGAGAAATGAGAAAAATCAGAAAAGAAACAAATAGAAAAAAAAAAACAAAAAAATGAGAAAAAAACGAGAAAATAAGGAAAAACCAATAAAAAATCTCAATAACTTTTACAAATACTATGTTAAAATAATGAAATAATTTACACACATGGTAATTTTGGATCTTTTTCGCATATTCTATTTACTTTTTTAATTTATTTTATACTTATTTATAAAACGAAATTACAAAAAATTTAAAAAAAAATTTTTATTTTGGTTTTAATAATTACAATTTTAAATTCTAAGAAACTAAAATACATTTTAAATTTAGAGTTTTCTTTATCTTTAGAATGGTGCAAATCCCAGTTCACTAACTTTAATAATGTAGAAGTTATTCAATTTAGTTTAAAATCATAATATAATTTTAAACGTTTCTCCAATTTTTAAAAAAATTCACAATTTTTGTTATAAAATTTTGAAAAAAATTATAATAATAAAATTAATTATTACAAATTTAGATATTTTTTTAAATTTTTTTATATTAAAATTTAACTAAAAAATAATAATTTAATAAGGATAAAAATTGCTTAAAAATTAAAATAAAAACTAGCGGCGAAACTATGCGGAACTCGAAAAAAAAGTAAAGACAAAATTTGTGGAAAATTTTATGTTCTACAATTTTGATTACATGTAATTTTTCATAAAAATCCATAATTTTGTCTCAAAATCTAAAAAAAAGTCGCATGTCTATATAAATTTTTTTCACGCCCTCTAGCGGCGAAACTATGAGGAATTCAAAAAAACGGTAATGATAAAATGTGTAGAAAATTTTATGTTCTACAACTTTCATATCCTGTAATTTATCATAAAAATGCATTATTTTGGTTATTTAAGAAAAATATGAAAAAAATAAATACTTTTTGATAAATCTGGCAACAATGCAAAAGTTTTAAAAATTTTAATCATTCGAAATTAAACTATAACATATAAAAAATATATGTGTAAAACTTTATTGCCATCTTGTTTAGTAATGACGTCATCACTTATGGCAACTGTCACTTCTGGTTGTCCTATTAACTCCAAAATCTATACAGGTCGTGTCCTTGCTACCCTAAATATGTATATAAAATTTCATTTAAATCGGTTCAGCCGTTTAGACGCTATCGTGGTCACACACACAGACACACACACAGACACACAGACACACACACAGACAGACATCATGCTAAAAATGGTATAAATTTATTCAGGTGACCTCAAAACGTAAAGATTCGTTAAAATCTGGATATGGCCACAATATCATGATCGCAATACTTTCCTTCTATACAACGTCAGCTACATTAATTTGTTTAAAGTAATGTAGATGGCACGACCAGGCATAATTTACAGTTATCTGTCGAATATTACTAAACCAAATAGCCTTGGCGATTTTAACTATTAAAAAAAAGAAGAAAAAAGCAAAACACATAGGTGACACATAAACATTAAAATAATAGGTTATGTTATACTGAAAAGTGACAAGTAAAACGCTGTGACTAGCAGTACATCGGATGTACGCATTTATTTTATATATCGGTCGTTCACTGCGTTTTAAGGTTTACAAAGTATGTTTTGCGCATTTGCTTGATAAGTTTGATAATATTTCTGTCACTTTGTTTTTTTCGTAAAGCGTATATTATATGGTTTCGGTGTATAAGGGCCCGGAGTTTGATTCCCAGTACGGCCAACTTTTTTATGTTTTGATAATTTTTTTAGCTTCCTAAAAACAACATAAACACCGGTTTGATTTGTACAGTAATAATTTAATTAAAATAATAAACTGATCAGTAGTAAAAGGTGTGTTTGCTATTTGTATTAAGGTAAAAAAAAGATGATAATTATTTATAGTTCAGTATTTCCAGTGGCGGGTGTATTAGGGCCGGAATATGCCGAAACGGCGTTTCGGTATCTTTTTTCAGTCCGGTACATTTTTTTAGAATGGATATTTTTTTGGGAGCGACTTGTGGTAGAATTTAACCGGTACAAAGTGTCACATAAGAAAAAAGCGTTATGCCCCCTCCAAGCGACTCCCTCTATTTCCACAATATAATTTTTGTCACATTTAATTTTTTTAATATTATTTATAGTTATTTTATAGGGAGAGAAAGTTTTTTATATATTCTCGTTTTTTGGCATTTTACTGATTTTTGTTTTTTTTTATATTTTTTTTTGGTTTATTTTTCTAATTTTTTCCTCATTTTTTCCCATTGTTCTGGTTTTTTTCCTTCTGTATTCTTATTTTTTCTTATTCCTCTGACTTTTTGTGATTATTTGAGCTTTTTATGCCATTTTCTTCGAATTTTGTTTCAATTTTGTTTACTTCATTCGATTTTTTTAATTTTTTTTTCGTTACATTTTTTTCTGGTTTTTTCGCTATTCTTTGTGTTTTTTTTTTCGTCGTTTTACATCGTTTTTTTTGCTATTTTTAGAACGCTTGGTCTTTCCGTTTTTTCCGTATTTTACAATTTTATTTTTCATTTTTTTTAATATTTTTGTTTAAATTTGATTTCTTTTTTTTATTATTCCGATTTTTTTGTGATTTTTTGAGTTGTTAAAATTTTTTCTCGTCTTTTTCACATTTTTTTGATTTTTTTTTCGATTTTTTCTCATCGTTCCTCATTTTTTCATCATTGTTGTTTTTTTTTCTATTTTTTTCTTATTCCTTTATTTTTTGCGATTTTCTTTTCTTATTTTTGGAAGAGAAAAAAGTTTTTTTATAGTTTTTCGTTTCTTTTCTCATTTTATGATTTTTTGTTTTTTTTTTCGAGTTTTTCTAATTTTTCCTCATTTTTGTTTTCTCATTTTTTCTTATTCCTCTGTTTATTTGCGATTTTTTTGCCGTTTTCTTGAATTTTGTTGTGATTTTTTTTTAATTCATTCGATTTTTTTCATATTTTTTTATCGTTACAATTATTCTGGTGTTTGGCTGTTCTTTTTTTTCGGTTGTTAAAATTGTTTCTCGTCTTTTTCTTATTTTTCTAATTTTTCGTTTTTTTTTGTCGATTTTTCTCATTTTTTCATCATTCTTCTTTTTTTCTAATCTTATTTTCTATTTTTTTCTCATTTTTCTTATTCTTTTAATTTTTTGCGGTTTTTTTCTCGGTTTTTTGAAATTTTGTTGAGATTTTTTTACAATTTATTTCAATTCTTTCGAATTTTTAATTTTTTTTAAATTTTTTGTGTTTTCTTTTCCTATATTTTTCGATTTCTTACGTTTTTTTGCATCGTTTTTGTTTTTGCGATTTTAAGCGTTTGATTTTTTTGTTTTTTTCCAAATTTTCTGATTTTTCCTTAAATTTTAACCGATATTTTCTATTTTTTTCTCCAAAATTAATGTTTATTAGATTTCGCTTTTTTAACTTCTTTAAAACTACATAAAAATATTGACTGGTAATCATTTTCATTTATACAGTAAAGTGTCTTTTTTCTTCATTTTTTTTCTTCAATGTTCGAGATGTAAAAATTAGATGGTTTATTTTATTTTCAGATCTACGATATAAACGAGTACCACTGATGTACTGCTAGTCACGGCGAAAATAAAAACAATACAATTTTCTTCTTTTCTCATGTTTACATCTGGCCTCTATTTAATAAGGAATTCAGTTCGTATATACTGCCATCTCTGAACAGTATTATCAAATAATGTAGATATTTTTAATTTTTTTTTTTTTTTAATAAAATATAGGTTTAAATAATTTATAAATATTTTTTCTAGGCATATTAGATAACAGACTTTTAAGTGCCAATTTAAAAATTTTACATAATACGTCCCCATTGGCCTAACACAATAAGGCTACAGTGTTGATCAAATCAACCAATCTTTAAGTACCTCCTCTATATCTTTTACAAATTTACTATAAGTAAGAATTTGTGTTGTTTTAGGTTTTTTTAAGACTCCTCAGCAAGGTTGCCAAACGTCCGTATTTTTAGCTTGTTCCGAGGAAATAAAGCATGTATCAGGAAGATATTTTATGGATTGCACTGAAAGAGGACTAAGTGCTGGTGCTCTAGATGCGCCTAAAGCGAAAAAATTGTGGGAACTATCTGAAAAGTTTGTTAATTTAAAGAATACAGATCCGAAGATTTAACTAATCCGGATTTTTTTTTTAATATTATATATTTGTGGGGTTTTGAAATTTATTTAAATATATAAAGAGTATCTCTTTAAAATTTGTCTTATTTATTTTTGTACAGGGTAATCTGTATTACGCATTCTTTCTTTTAAAAGCAATATCAAAGAGCTAAAAGTTTTTTGTTTAACGGAGCGTTCGATGTGTCGAAATGCCGGGCTAAATGACAACTACAACTTTTCTATAAGAGCTATCACTTTAATGGCTCTGTTTTGTTTCTTGATACACCGACACGACTTTTTGCCGCGGGTTTTCTTGTTAGGATTTTCTCCAACGCTTCGCCATTTATTTTCTTAGCGTTCAGATAAGAACGTGAAAAAAACTTTTCTTTTGGCTTTGTTCGACAAAGTAGTTTGATGTGCTTTAACTAAAAGCCGAGAGAAAAAAGAAATGTTCAGAAATTAATCCGGCCTAATTAAAGGATTTTTAGGTTTACAAGGTTTACGTTGATGAATTATTCTATCAAGATTATAGTGTAATATATTATGAGGAAAATAATTTTAATTTTTTAAAAAAAATATGAAATAAAATTATGGAGAAACAAATTTTTGTCAAAAATTTTCAACATTTTAAAATTAGGAAATAATTCACATATAGTACTTTTTAATCCCTTTGGATAGTCCATTTACTTTTTTCATTTGTTTTATACTTTTTGATAAAACGAAATTACAAAAAATAAAAAAAATATCATTATTTTGGCTAATCGAAATTTGAAGAAACTAAAATACATTGTAAATTTAGAGTTTTATATTATCATTCAAAAGGTACAAATCCATTTTTAATATCTTTAATATTAAAAACATTATTCAATTTTTTTTGAAATCGTAAAATCTCAAAATTTTTTTGAGCAATTTTTTCAAAAATTATACAATTTTTGTAATAAGAAATTTGAAAAAAAATCACAAATACAAAGTTTTTTATTACAAATTTAATAGTATTTTTTTTATTTTAATATAAAAAAATTAATGTAATAGGATAAAAATAAATTAAAAATTAAAATAAAAACTTGTGGCGAAAATATGCGGAATTCTACAAATAAAGTAAAGACAAAATTTATAGGGAATTTTAGGTTCTACAATTTTGATTTCCTGACCAAATTTCTCATAGACACACATATTGAAACGATAGGGAAATATATTCGCTTAAATCCTTTACATTATAAAAGTTTACATTAATTAGATATATACTAACATGAAAACGACAAAAGAAAATTTTAATTGTTAAAACAATTTTTAAATTCAATGAGACATCCGATATAAATTTATTTTCATACGCATCAATAAAAGAAATAACTAATTCGCCAGGCTAAATCAAAAAAATGCTAAACAATATTTCGTACCAATAAAATTAAAAGAAATTAATGCGAAAAGAAAATAGCGATAAATGAAATATTTACAAATTATTCTCTTTTTAATACGATAAACTGAGTATAATTAAATACTCAAACTATAAATAATTCCAAGATAAGATAAAATAAATAGTAACAACTTTGTTACTCGATAAAAAGGATGTTAGGACTGCGCACATCCAAACACCAAGATATAACGTAATATATTACGTCTTAAAAGATAAAGACAATTCCTTAACGATAAGGGGTAGTAAAAAGATGAAGCTCAGCAAACTAATAATGAATGAATAATGATTAACTTTTCAACAAATTCAATTCATTATGATACAGATGAACTAAATTTAATGAACCCTTATTAAGGAAGCTAATTAAAAAGTTAAAAAATTTTTGCAAATATTCATCAATAAAGATATAAGGATATTAAATATTCATCAATAAAGATATTAAAGGATGTCACATTAGTTAAGGATAAAAAGATATTTAAAGGTATAAGAAGGAAGAGAGAAAAAATAAAATCCAAAGGGACGCCAGCCAGTTGATTTTTTGATGTGATTAGAAACAATTGACAAAAAAAAACTATGATATATTTCAAACTCCGTCCTCTCTTTTTTTTTTGGGTTAAGGAAATTAAACTCAAATGAAACGTTATATTTGTTTATTTTAGGCTAGTAGATTCAGAGATTTTTTTTTCTTTTTTCATAAAAAAACTTGGTTTCATGTTGAGGTTCTTGCAGTTGTGGGCAAAAACTTCTTCGTCTCAGCATCATCAGCTGTATAGAGGAAAAAAAAAATATTTGGACCAGGCGAAACAAACTTTCCAGAGAAAACAACCGTCTCAGATGCGAGAACCAAAAAAACCCCTATAGAATAAGGGGGAGAAAAAAAAAAGAAGAAATCTTCAGTAAACAACACAGGCGATATAAAGACCTCCGTGATTTTAGCAAACGGCCGGCCAGCACCAAGCTTGTCCCGAAGTAATCTTGGCTCACGGCCGGCCAACTACAAGCGGCACTTTTCCATCACGGTCAAATACTTTCACAAATACATTCTGCCGATTTGGGGCTACTCATACAAAATTTCTCGTTTTATTAATTTGTTTGAAAATAGGCGCCCAAGAACAAAAATTAGCTGATTACATAGAGAAATAGAATTACCATTCAGACAAAATTTTTCGTTTACATACATCTCCCCGAAAAGGCCAGCTCCAAGAATCCAAAATTAGATTTTCGGAGGTCGAACAAATTGCAATATTTTTTTTCGGGGGTTGAGAATAGGTGACCACAAACAAAAATTATCTGATTACATAGAGGAATGGAAGCACTATCAGGCAAAATTTGTTCGACCGCTACGAAAATCTAATTTTAGATTCTTGGAGGTGGCCCTTTGGGGGAGACGTATGTAAACGAAAATTTTTTTCTGAATGATCCTTCCATTTCTCTATGTAATCAGCTAATTTTTGTTCTTGGCCGCCTATTTTCAACGCCACAAAAAATGTAAACAAATTATTAAAACGAGAAATTCTGTATCGGCAGAATGAATTTGTGAAAGTATATGACCGTGGTGGAAAAGTGCCGTTTGGAGTTGGCCGGCCGTGAGCCAAGATTACTTCGGTATAAGCTTGGTGCTGGCCGGCCGGGTGCTAAAATCACCGAGGTGATATAAAGTTGATTGGTTGGACTCAGTAGATAAAGAGTAGAACATTATGAACATGGGAAAGGTATTTTATAGGAATACCGAGAGAAGAGAGGGGCATGACGCGAAGAAATAAGAAGGGGACATCAAACGAGTATGAAACTATAATCTATTTAATAGAAGAAAAATGAAAATACAGGGTGGTACAAAAAACGTAACAATATTATGCATGATGTGACTTGAAAACAGTTCTAAAAATTTGGCCTATTCCTGGTCAAATTCAATACGGTTCTTTCTTGCAGAAAACTAACTAGTAAAGTGAAAACTGCAACTCGATCGGAGCTTTCGTTAAAGGGCTATAGTGTTTATATCCAGATATGATTTTTCTTTGCATTTTCGGTAGAAAATATTTTTATAATTTCTATATATTACATCTCATAATAAATCTGATTATACCGATTCTAGTAAATTGTATTATTTCAATATAAATTTCCATTTTCGAGATTACCATAAAGAAATGAATATTTTAATTAAAATTTCCAGTTGGTATTGTCAAATCCTAAAATTTTATATCGTTTCTTTGCACAACAGGCCCATTTCACTCCAGATGTTGAGCAGTTAATAATATCGAAATGATTTCCAGGACCCTATATCACTGTGATCTTGGTTTAATACTTAGATGGACAATATTTGAGAAACGTACATAATTAATATTTAAAAAAAATTAAATAATAATAAATTATATATGCTTTTACGTTATTTTTGTTTTAAGTCCAACTTTATAATTTTTAACTTTATTAAATGAATATGACACATTTTGTCCACCAGTTTCTTATATTTGATTCGCAGGCGTCGACGTCAACCCTTTCGAATCCCTGAAGGGATAAACCGTCTATCAAGCGGCCCTTGACACAAATTTTCCAACACAGACAGCGACTTGGTCATTGCCTCCAGCGGTCCATAGTCTCACAGTCACGAGACTTTGATTAGGTAACCAATGATCTGCATAGGGTTGAAATTTATGTCGGCAAAGGGAAAAAAAGATTGTATAGTAATTGGAAATATTTAACTGGGTAATAAATATTTCCAACCATTATTTTATATTATTTTATTTTGTTAATTCGCATCTCTATATTAAGATAATTTATGATAAAAATTAGGCACTTTAACCGCGTTTAATTATCTTTTAAAAATGGTTTGTAGAACATTTTTTGTCTGTGTAGAAAATCCGACACATCACGTATCTACCAACCAATATTTAACATACCAATATTTTAAAAATAACTATACGTTGTTGTCGGCATTCCAACACTAGAACCTTAGACCAATAATAGATAGGAAATATTCATCTCACGTTCTGAATGGCACTCATCTAGCAAACAACCAAACATAACCTCATCCTATTTGAATACCGAATGTCCGTCGATGTTTGTGTATATAGAAGTGTCGGCCAATGCACAGTGGGATTCATTACAGCAAAAGTGAGACTGAATAGAAATAAATATTATTTTTTATAATAAGAAAACTATTGTAACCCATCACCAGTACTACCAAAGCAATTCTTATATTTCAAATAGACGTAGAGATATGTATTGCATTATACAGAAAAGTAAGGATGTGATTTAAAGCTCTAAGCTTACTGTATAAGTTTCTTTTAATATGAGATACTACATATATAGGAGGAAATATATGAAAAGACCATTTACAAATACAGTAAGCATAATCAGACATCAGAGAATGGGGAATTTCTAATAGATTTTGCAAAAAAAAATAATATGGTTATCAAAAGTACAGACTCTGAAAGGAAGGAGATATACAAGGGAACTTGGAAATCTCCGGATGGAAAAACCATAAACCAAATAGACCATGTATTAATACAAAGGGAAGAGGTAAGAAATATGAAAAATCGACTGTATCACCCCAGAACTTTCCCGGCTCGACCGAAGAGAATATGTTATTTATTATTATTATTTTAATTACAAAATACTAAGCATTACATTAATTTATGGAACACATTAAAAATAGCGAGCCGATGGTGAATACCTCTACAGAATTGATATTAAAATGTTGATAATGATATAAGCTGCGCATGCGCACGTTGTATATCACACTGCTACAATTAGAATCTCCTAAAATCATGTTTGAAAACTATTGGGAATTCGGGAAAAATTTTCATACAATAGTTGTAGGGAATTTTATGCTTTACAACTTTTCACTAAAACATTTTGCACTAAAAGACATTATTTACCTCCAATTTTAAACAAATGGAAAATCCTAAATTTGTACTTTTCTCGCCATCTAGCGGCGAAACTATGAGGAATTCGATAAAAGTTGGACATAAAAGTTATACTATACTATACTATACTATACTAGTTAAAGAAAATTTGATGCTTTACAACTTTGCACAAGAAAAAATTGCACTAAAATGCGTTGTTTGTCCTCAAAATCAAGAAAAACTAGAGAAACCAACATGCACATTTTTTACGAGCCCTCTAGTGGCGCAACCATTGGAAATTATAGAATAAGTTTTAGAAAAAAGTTGTAGGGAATTTTATGCTCTAAAACGTTGTACTATAACATTTTGCACAAAAGTGTATTGTTTGTCCTCAAAATCAAGAAAAACTGGAGAAAATATACATGCACATTTTTTACGCGCCCTCTAGTGGCGCAACTATTGGAAATTCTGGAAAAAGTTTGAAACAAAAGTTATAGAGAATTTTATGCTCTAAAACTTTGTCCTACAACATTTTGCACTGAAATGTATTATTTGTCCTCAAAATCAAGAAAAACTAGAGAAAACATACATGCACATTTTTGTCGCTCCCTCTAGTGGCGCAACTATTGGAACTTCTGGAAAAAGTTTAAAACAAAAGTTGTAGGGAATTTTATGCTCTAAACCTTTGTCCTAAAACATTTTGCACTAAAGTGTATTATTTGTCCTCAAAATCAAGAAAAACTAGAGAAAACATACATGCACATTTTTGTCGCTCCCTCTAGTGGCGCAACTATTGGACATTCTGGAAAAAGATTAAAACAGAAGTTGTAGGGCATTTTATGCTCTAAAATTTTGTACTATAACATTTTGCACTAAAGTGTATTTTTTGTCCCCAAAATCAAGAAAAACTCGAGAAAACCTACATGTACATTTTTTACTCGCCATCTAGTGGCGCAACTATTGAAAATTCTGGAAAAAGTTTAAAACAAAAGTTATAGAGAATTTTATGGTCTAAAACTTTGTACTACAACATTTTGAACTAAAGTGTATTGTTTGTCCTTACAATTTAAAAAGAGTAAAAAATTGTTACCTGTGTATTTAATCAATGTGGGTCTTAAGGACCTTCTACTGTACCAATTTAAACCAAAGTCTAATGATCGCATTCTAGGCCCACACCCACCCTCCATACCAAATTTCAGCTTGATTGGTCAAACGGTTCGGCAGTTATCGTGGAAGATTACACACAGACACACATACAGACCATGCGCTGGAAATGGTTTCAATCTTCTTGGGGTACCTCATAATGGATATTTCCATCGATATCTCGATTTTTTTTTGCTCGTTCACCTTACTTTCCCTTTGATGGGTCCGGGAAAGTAAAACCATCAGAACATATAGGGGACCAGATGCGTACAGTGACCACTTTTTGGTAGGAGTCAAATTTCGCCCAATAATACCTGTACAAAGAAATGAGAAGAGAGAGAAGCAAATCGATAGAAGTATCAAACGATTAGAAAGTCAGAAAGAGAGAAATATATACAGGGTGTCCCAAATAAGAGTGATCGATTTTAAATGTAAATGCACAACGTATTAATTGCTTTAAATAAATCTGGTTTTCACTAATTGTTTTCTTTTCCTCAAAAGTTTTTTATGAAGTTTGTTTAAATTTTATCCTATCAATACAGGGTGATCTACTAATTTTGGTCAAAATAAATGGGAAACATATGTAACAGTACATAAAAATTAACAAATGTGACGAATAATTTATTCAGCAACTAAACATCACAAACTAATAATGTAATTAATAGTCATAAATAATATAAAAGTTATAAAAATTTTTGCCACTTTATTTCGAGTTTTTGCGATTTTTTGCAATTTATGCACTTTTTTGACATTTTGTAAGATTTTTTTTTGATTTTTTGCCATTTTTTGTGTTTTCGACTTTAATTTTTCCCATTGCTTCATGATTTTTTCTTTCATTTTTTTTTCTGATATTTTCCATTTTTTCGTTTTTTTTGCAAGTTTTTGCGATTTTTTTCTTTGTTTCTGTATATTTTGACTTTTCCGATTGTTTTTTGTTTCCTAATTATTTTCTGTTTTTTGCAATTTATGCAATTTTTGACATTTTGTAAGATTTTTTTGTGATTTTTTTGCAATTTTTTGTGTTTTCCATTTTTCAATTTCTCCCAATGTTTCATGATTTTTTCTTTCAATTTTTTCTATTTTTTGTTTCTGAATAAATTTGTTGTTAATTTTTTATTTAATGTCCTTTTTCCATAAGGAAAAATGCAGTGTTTCTTGAAATTTCGAATATCTTTATTGATAGGAAAGCAAAATATATCAAACTATATATTTTTTAAAAGGTGATGAATCCCTCTTTTAAATGCCATCAAAATATACAGAGTGTTCCATTTAAAATAACACATATTTTTCCCATTTATTTTTACCAAAATTAGTAGATCACCCTGTAATGATGGGATAAAATGTAAACAAACTTCATAAAAAACTTTTGGGTATAAGAAAACAATTAGTGAAAACTCGATTTATTTAGAGCAATTAATACGTTGTACATTTACATTTAAACTCTTGGAAATGGAATTTAATAAAGGAGAAAATGGAAAAATGTGTGGCAGAATGTAAACCAAAACGGAGAAAAAATAAAAACAAGTGGTTCGAGAAGGAGCGTGAAAGGGAACTAAATAAAAGGAATAAGTTGCGTATGGAAACAATAAGACAGATGACAGAAGAAAATAAACAAAAGTTTTCAGAACAGCGGAAAGCATGCAAAAAACTACTTACAGAAAAGAAAAGGAAGTTTAAAGAAAAACAATTATGGACAAACTAGAAGATCTATACAAACTAGATTTAACGAGCACATGGCACATTTGAAATATGATTGCACAGAGAAATCATCTGTTGCTGAACATGCTTTTTGTCATAATCATAAAATTAGTGTGGATAATATAAAATTACTTAAAATGTACCCAACAAAAGGTTGTTGGATGCATTTGAAAGTGTTGAAATAATTAAATGTAAAAACAGTTTAAATAAAGACAAAGGAACTATTCCATTTAGTCCATGTTGTAAATCCTGACCTATATTAATAATCAAAATTGTTATTAGTACTTTGTTTGATATAGTGATGAAGTTTTAATGTATGTAAAAATATATGTTACAGTCGTATAAAAATTTGTACATTTTATTTTAAATTTACAACAGTCCACTATACAGTTTAATTAGATAAGGTTGGCGGGCTTTTTACAAATGATTGGAGAAAGCTTCCGCACTTAGCGCCAAATCGCATTCATGCATGAATGTGGTAGGTATAAATAGCTTGATTGTAGGTTTAATATTTAGTTTATCATCGACTCCTGATGATGCTAACATAGTTAGCGAAACCTACGTAGAGTGTGTTTAAAAAGTGTAGTTTTGTTTAGTGGTAACGATATTCTTCAACATGGATTGATGACGGTTTTACGAAGGTAGATAGTAAAAGCAAATAGCGGTAAGATGTATAAGTTTGAAGAGGTCGAGCAATTTGTCAATTTGGGATCAACATTCACAAGAAAACCGGATACGAAGGAAGAAATAAAAACAAGACTAGGGAAGGGAAATAAATGTTTATATAGCCTAAACCATCTTTGAGAATAGCAGATATAAATACCTTGGAGGTCTGGGAAAGAAAGGTATTAAGGAAACAATAATATATGCAAAGAAGAACCAACCAAGAGCTTAGGGACATATATAATGAACCACGAATAACAGGATTTGTGAGATCACAAAGACTAAGATGGATAGAGCACTTAGAAAGGATGGCGTCAAATACAATCCCAAAAATGATCATCAGTAGAAGTATAGGAGGAAAAAAGAGAAGAGGAAGACCAAAGGACAGATGGAAGAGAAGTGAAATTTGATTTGGAAAGCCTAGGGGTACAAAACTGGAAGAATAAATGTAAAAATAGAAAGAAATGGAAAGAAATAGGCCTGCAGAGCTAAATATATATACATGTGGATGGAAGTCCTGTTAGAGTTCTGCTTTCTCGATTTTAAACACTCATTCAAGTTTAATCTTAATGTGTTCTGTCAGGACCTGGAGAAAGTGAAGTCCAATATTCGTTTGGACTGTACTTCTACACTTTGCAGTGCTTTAAGAACTGCATCAATGTGTGTTAAGATTTTCTTATCTCTTAGAGAATCATTTAGCATGATCTGAGTATACAAGCCTGAAAGATCTCTAGTGGTATTTTCCGAGTTCGCATGGTAATTTTCAACTCCAGTGCATCCCTGATAAGGGATGTATGAAATAAATAAGTGAGAAAAAAAGAAGGTTCAAAACAGTAAAAAAGTAAGAGGAAAGGAAGAAGGAGAAAAAAAAAGGAATTTTAAAGAAACAAGTAGGAAAAAACAGCGAGGAAAAAAGTTTATCTTACCATTCACTCAATCAAATCCATTATACAAGCTCGGCTTGCAGTTATTTTTTTACAAATTTCCCAGCCATCTTCCCAATCACTTCTATGGAAAAAAACTACAAAAAAGTTAGGTTAAAGAAGAGACACAACCTTTGTTCGTTCTCCATTTTACGTATCTAACAGTGAGAAATTTGCATATGCTTATCGAACACAGGAAACCCCCCTTAACCCTTCTTTGATTCAAAATATATTTATTGGGACATACTGTATATATGTTTAATTTATGACATGCAGCTACTTGTTTGAATTAAATTACACGTTACAATGACTAAAACTTTGAAGACAAATTTAAAACATATACATTCGTAAAAAACGAAGAAATTATACAATCTATAATATAAGCGGCAATGAAAAATAAGGAAAATAGAAAAAACTAATGGAAAACAGGAAAAAATAGAAAGATATAGAAAAAAATAGGAAAAAAGAGTAGAAATAGAAATAGTAGTGAAAAATAGAGGAAATTATGGAAAAGAATTGAGAAAAATTGGGAAAAAATGGAAAAATAGGAACAAATAGGACAAAGTAGCGAAAAGTAAAAAAAATTTGAAAAAAGTGAAAATACCAATAAAAAAGAGAAAATGGGGAAATTTGGTAACAATAGAAAGAAAAAAATAGAAACAAATAGGGATTTTCGGAAAAAATAGTGAAAAATAACGAAAAATAGTAAAAAAAACAAGGCGAAATTTGAAAAAAATATGAGAAAAACAGGGAAACATTGGAAAAAATAGGGAAATTTGGGAAAATTGGAAAAAATAGGAGAAAATTGGGAAAAATAAGAAAAAAGTATGCGAAAATAGGAAAATTAGAAAATAATTAGGGAAAAATGAGGAAAATAGTCAAAAATAGGGAAACAATAGGAAAATTATATAGGGAAAAATAAGAAAAAATGAGGAAATAGGATAAAATACGGAAAAATAAGGACAAATAAGGAAAACAAGGAAAAAATAGCAAAAAGAGATAAAATAGTGAAAAATATGGAAATAATTGGACAAAAATAGGTAAAACTAGGAACAAATAATGCAAATTTGGGAAAAATAATGAAAAAATAGGGCAAAATAGGGAAAAATGATAAAATGGGGAAATTTGGGAAAAAAGGGAAGAATTGGAAAAAATAAGAAAAAAATGGGAAAAATAAACAAAAAAATAAGAAAACTAAAGAATAAATAGGGAAACAAATGAGAAAACATTGCAAAATAGAACAATAAAGGGGAAAACAAGGAAAATTGGTAAAAAATACGGAAAATAGGGAAAATATAAAAAAATAAGTACAAATAGGATAAAATAATGGAAAACAGGAAACAAATAGAAAGAAACTGAAAAAGTGAGGAAAAAAGCGAAAAATGTAGGAAATAGGAGGAAATAGGAACATTTGCGAAATATATGGAAAAATAGTGAAAAATTGAAAGCAATTTAGAAAAATAAGAAAAAAAAATGAAAAAGATTGATAAAATAGGGAAATTAGAGATAAATATAGGAAAATCAGGAAAGAGGGAAATTTGGGAAAATAGTGTAAAAAAAGGGAAAATAAGGAAAATTATAAAAATTGAAAAAAGATAGATAATAATAGGGACAAATAGGGTATTCAACATAAATCTTTTATGCGTGAATTAGCAGCACACTAGGTTGATTTTTGTTGCTTTATATACACTTTTTCTAATTGTTATTTACTTTTTAAATAACGTTGGAAATATCTGAAACTATCAAAATAATTCTTATAAATTACTTACCGCTGTTCTTATACAATTTTTGTTCACTTTTAATGTCTTAACTTACATTCGAATTTAGGCTATAATTGCACTACCGTTTGATGTTTTTTCACAAGCATTCGTGTACGCGCACTTTACAACTTAACGCATTTTGCTTTTTTAATCAACATAATTCGCGTTTTATAAGTCTAATTATACCATAAGTAATAATTAATAATGGTTAAAGCGTCTAGATTGTTCTTTAAAAATAAAAATGATATTTGACGTTTGACATTTCTAGAATGTGAAGCAGTTTTTCGTGACCGACTTGGTTCAGTCTGGTTATCTAAAGGAAGCGTATAATAGTAGTGCGCATTCCCCATTTGCAAGACCCACTGCGTTCCACCAAGCAAAAGCGAAATTGTCCTTACTACTAACTTATTCCTAAGGAATCATTTTCCTTTTTAAGGCACTTTGAAGATTTTTTTCTCCCTGGAAATAATTTTTATTCTGTATATTATCATTGTAACTTGATCCAGTATTTGAAAATTTGATCGCTTGCAGGATTTTTAATTCGCGATCCTTTTTTTTAAATATTAACAATGGAAGGATCACTTTATACTATAAATATGATCAAAGTATGCCAAAATGAACAAAACAGGAAATTTTGCGTTGATAAAAATTCGGTTAAACGCGATAAAATTATATAAAAATACTCCGATGAAAAATCCCATTTACAGCCAGATTTTTAACGTTTTGGTCCAACTGCGCGTAGAAACGTAGACCTGGACTTTCATCTGAAATCCGAAATCTCGAATTTACGGGCAAGAGTTAATCCATTTAGTTGGTCGATATCGCTGGGCTCTCTCCCTCTTTCGTTCTCTTAATCTGATTGTTAATAATCAACCTTCAGTGAACATGTGGGCGGCAATACCAAGAGAGGGTGCAGGTTTGTTAATGAAACTATTTGAGCAGTTGATTCAGCTCCGGTTGACCTATGGAAAACAGGACAACGATAACGAAGTTTATTAGTACAAGGGTTGATTTTTGATTAGCGGATTATCAAGATTTCTAATATACATTACGTACACTTCAAAAAAATAGTGATTTTTTTTTAATAAAAAAAAAGTAGTAGTAGTAGATATTTTTGCTACAAGTAGGTACTATATTGGTTTAAAAAGTTTATACCGGCACATATTATAGCTCATTTTTATGCTTTTTACTTACACTAAACTTTATATTTATTAATACAAGATTAATTTATTTGTATAATTAAAAAAAAGCCTGGACAGAAATGTATTTTTAACAGTTTAAAATAATAGTACTCTTTATTTTATAATAATTATTTTCGTCCTGTTTTTTACTACTTTTAATTTCCCGGACTAATCAAAGGGAAAGTGAGGTGAACGAGCAAAAAAAATTGAGATATCGGTGGAAATATCCATTTTGAGGTCCCCTAAGAAGATTGAAACCATTTCCAGCGTATGGTCTGTCTGTATGTCTGTGTGTCTGCGTGTAATTTTCCACGATAACTGCCGAACCGTTTGACCAATCAAGCTGAAATTTGGTATGCAGGTTCGGTGTGTGCTTGGAATGCGACCATTAGTTTTTGGTTTAAATTTCTACAGTAGAAGGTCCTCAAGACCGACATTGATTAAATACAGATGTAACATTTATTTAGTTGTTTTAAATTTTAAGGACAAATAATACACTTTAGTGCAAAATATTGTAGTACAAAGTTTTAGAGCATAAAATTATCTATAACTCTTGTTTCAAACTTTTTCCCGAATTTCCAATAGTTGCGCCACTAGAGGGTGCGTAAAAAATGTGCATGTATGTTTTCTCTAGTTTTTCTTGATTTTGAGGACAAACAATACACTTTAGTGCAAAATTTTGAAATACAAAGTTTTAGAGCATAAAATTCTCTACATCTTTTGTCTTATGCTTTTTCCAAAATTTCCAATAGTTGCGCCACTAGAAGGCGCTTAAAAATGTGCATGTAGGTTTTTTCTAGTTTTTCATGATTTTGGGGACAAAAAATACACTTTAGTGCAAAATATTGTAGTATAAAGTTTTAGAGCATAAAATTCCCTACATATTTTGTCTCAAGCTTTTTCCAGAATTTCCAATAGTTGCGCCACTAGAGGGCGCGTAAAAAATGTGCATGTATGTTTTCTCTAGTTTTTCTTGATTTTGAGGTCAATCAATACACTTTAGTGGAAAATCTTGTGATACAAAGTTTTAGAGCATAAAATTCCCTACATCTTTTGTTTTATGCTTTTTACAGAATTTCCAATAGTTGCGCCACTAGAGGGCGCTTAAAAAATGTGCATGTAGATTTTTTTCTAGTTTTTCTTGATTTTGGGGACAAAAAATACACTTTAGTGCAAAATGTTGTAGTACAAAGTTTTAGAGCATAAAATTCCCTACATATTTTGTCTCAAGCTTTTTCCAGAATTTGAAATAGTTGCGCCACTCGAGGGCGCGTAAAAAATGTGCATGTATGTTTTCTCTAGTTTTTCTTGATTTTGAGGACAAAAAATACACTTTAGTGCAAAATTTTGAAATACAAAGTTTTAGAGCATAAAATTCTCTACATCTTTTGTCTTATGCTTTTTCCAAAATTTCCAATAGTTGCGCCACTAGAAGGCGCTTAAAAATGTGCATGTAGGTTTTTTCTAGTTTTTCATGATTTTGGGGACAAAAAATACAATTTAGTGCAAAATATTGTAGTATAAAGTTTTAGAGCATAAAATTCCCTACATATTTTGTCTCAAGCTTTTTCCAGAATTTCCAATAGTTGCGCCACTAGAGGGCGCGTAAAAAATGTGCATGTATGTTTTCTCTAGTTTTTCTTGATTTTGAGGACAATCAATACACTTTAGTGGAAAATCTTGTGATACAAAGTTTTAGAGCATAAAATTCCCTACATCTTTTGTTTTATGCTTTTTACAGAATTTCCAATAGTTGCGCCACTAGAGGACGCTTAAAAAATGTGCATGTAGATTTTTTTCTAGTTTTTCTTGATTTTGGGGACAAAAAATACACTTTAGTGCAAAATGCTGTAGTACAAAGTTTTAGAGCATAAAATTCCCTACATATTTTGTCTCAAGCTTTTTCCAGAATTTGAAATAGTTGCGCCACTCGAGGGCGCGTAAAAAATGTGCATGTATGTTTTCTCTAGTTTTTCTTGATTTTGAGGACAAAAAATACACTTTAGTGCAAAATTTTGAAATACAAAGTTTTAGAGCATAAAATTCTCTACATCTTTTGTCTTATGCTTTTTCCAAAATTTCCAATAGTTGCGCCACTAGAAGGCGCTTAAAAATGTGCATGTAGGTTTTTTCTAGTTTTTCATGATTTTGAAGACAAAAAATACACTTTAGTGCAAAATATTGTAGTATAAAGTTTTAGAGCATAAAATTCCCTACATATTTTGTCTCAAGCTTTTTCCAGAATTTCCAATAGTTGCGCCACTAGAGGGCGCGTAAAAAATGTGCATGTATGTTTTCTCTAGTTTTTCTTGATTTTGAGGACAATCAATACACTTTAGTGGAAAATCTTGTGATACAAAGTTTTAGAGCATAAAATTCCCTACATCTTTTGTTTTATGCTTTTTACAGAATTTCCAATAGTTGCGCCACTAGAGGGCGCTTAAAAAATGTGCATGTAGATTTTTTTCTAGTTTTTCTTGATTTTGGGGACAAAAAATACACTTTAGTGCAAAATGTTGTAGTACAATGTTTTAGAGCATAAAATTCCCTACATATTTTGTCTCAAGCTTTTTCCAGAATTTGAAATAGTTGCGCCACTCGAGGGCGCGTAAAAAATGTGCATGTATGTTTTCTCTAGTTTTTCTTGATTTTGAGGACAAAAAATACACTTTAGTGCAAAATTTTGAAATACAAAGTTTTAGAGCATAAAATTCTCTACATCTTTTGTCTTGTGCTTTTTCCAAAATTTCCAATAGTTGCGCCACTAGAAGGCGCTTAAAAATGTGCATGTAGGTTTTTTATAGTTTTTCATGATTTTGGGGACAAAAAATACACTTTAGTGCAAAATATTGTAGTATTAAGTTTTAGAGCATAAAATTCCCTACATATTTTGTCTCAAGCTTTTTCCAGAATTTCCAATAGTTGCGCCACTAGAGGGCGCGTAAAAAATGTGCATGTATGTTTTCTCTAGTTTTTCTTGATTTTGAGGACAATCAATACACTTTAGTGGAAAATCTTGTGATACAAAGTTTTAGAGCATAAAATTCCCTACATCTTTTGTTTTATACTTTTTACAGAATTTCCAATAGTTGCGCCACTAGAGGGCGCTTAAAAAATGTGCATGTAGATTTTTTTCTAGTTATTCTTGATTTTGGGGACAAAAAATACACTTTAGTGCAAAATGTTGTAGTACAAAGTTTTAGAGCATAAAATTCCCTACATATTTTGTCTCAAGCTTTTTCCAGAATTTCCAATAGTTGCGCCACTAGAGGGCGCGTAAAAAATGTGCATGTATGTTTTCTCTAGTTTTTCTTGATTTTGAGGACAATCAATACACTTTAGTGGAAAATCTTGTGATACAAAGTTTTAGAGCATAAAATTCCCTACATCTTTTGTTTTATACTTTTTACAGAATTTCCAATAGTTGCGCCACTAGAGGGCGCTTAAAAAATGTGCATGTAGATTTTTTTCTAGTTATTCTTGATTTTGGGGACAAAAAATACACTTTAGTGCAAAATGTTGTAGTACAAAGTTTTAGAGCATAAAATTCCCTACATATTTTGTCTCAAGCTTTTTCCAGAATTTCCAATAGTTGCGCCACTAGAGGGCGCGTAAAAAATGTGCATGTATGTTTTCTCTAGTTTTTCTTGATTTTGAGGACAATCAATACACTTTAGTGGAAAATCTTGTGATACAAAGTTTTAGAGCATAAAATTCCCTACATCTTTTGTTTTATACTTTTTACAGAATTTCCAATAGTTGCGCCACTAGAGGGCGCTTAAAAAATGTGCATGTAGATTTTTTTCTAGTTATTCTTGATTTTGGGGACAAAAAATACACTTTAGTGCAAAATGTTGTAGTACAAAGTTTTAGAGCATAAAATTCCCTACATATTTTGTCTCAAGCTTTTTCCAGAATTTCCAATAGTTGCGCCACTAGAGGGCGCGTAAAAAATGTGCATGTATGTTTTCTCTAGTTTTTCTTGATTTTGAGGACAATCAATACACTTTAGTGGAAAATCTTGTGATACAAAGTTTTAGAGCATAAAATTCCCTACATCTTTTGTTTTATACTTTTTACAGAATTTCCAATAGTTGCGCCACTAGAGGGCGCTTAAAAAATGTGCATGTAGATTTTTTTCTAGTTATTCTTGATTTTGGGGACAAAAAATACACTTTAGTGCAAAATGTTGTAGTACAAAGTTTTAGAGCATAAAATTCCCTACATATTTTGTCTCAAGCTTTTTCCAGAATTTCCAATAGTTGCGCCACTAGAGGGCGCGTAAAAAATGTGCATGTATGTTTTCTCTAGTTTTTCTTGATTTTGAGGACAAGCACTGCATTTTAGTGCTAAATTTTCTTGTGCATAGTTGTAAAGCATCAAATTTTCTTTAACTTTTGTCTTTAACTTTTTATTGAATTCCTCATAGTTTCGCCGCTAGATGGCGAGATAAATACACATTTAGGATTTTCCATTTTTTTTAAATTGAAGGTAAATTATGCTCTTTAATGCAAAATGTTTCAGTGCAAAGTTGTAAAGCATAAAATTCCCTACAACTATTTTATGAAAATTTTTCCCGAATTCCCAATAGTTTTCACACATGATTTTAGGAGATCGTAATTGTAGCAGTGTAATATACAATGTGCGCATGCGCAGCTTATGTAAGTATTATCAACATTGAAATATCAATCACCATCGGTTCGCTATTTTTAATGTGTTCCACAAATTAATGTAATGCTCAGTATTTTGTAATTACAATAATCCTATTCTCTACAGTCGAGCCGGGAAAGTTCTGGGGTGACACAGCCGATTTTTTTATATAGTTACAACGTTCAAATTTGTGGATTTTTTTTAAATTTCAGTTTATAAAAATAGAAATAATTCTTAAACAAGACCTCCTGTAACTAGGCCTCTAATTTAATTTTTTGCATTGCAATAAAAAGAAATGGTAATTAAATTTGCTCAAATTATATAAAAATAACTTTTAACAAATGAAAATATCCTTTCGAGCTCATTTCATGATGAATTTTTAAGTATGAGCATTATATAAACAACATAGCACTGGATTTATTTTTATAAATCTCTCTTTTCTCTAGTGAAAAAATAGCTTAGGAATGATAAATTGTTATAGCGAATTTCACGAGAACACGCTTATTATACGTACATTTTCATATTTCTCCCGAGCATTCCATTAAAATCGTGTGCTAACCAGGAATAGTTTTCCACTTGCGCAGGACTGACGGGTTATTTCCATAAAAGTACGTGAGTTAACTTAAAATATGCCACTCACAAAGAAGAACGCCTATGAAAATAAAATATCCATATCTAGTGGTAGCGATTCTTGATAAATATATACCAACATATGTCCAATACATGACACCACTCTTCTACTATATTGGGTAACCCAGTAATTATTCAGCTACTAAATTATTAATTTTTCTAACAACCTGTAATACATTCGATTAAGCTGAAATGGCCGATATGTGATAGAAAAGGGCAGTATGTGCCCCTGTGGTATCGAGAGGGCTTTTAATTTTCCACACATGAATATAGAGAGGAACGAAATCAGAATTAATTTAAGTAATATACCTTATAATAATCTAGAGTTTGGAAGGTGTTTCATTTAAGGGGCAGAAATAACAAATTGTTGTAATTTATTAATTACATTAATGTCCGTTAGGTAGGCTAGGATTATTATATATTTCACATCTGGGTATTTCAGTGCCATTCAATAGGTATGGGTATGTTAGATTAGTGTGCTCAACATTCTACATATAGTTATTTGTTCTTTTCTTGTCAGACTTGTCCGGTAACGAAGTTTCTTTAATTACCGTGATAATTAAAATATATTAATTATATCGCGTACGGCACTGGATTATAATTCATTTAAAATTATGGGAAAGGCCAGAAACTTCCGCCTAACAGATGTGGACACGCGCGTCCGTGCTTCTTAGACACTGCAATTCTTATCGAACAGGACGATTAAATCCGTTGTCATCAGTTGCAGTGGCTGTCCAAGTTTCAGTGGTAGTTGCAGCTCGAACCAACAACCAGATATAGCTGAAGTACCGGTTCACAGCGATCTTTAAAGACAGGTCAAGCTAAAGCCAAGTTAAATTATAACCGGAACCGTCAATCCGACCACACCACGTCAGCCTGGAAGACGTGATTATACCGTCCGACGTGTTACCGATTAAAGAACCGTGTTGAAGTTTATTTGATATCAATAAAAGCAATTATTCTGATTTAATGAATTTTATTTTTAACATTTAGCAACTATATAAGCAATTATTTTGATTTAATGAATTTTATTTTTAACATTTAGCAGCTATATAACGTCATTATAAATTAGTAGTGAGACTAAGGGGATTCTGGATAATTTTCCGAAACATCCGCTAGATGGCTTGAGTGGCGGTGATGTTATCTGTTATGTCAACTGTCAGTTGTAACGTCATTATAAATTAGTAGTGAGACTAAGGGGATTCTGGATAATTTTCCGAAACATCCGCTAGATGGCTTGAGTGGAGGTGATGTTATCTGTTAAGTCAACTGTCAGTTGTAACGTCATTATAAATTAGTAGTGAGACTAAGGGGATTCTGGATAATTTTCCGAAACATACGCTAGATGGCTTGAGTGGCGGTGATGTTATCTGTCATGTCAACTGTCAGTTGTAACGTCATTATAAATTAGTAGTGAGACTAAGGGAATTCTGGATAATTTTCCGAAACATCCGCTAGATGGCTTGAGTGACGGTGATGTTATCTGTTATGTGAACTATCAGTTGTAACGTCATTATAAATTAGCAGTGAGACTAAAGGGATTTTGGAAAATTTTCCGAAACATCCGCTAGATGGCTTGAGTGGCGGTGATGTCATCTGTCAGGTCAATTGTCAGTTGTAACGTCATCTAGCGGCCGATAAGTGGCGCTAGTGGCACCGCTGTCATCTTTCACGTCATCTTCCGGTTGATGGACGATATACACAGGGATTAATAAGGCGACACATTGCTCCCACCGCTACCTAGAGGTCGATAGATGACGTGACAAATGACAGATGACATGATAGATGACAGACGAAAGTGCCGCCACTATAGATTCAGGTGCTTAACCCATTAGAGCAAGTAAAGACCGCCAAGGCATTGGTCGATACCATAACGACCCCTGGAGAATTTACTCCCCACTGAAGCTGTTCGTGCAAGTGGCCGAGGCAATCAGAAACCTAGACTAAGGCGCCAAAAGACCGCTTGATGACGCAAATACCGTTACAGTTCATTTTTTGATTAGTTTGATGTTTTATTGTCGTTTGTATTCTGGGTTGTTGTGAGTGTAGCTGCTGAATTGGCTAGAACATTTCCGGGGATTGGCAATGCCCTGGTAGGTTAATAGTCTAGAGTATGTAAAGTATCGTTGTATATTTGAAAAAGAGAAGAAGAGGAGCGCTTGCCATATACCATATAACTCTACCGTGAAGAAGCTGCAATATGGGTTCAACATCCAGTAGCGTTGGTAACTATTGCAGCTCCCACACCGGTTTTCGTTTTTCGTAAATTATGAGGTCGTTGCTAAAACTCTTTTTATATATATTACATTAGAAGTATTTGTTTTTTGTATGTGGTTAGATCTAGATGATGAGTTTTTGGTCAAGTAAGGGTCCATGGTTGAATGTTTAGAGTTTAGATAAAGTTCAGATCTGTTTTTTTTCTGGACTCTTTTCTACTCAAGAATTTTGGTCAGACGTGTTATGCTGGGCTGATTTGCAGATCCATTATCTAAGTTGAATAATGGGTTGTTTAGGTTGGAAGGTGTTTGTTGGGATCTTTTCAAGTTGAGGGAGGTTATTGAAGCATCCCATTTGCAATGCGCCGGTTGCTATTTTAATAGCTGCTGTCTAGACGGTCTACACGATGCGTACACAATGTTCCCATGGTCGATCCATGTTTGGATTAGATATTGGTACATTTTAGTGTTCTCCATCGCATGTTTGCTACGCACCTCATTGTGGTAAGAGCTTTTTTGCACTTTGTTGTTCAATATGTTCAGACCAGTGTCGAAGGTCATACCTAATAGTGTAATACTATTGTTAACCATCATTTCTTGTCTTGTTATTGTTTGTTGTGATTCATCATGTCGGGCAAAAGTGGATGCAGCTTGTTTTGTTTTTGAAGAAATATAATCCATATGATGAAGCTATGTTATCTGATCTGTCAATTTCCTCTAAGTGTTTCTATGGATTTTTTTCTACATGTTATTGTTAAATCATCTACATGAACATTTTGCTGATGGATTTGCTAAGAGAAAATTGTCGGCTATAGCAAAAACAGTCATGCTAAGAACCGAGCCTTGCGGGAATGCCACTCTGGAGTATTTTTTACTTATAGTGTAAACATCCCAATTTGCAGTTGAAGAGTAAATTCTGGAGAAGAATAGGATATTTACCACGTAGACCCCATTGGTGTAGTTGACGTAAAATAGCTAATGGATATCGAAGAGTACTGCTCCATTTTAAAAAGGCATCTTGGATGTTATGTGTACCGCTACTACTATTACCGAATTCGGTTTAAAAGCAGATTTCAAGCAATAAGGAGAAACATCGCTGTTGCGCACATATGTCCCCACTAAAATTGCGGAACGCGCTGTCACTGACACTGACTCTTATATCTCCATGAACGCCTTGAGCTTGGGTTTACTCTAATAAAAAGCAACGATAATGAGCTCTTCGCGACTTATTTACCTATTATCTGTGTAAAGGACAATAATAGTTTCTTGGAATTAGGACCAAAGAGGATATTAATCTTTTGAATGGGTATTATTTTTTGTACTAATTGAGTAGTATATAAAATTAAAAGAAGTGATTTGTTCAAAATTGTGGTTTCATCTACTTTTTTTGAACCAATGGGTTTCAGTCTGCAAAAAATATAACAGAAGAAATACACTACCTCACCTACTATTTATTGGTAGTAGGTACTAAAATTACTACAAAAAAAATAGTTTTGCACTTTCCCTTGATACTACACTACAGTAAGCGCCAACTGAGAAGAGATATAAAGCCGCGCATTATTTGGCGAAGTGTTACAGAGCCGTATTCAGTGAGGTCTTAGTTTCAAACTTTCACCAGGAAATATAAATCAAATAACAAATGACTGTTATTTTGAGAAACTACCTACGAGTAGAATGCTAAATGACTAATACATGTTAACACAGAAATAACGTTTTTCTAACAAGAAATTAAATTAGTTGTTCAAGAATATAAAACAATATTAGTAAGAATAATTGGAAGACAGGACATGGCTTTGTATGACGTTTTTTTGGCGGGTTTTCCATACCTCTAAAGTCTATAGTTCATTGTTATAACCCGGCCTGAACCTGTTCTCGAGAGATTAGATTTAAAAATTAGCTACTCGTTGATATAACGTTTAATCAAATTCAAGTAAACTCTATTAAATTTTACTAGAGGGCAGCACTCACTGGAACAAGGCAGGTGCAAAATATTTTATGCAGATATAGAAATTCGCTGTGACCACGACGTGGAATTATCTTTGTCTAATTATCACCTTACAGAATTCAAGTGTGCCTAGCTCGGCCTACAGTCACTCTAGAGTCAATAAATTTATAGTAAACAATAAATAGAGATAAATAAAGAATATAATAAACACGACTTGTAACAATAAAATATTTCACTTGTAACAGGAGTACGACGAAGTTTGCTTTTTTACTTTTTATATATTTTTAGCGTTATTTTGTGCTAAAAAGATGCCCAATTCACTCATTAGTGGTAAATAAAATATTTTCAGCGTTGGTTAGCACATTTTTAAATAGTTTTACATTAAAGTTAATAATGATAACGTATTTTATTTTATAATACACAATTGGCGAGTAGAGGTCACTGAGCATTAGAAAGTTTGACTTGGCGAGAATTCCAGTTTGGATGTTATTCTCTCTCTGAATACAAATTTCATAAAACTAAATTCTTGCTAACATTTAGTGTTGTTAACGAGATTCTAGAAACATTATTTAATCCTGTACAGTTTGAAACTAGACGTGAACATACATTAACAATTGTTCGAATTCCATGTGGAATATATTAAGGTGTGATATGAATGTTATAAGGTTTTAATTGTTGTATGTTTCTACAGAATTATATAAGCGTATTTTTGATACTTCAATCTTCATTTAACTTTCTTTTTTCATATTTTTTATTTATGCCTTTAAAAGAGCTGAGATTTTTACATTTGATCTATGTAAACTTTATAACATATAGGTACAGTAACCGTGGTCCTATTCAACTATCTTCTGTGGAATCGCTAGTAATTGCTTCGAATTCTGCCATTATATTATCATCAATTTCAACAACCTGTTAAGGCTGGTTCATAACAAACTTAACAAAAGTGACGAGAATTAAGAAAGGATATGATTGTTCCAGAAAAAATGAAACTGAAATTGAAAGAAATGCAGCTGAAAGACGAAAGGAAGCTGAAAGACGAAAGGAAGCTAAGAAAATGTGCCACTAAAAACAACTACTTTTTAAATGGCAGAAGTACTTGAAACAAGAAATGAATTGTCCACTATGAAACGATTTCAACAGGACAAAAAAATTAAGACAATTCCATTTCCTCGACTTCTCTGTCCTTTCGATCCGATGAAAATATCCTGCACATTTTTTCATAATATTGTTGGTCCTTTTCATTGAAGTGATCCAGTGGTGCAGTGGTAAAATTAGTAGTGCCGGAACGGTCCGAACCTCCGGGGGATCTGGGGGGTATAGAAAATTTTTTTGAAACTATAACCTCTTAAAACGTGTTTTTATGCATTTTTGAGGTTGAATTTACGAAAAAACATTCAGTCTATTGAAGCTATACTTTTCTATAAACTTTTCAATTGTAAAAGTTTGTAAAAAATTAGAAAATAATTTTTGAACCAAAAGTCCAATAGTGTATATTAATATCTGTGTTGTGTATACTTTAGCAATGCAGTTTGCATATTCACAAATAATGTTTTGAGTTGTCTTTTTATGTATGTTTTATTAGATTGTTATTGTTATGCTGATAGATACTGTAATTACAACTTCTGTCAGTAGATAGAACGTCCTTTAACTTTAAAGATTCAAAACTAAAGGCGATGACGTTTAGAATAAAATTTAACAAGTTGATTTCTTGTACAATTGTCATAATCTAAACGTCATTGTCGTTAGTTACAGAACCGTTAAAGTTAAAGGACGTTCTATCTACTGACAGTTAATTGCTAATTGTAATAAATAAAAATATAACTATTTGTTGGTTGAGGGATTATGAATGAACTAAATCAAAAAACGTACAAAAACTTCATTTAATATTTGAACAAATGTAAAAAAAATCATGTAAAGTATTTCCAAAAATCCTAAGTAGCCTTAAAACGAAACAAATTATATTCATTGACTTAGATCTATGTTAAGTCACAAATATCTTGTAAACGGATTGATTTCCTCGGAGTCAGCTGGTTTAGGCTCTCTCGTTCGGGTGTCGACTGCAGTCCTATGTTTTCGGAGCCACGTTTTCACATATGGTTCAGGATCCCAGTCTCTTAACTTTGGGCCGTGTAGCTTAACGAACGTTAAGCTTGACACATGTGGAATAGTCAGTCTCGATCGGGTGGGTTTTATAATGAGATTCATCAGACTAAACCCTCTTTCAGAATCCGCAGTACTGCAGGGGCTCAGCTTCGTGCAGTTCAACAGAGGTATCACACTGTTTGGAATCCTAGTATAAGTACTATTTTCCAAAAAGTCCCTGTAGCCGTTCTTAATTTTTACTACATTTAACTTGAACCTTTTACACAGATGTTCAATCTCTATTTCTCCAAAACCTATAGGTTTGTTAGTGGGCCACTGGTCAGGTTCGAGCACTTTTAGTTCCTCTATCAGTGTTTCGTAAGCTGCTTGGTGGGATGGCGTGCTTGCCAGGCGGGATTCGTGGCTGGAAACTGTTGTAAACATTCTTTTGTGCAAGTTGTTTATGACGCTTGTTACCAACTGTTGGTGGTTTATGGTTGAGATTTTTTTATTTTCTTTGAGTGAAACAACTCCAAGTTTTCCCTCATTGATAGCTATTTTGGCTTCTAAAGTTTTGGTTCCAGGTTTTTCCTTCATACCCTCGAAAAATCGGATACTTCTCCTTATAAGTTTGTCTGCATAGAAGACAGTTGTTTCCTGGTTTTGTAGGGCTTCTGAAAGCATAGATAACTCAGCTAGAATGTCGTACATTATGGCTAAATTAAACAAACACTCGGGAGATGAGACAAAACCATTGTACAGGGCACGTTCTGTTGAAGTTCTAGTTTTGTGAACCTTAGCTGATTCAAAGTGTTTATATAGTGAGCCGTACCCATACCAAGTGGCAGTCACAGCTCTAAACGAACTTGCAACCCAACGTGTACCTAACACCTTGCCAATTTTGTTTATTTCTTGGTCTAACTCTTTGGCGCATTCTGCTAACTCTCTTTAATTTTTTGTTGATTTACTATAAATAGAATAAAGTTTACCCATAAAAATTTGAAAATGGTTGACAGTTCCAACTTCATTAATTGCGTCACTCAAAGCTAGTTCTAACCGGTGGTTCATGCAGTGCCAAACTATTAGATTAGGATATTTTTTTAGTAGTATTTCAGAAACTAAGTTTTCTTTGAGGTATGCTTCCTCAGACCCATGTTTTCTTAAGCAATTGAGCAGGCTCTCTGCTACAGTGTTAGATTTTTGGTCAGATAGTTCAATAAGAGGAATAAAAAACGAGGAGGGTCCTCTTTAGTAATTTCACATTTCTTCAAATATATGATCAACGTGCTTTTGCTTCCAAGGCTGGTTGATTCGTCTATCAAAACTGATAACTTACCAGTAACTTCTAAAATTTGTTTTACAATCCTTTTTTTCATTTCATTAGATACATGACTTATTATTTCAATTGCAGTTGTTCTAGAATGTAATCCAAAACCTATTTCCACACCATTCAACTTTTGCATTTCCAAAAGACCAAAGTGGTCAGTGCAAGGCCTGTTGTTTTTAGCAATAAAGTAAGCCGTTGTAAACACCGTTTTTGTTGTCATTAAGTGGGACTCGGTCATTACATCAAGAACATTCTCAAATGTTCCTTTCTTAGCCTCAGAAGCGATCCTTTCAGCTGTTAAATGGCCAGCAGAATTTTTAGGTCCAATTTTTTTTTTTTTTAAGGATGTCAATTGAGCTGGTTTGCTTGATCCGTTAAAGGACACTAAATAGCTACGCCATTCTTTGGATACGCTCAAACGCTCTTGTTTGAAAGCACCGAGCTGGACAACTTCTTTACAAATCTTACAACCAAGTTTTCCGTTGCAACAGTCCAACCAATTAAACGCATCTTTCTTACGTTCCCACATTTATTGAGTCCAAATAGAAGGCCAACTATCAATAGGCTTACCAGTCATCAAGTCTTGAGATGTTGAGCTCGCCCTAGCTTCATTTTCGTCGTCAGGAGTGAAGGATGATGTTGTTGGTGTTGGCTCATTATTTGAAGTAGAAGACCATTTGTTTTCACTTACACTCTCCAGTAGGCTAGTACCTCTTACACTACAAACTGTACTTGCGTTGCGTTTCACACCCATCGAAGTACTTCACGGCGATATAAATACGAAATACAGAAAAATTGCAATGAATCATCGAGTAAAATTCCAAACATCTTACTGGCCTTTCCTTATTTTTAAAACACATTTTAGCAATTTATCGAAAAAAAGAAATTTTTTATCCCATTGAAGCAGTACCGGAACGCCGTTCCGGCGCGTTCCGGCACCACTGCACCACTGAAGTGATCACAAATAAGTATGAGGAACTAAAATATACTAGGTAAGGCATAAATCATCAAATATTTTCATCTAGTAGCCTAATTTTTTTAAATAATTGCTCAAAATGAAACCTAACCTTATTCGTTCTAATATTTATACATAAATTAAGCTACAAGCTTCAGTAATTCTCTGCTATAAACATGTTTGAATAATAAAATAAAAATAAATTTATGTGCGTCAGTCTTGGAGATTGAAGAGGCCACTTTAACTTCGGCATTCGATCCGCCTATTGGAATACTCTTTATTCAGGCAAACCGTTCAGTCGAAATTCATCAGGATTTTTTCTCTAAAATCTCCAAAATTAGAATTGGATAAATTTCACTGGAATATTATCCAGAAAATACAAACTAATTCATATTTGTTTTAAAATTAATAATATTAATCTTTCAGTCCATTATTGTACATTTTAATATTTTATAATCTAAAAATATATTTAAAATCAACACAATATTATTCCGTCTTTCTCTCAGAACGAATGTTGCTATGGATTCTTATCTTTCTCTCATATTATTCCATCATTATAAGAGACCAAAAATATAGATATGTTTCTTCCCTGCTATTTACGTACCACGTCACATGTCTTATACCAATAAAAAACTACCAACCCTGCTCTCCGTTAAGGGTAACCATCCGCTTTATATTTGTAATGCGTTGGTAAAGGTTTCGTACTTTTACTCTCATTTTTTTATTTTTGATCTTAAGAAAAAAATTCTGACATAAATGTATTCACAAAATGTAACTACGTGTTATGGTCACGGCAGATTTTTTAAAATTAGTTCAAAAAAAAAGTTTTTTGGATGTAAACATTGTCGTTTTTTTATGACTTTTTTATTTACTTGCTGTAACGTAATTAAATATTTATTTGAAAAATTAACTGGACAATAACACGTAAAATTCTTTTCTGAATCCATATATGCCAATTTTTTTATTTTGCGTTGAGATTTGTAAGAGTTATTATTTAATTACGAACACACTGCAAATTCTGATTTAGCACTAAAAATGGTATTGTAATGTGGCGCCTTCGCACTCTGCGGAGTATATGAAATCATTTCTGGGCGGAGCATACTGAGAACGTATTTAGTATTTTTAAAGAAAGAATTATTATATTTCCAAGTTTCATTAGTGGTTATAAAAACAGTTTTATATTAGAGAACTAGAATTTGCTGTTTAAAAGTCTTGTGATTATTTTCTAAAAAATGTCATTATTTCTTTGAAGTATTTTAAAAATTAATTTTGTATTTAAATTACTGTTTACAACAAAAAACAACTAACCAAATATGAATATTAAGGAATTAAAATAATCATGCACTTGCTGAATAGTTGAATAAACAATAATCCGCCGGCAAAAATTTTTTATCCCAATTCTCTTTTTAATTATGCTTTCGTTAAATAACAAATTTTTTATACATATATTTTTTATACGTTATAGTTTAATTTCGAATGATTAAAATTTTTAAAAACTTTTGCCATTGTTGCCAGATTTATCAAAAGTACTTTTTTTCATTTTTTTTTAAATTACCAATATAATGCATTTTTATGAAAACTTACAGTATATGAAACTTGTTGACCATAAAATTTTCTACACATTTTGTCATTACCGTTTTTTTGAATTCCTCGTAGTTTCGCCGCTAGAGGGCGTGAAAGAAATTAATATGCGACTTTTTTAGATTTTGTGATAAAATTATGGATTTTTATGAAAATTTACAATTGTAGAAAATAAAATTTTCTGCAAATTTTGTCTTTACTTTTTTTTCGAGTTACGCATAGTTTCGCCGCTGGTTTTTATTTTAATTTTTAAGCAATTTTAAACTTTATTAAATTATTATTTTTTAGTTAAATTTTAATACTAAAAATTTAAAACAAACATCTTTAAATTTGCAATAATTAAATTTAATATTTATAATTATTTTCAAATTTTTTTTACAAAAATTGTGGAATTTTTTAAAAATTAGCTAGTAACATTTAAAATTATATTACGATTTTCAACTAAATTGAATAACTTCTAAAATACTAAAGTTATTGAAATAGGAGTTTCACCATTCAAAAGATAATTTAAAACTCTAAATTTAAAATGTATTGTAGTTTCTTAAAATTTAGAATTGTAATTATTATAGAAAAATAAAGATTTTTTTAAAATTTTTTGTAATTTCGTTTTATCAATAGGTATAAAATAAATGAAAAAAGTAAATAGCATCTCCAAAAAGGATCCAAAAGTACTATGTGTGTAAATTATTTCATAATTTTAACATAGTATTTGTAAAATTTATAGCAAAAAATTAAAAAATTAAAACAATCCAATGCATTTTTGACAAAAAATTTGATTTTTTTTTAGTTTTTTAAACTAACCTAATTAATGTATTTTGTTCCAGAAATCCTAAAAAAAGGTCTGTTTCCCATTTTGAATATAATTGAATGAGATATTAATTATTAATTAATTAAAATTATTCGAAAATAGATTTTATTTTTTTTAAGGTTAATATTATTATTAAAAATTTAAAAAAATACCCTTAAATTTGTAGTAAAAAACTCTATAATTTTGGTTTTTTTCAAAATTTTATTTAAAAAAATGTAGAATTCATATTTTTTTTTTGTTTAAAAAAAATTGAATAACTTTAAAAATATTAAAGACATTAAAATGGGATTTATACCATTCGATAGGTAATATAAAACTCCAAATTTAGAAAATATTTTAGTCTCTTCGAATTTAACGTTGTAATTATTATAAAAAAAAATTAAATTTTTGTCCTTTTGTTTTATCGAAAATGGTAAAACAAATGAAAAAAATAAATAGTACATCGAAAGAGATCAAAAAGTACGTTATGTGTGAAATATTTCATAATTTTAAAATAATACTTGTAGAAATTATACAAAATTATAAAAAGTTAAAACATAATTTTTAGAAAAAAATTATTTTTTTTTAAATTAGTTTAGTAGGAGTGTTCGGAAAGTTGGGTGGGATTAGCCCTCATTTTTGCTTTTTTAAATATAATTTTCTTTTTTAAATTTATTTCATTCTGAAAAATTCTCATAATTATTATAATATTCTAGAAATACTTGTCAAGGGGGTTGAAAGGTCTCGCTTTTTTTCTGTATACCTGACCTTCAACTTGTTTTTAAAGATAACAAGTGCGATTTTAAACAACAAAAATTTTTTTAGAAACGATTTTTTTCTTAAAAATCATTATTTTTTATACTTTTCTCTTTATATTCTATTTTTTCCGATTATTTCCAATTTTTTTTCTCATTTGTCCAAATATTTCTCTTTTTTCCTATTTTTTCTTCTTTTTTTAGTTCTTTACTATTTTTTCCTGTGTTCTATTTTTACCCATTTTTTCAATTTTTGCCTATAAGTATTTAAGTATTTTCCTTTTTTTCTAATTTTCCCCCATTATTTCCTATTTTTCTCTTTTTTTCCCATTTTCTCCAGTTTTTTTCATTTTTTCCTGTTTCTTCTTTTTTCTGATTTTTCTGTTTTTTCCTATTTTTCCTATTTTTCCTATTTTTCCCATTTTTCCTATTTTTCCTTATTTTTCGCTATTTTTCCCTTTTTTTAAATTTTTTTCTATTTGCTACTTATCCAAAAATCGCTTATCGCACCTAGATAAGTATTCACTTTAAAAATAAAATTATAGTAAAGAAAAGTAAAAACTTGTTTCTAAAAAAAATTTAAAAAAATTTTGCAGTGTTTGGATCTTTTTCCAATTTTCGATATCTGCAATATTTTTCAAGGTATCCGCAAAAAAAACCAACACATCTTTTTTATTAAATTGTTTACAACTTTTAAACTATTTGTTTGCGAGACATGAAACACAGCGTAAATTATATCTACATAAAATTATCCATCCAACGATACTTTGCTCATAATTTTATAACCCGAACTTTACAAAATAGCACTTTTGACTAGAATAGATGTGTATAAATCAAAAGAAAAATATCCAATTCAAAAATTTACAATTACCAATATATTCTGTTAATATTTTTTAATTTACAATCACATTTTTTATTAAACTATAAATATTTCGTTCTAATTTATTATTATGAGAATAAACAAAAAAAATGTTAAATTGGGTTATTACAACTGAAATTTTAGTAAACACATATTCAATATTTTATAAAAATTCTTATAAAAGAGTATTGTGTTTACATTTTTAAAAATATTTTCTTTTGCTGACGGTAATTCTTTTTTCGATAGTTATATGCATAAAAACAACCTTTTGTTACATCGAAAAATATAAATTCTAATCTCTTCCACATTTCATAATAAATAACCTAACCTACCCTTGAGCTAACCATTTTTACTATGCGATAAGTATTCACGAATATTAAAAATGCGAGTTCGGCCCTGACTACTTGCAAACTCAGAGAATTGTATCCGCCCATCAGGCACTTCGAACCTACCTCGTTTCTTACCCCTGCGCGTCTGTGAAACTAGCTTGTCTACGAATAGCTAGCCTTAAAAATCAGAGCACACACGCTCTCTCGCATCCAGACAGTGAATCAAGTCAGTCATGCCTTTAATAGAGCAAAAAAGTTTCTTCATATAAATAAAACAGCGGGTTAACCGTACCTAAAAAGTTTTTTGAATTTTTCATACTAAAAAATGTAAATAGTTTTTTACAGTGAGTGAAGTGATTGAGTACAATTTAAATATTCATGTTTTGGTTTCATAATTTAACATAATGTGCCGCTTATATATAAAAATGGAATAAAATATTACGTTACAATTTCAAATTCATTCATATTCTTTTAACTTTTACCCAAGAAGTTTGGTCCTTCGAAATTCTGGATTTATGTTAACACGTTCGCCGTCTAGTATTCTTAAAACATTTATGAATACGTATATTCATAATTCGTTTAAAAATTGCGATTTAGTATTTGTTTCGCTAATTATGTTACTAAGATATGGTTCCAGATTCTCAATTGATTTGGTTTTTTTAAACTTTAATCCCAAAACTGTTACTTCTCTTTGATTATTACACAGCCCCACAAAAAAAAAAGTTCATACACAAGAGAGTGACATATGTATTCCCATATATTTTTCGACGCTGAATCCGATCCCGAGCTCAGAATTGGGCCTACACGTCTGGAATTGGCCGCAGGTGCCGAAAATGGCCTGAAATGCGGTTCCCGGGATAAGGCGAAGTCAACGCTGAATTTTGGAGCTAAAGCCGGATTTGTTCTCGAAAAGTTTATGGCAAACTGAAATTCCGGGTTTGGGTCCGGGAAAATGACCCCTTGGAGCGGGAAAATCCTGTTTTGGACGTCCCGTTCGCGACTGGTATTTTCATGGACTTTCCAATTCTGGAGCTGAGACTGGGTTTGAAAAGTGTTTGGTCAGCTGAAATTACCAGTTTGGGTCCGGGAAAATGGCCCATTGGGGCCGGAAAATCATATTTCGGACGTACCATTCGCAAAAGTGGGATTTTCATGTATTTTTCAATCCTGGTCCTTTCAGTATGCTCAAAAAGTTTTTGGACAGCTGAAATTCCCAGTTTTTGTCCGGGAAAATAGCCCATTGGGGCCGGAAAATCATATTTTGGACATACCAGTCACAACAGTGGTATTTTCATGTGTTTTTCAATTCTGGACCTGATTCTGTGCAGATATATACATGCAGATATAGGCAGGTGAATCAAAATTCTCTCGGAAGATGTCGTGTCACCCAAAAAGAGTAAGCCGCTAGAAAAATTTGTTAATGAGAAGTTAAGAGAACATGAGGCTTCGGAATTAATCAGTGGTATTTTTGTTCGTATATAATTTCCTTCTATTTTATTGCACGATATTGTTTTGTTTCGTTTTTGTATTTGATTTTGTCCTGTTTTGTTGCATGAACATATTATTTTCCCGGACCCATCAAAGGGAAAGTAAGGTGAACGAGCAAAAAAAATCGAGATATCGATGGAAATATCCATTTTGAGATCCCCCTAGAAGATTGAAACCATTTCCAGCGTATGGTCTGTCTGTGTGTCTGTGTGTAATCATCCACGATAACTGCTGAACCGTTTGACCAATCAAGCTGAAATTTGGTATGGAGGGTCGGTGTGTGGCTAGAATGCGACCATTAGATTTTGGTTTAAATTGGTACGGTAAAAGGTCCTCAAGACCGACATTGATTAAATACACATGTAACAATTTTTTACCTATTTTTAAATTTTATAGACAAACAATACACTTTAGTGCAAAATATTGTAGTGCAAAGTTTTAGAGCATAAAATTCCCTACAACTTTTGTTTTAAGCTTTTTCCAGAATTTCTAATAGTTGTGCCACTAGAGGGCGCGTAAAAAATGTGCATGTATGTTTTCTCTAGTTTTTCTTGATTTTGAGGACAAACAATACATGTCAGTGCAAAATGTCGTAGTACAAAGTTTTAGAGCATAAAATTCCCTATAACTTTTGTTTCAAAGTTTTTGCAGAATTTCCAATAGTTGCGCCACTGTAGGGCGCGTAAAAAATGTGTATGTAGGTTTTCTCTAGTTTTTCTTGATTTTGAGGACAAACAATGCATTTTAGTGCAAAATTTTCTGGTGCAAAGTTGTAAAGCATAAAATTCCCTACAACTATTGTATGAATATTTTTCCCGATTTCCCAAAAGTTTTCACACATGAATTTAGGAGATGCTAATTGTAGCAGTGTGATATACAACGTGCGCATGCGCAGCTTATGTTATTATCAACATTGAAATATCAATTCGGTAGACGTATTCAACATCGGCTCGCTATTTTTAATGTGTTGCATAAATTAATGTAATGCTTAGTATTTTGTAATTAAAATAATAATAATAAATAACATATTCTCTACGGTCGAGCCGGGAAAGTTCTGGGGTGACACAGCTGATTTTTTTTCTTGTTCTTGATTGTTTTTGGTTGCACCTTGTTGATCCATTTTTTATTACAATGTACCCTTTTTAAATGCAAGTTTTGTTACTGTTAATTTTCTTATCGCATGTATTTTTTGCAAGTTTTCTTATTTTTTTACAAATTTCGTTATTGTTTTTTGTTTGAATGTTTTGATATTGTTTTTTGAATGTTTTGTTATTGTTTTTTTGTTGCATGTTCTGCTATTATTTTTTATATACGTGTCCATAGATGAAACCGACAAAACTTAGGGGGTTATAGGGACTGCCAATATGATTGCAAAAAGTCATATACAAATGTCCAAAACCGCTTCGTTACTGATATACAGTGTGATTTGTAAATTTAGATAAAAAATTCAATCCGCCATATTAAATACAGGGATAACCCGATATGATTTAGATTTGGTACATGAATTACACTAAATTAATAAATAAGTAGCCCTTTGAACGAAACCAATATCAGGACCGGAATATCCTTTTTGTTCCATCTTAAGTTCTTGTAAGAATAACTCACCCTGTATAATGTTTATCAAAAATCTGAGCTCAGATTCGAAATATACGGAAAAAATCCTTGTTAAAAAAGTTTCTGGCACAATTTCAGTTATTCCGTAATAAATTATGATGTCAAATGTTTTCACTCGAGAAATTAATTTTCGGATAAAGTGCCATCAAAAATGGTTTAATATAATAAAAAATTTCGAAACCAAGACATAAATATTGTTATTTTCTTTAATTAGTTCGTAGTAAAATTTTATAAAACACTCTCATAACAAAAAAAAAGGGAAGAATAAATCCGTATCAACAAATTGTTGTGCGTTGTGTTGTACTTTCATAAATTCAAAATTAGTAAGCAAATATAATTTATAAAAAATTCAGTACAGTCCTTTTTGAACATATTCCTATCCGCTTTTTTTAGCAGATTTTGAATCTGCGATCAGAATATTGATAATTATTATACTAGAACAGTTATTCTTACAAGAAATGACTCATTCCGGTCCTGATACGAATTTATTTTTTCGTCTTTTCTTGGGTTATGAAATTATTTTATAAAATTTTACTACGAACTAATTAAAGAAAATAACAATATTTATGTCTTGGTTTTGTAATTTTTCATTATAATAACCCATTTTTGATGGTATTTTATCCAAAGTGAGTTATTCTTACAAAAACTTAAGATGGAAGAAAAAGAATATTCCGGTCCTGATATTGGATTCTTTCAAAGGGCTACTCATTAAGGCAATTTAGTTTAATTCATGTACCAAATTTAAACCAAATCGGGTTATCCCTATATTTAATATGGCGGATTGAATTTTTTGTCTAAATTCAAAAATCACAGTGTATATCAGTAACGAAGCGGTTTTGGACATTTGTATATGTCTTTTGCAATCATATTGGCAGTCTCTATAAGTTTTGTGGGTTTCATCTCTGGACACCCTGTATATATAAGTAAATGAGAGATTCCAATCGACCAAAGGTATTCCAAACACAGTATGACTTCCGGAATTTAAAAGTACATGAAAATACCAATGTCTCAATTGAGACGTACAAAACACGATTTTCTGGCCCCCAATGGTCATTTTCCCGGACCCAATCCCGGAATTTCAGTTGGCCATAAACTTTTCGAGCACAAATCCGACTTTAGCTCCAAAATTCAGCGTCGAACCGCATTTCAGGCCATTTTCGGCACCTGGATCCAATTTCAAACGTGTAGGCCCAATTCTGAGCTCGGGATCGGATTCAGCGTCGAAAAATACATGGGAATACATGTGTCACTCTCTTCTGTATGAACTTTTTTTTGTGGGGCTGTGTTATATGTTTGTGGTTCACCAATCGGCATTTTATTTTCTATAAAAGCTCTTTAGTTGTATTACATTTAATGGTCTATAATATTGACATGACTAGCTAACGAATAATGATAAGGGTTACTATCACTTTTGTATGAAATTTTACGATTGTATAATGATATTATCAAAACACCCACCAACAAATCGCTGCAATATAAATATCTGGAATGATGTAGGAAGATACCAGGACAGAGACAAGCAAATTTCTTTATAAAAGAGTATTTATCTAGATTATTAGCAGATCAGGAAGGGAGCCTGCAAATAGTGGGTCTACTAATAGGACATTGCTGGCTTAACAAGCACAATGAATCAATATAGACTTGTATAATAATACCAAAATGATAGATAATCATGACATCTATCGTATTGTTGATGGGTACCACCGGGCTAGCAGTTTAGCAGAATACAATTCTGTAAACGCGTCTATCCAAGTACAACTTAGATTGCCGAAGATGGAGGATACCCATCAACCATCATAATGCCTAGGTGGGAGCGGGCACCTCGCAATAAAATCAAAAACAAATAGAGTAAGTTTTTGAAACTATACATTCCGACCATTACCATACATGTTTCATCCTTATAGGAATCTTCAGTGGCACTTTATCATAATCATTATTTCATCAGAATCCACGCTCATAGATTTTGCTCGGCTTATTAAAGAAACAGTTTTTTACAATATTATTATTATTATAAACAACCTCATTTTTTACATAATTATTATGACGCTGTGGTTATGGCAGATTAAATATGTGATTGGCCGATGAAGTAACAATTTCGTGAAAAAATGGCTGGTGAACTGTTTTGCGTCTGGAAGAGAGAGATGAGATTATTGTAGGTGCATGATTTGTACGAAAACAAGTCCATAAATAGATATGATTTGTATAAACTAGAAAAATGTAGTTGTGTAAAAGTACATTTGAGAGTTAGAAGAGTTTATTTGACGTTTGATTTATTTGTTCTGGAAAATTTATTTATTTGATTTAGTTAAATTTCTTCGAACCATTTTTTAAATATACACAAAACAAATTTGTCTTATTATTATGATTATGATTTTTATTTAATTGATTCTCGATTAGAAATAGTATGTATCGGTAAAATTTAGACGTGATGATTTATTAGATTGTAAACTAGCTTCAGCACAATACATAAACATGTATAAGTAAGCTTCTATTTATTGTGCACATAATTCATGAAAGATCAAAGCTTTGTACATGTGCCGAATACGCCAAATATGCCAAATTTACATTTGCAATTCCGTTTCTCTCGAAACTGGGGCTTTTCTACTCCTTTAATACTGATTCAATATTTATAGAGTTGTCTAGTTACAAGACATGAGTAATCATTCATTCGGTATTGCTCAAGAGTATTTCTCTGGTAGAATATATATTTTTTTAATTTAATCCAGCTTTTATTCTAATTTCCTTCTATTGTGTTTCCTACTTCATTAATTTAATTTAATGCTGATATAACCTTATTTCATTTTATTCAGTATTATTAAAACACATATTTCAGTTATTAATTAATATTTGAGGTAGTAAAATGCTCTTGTTGTTTTACACCGTTTCTTGTCTAACAAAGCATTTGGCGCTTTTGGTAACTTTTAAATTTATCTGGAAAATGTACCAGACAAAGCGCAAACAACATTTAATTAGTTGGAAAGAAGGTTTAAAATCTGGAGTTTATTTTTAATTAAAATGTATGTAAAAGTAAACAATAAGAAAAAAATATTACATAATAGAATTATATGTTCCCTATTCTTTATTTGAATATTTTAGCTAAATAAAATATTTTTGAATTGTACTTTAGGAACTTTTCAAAGTACGGTACTGTTCCAAAATATATTATAGCATTGGACACTTAATATTGAAATGAAATCAGTAGAAATGGCTATTATACGAAAGTGTCAAATGACTGGTGCACAATATGAATTTAAAATATCCTTAAATGACTAAATCCAATCCTTCGAGCGCATCTCGCTAGTTACTCACCATTACTTGCACATTCCGACCATGTCCAGGTCATATTCCATCTTTATTACTGCCCCATCATGGAGAAAGTAGTTTACCCTTAAATTATTATCTCTTGTGCTCGCTTCAACGTTTTTGCTATAAGTACCCGTAGAATAAAAACAAGGGGTTAGAGAGGAAACATTTTATGCTTGATTGATGCTTACAACAAGAACGTAATATTTCATGGATGATTATGAAGGGTGGAAATTTTAAGTTCGTTCTTGTTAAAAAGAGAAGTGAACAGTCATCGCTGTGTTGTAAATTTTATACCTATATATCGTTTAATCTAGTGTATGACAACACATATTATTTGTTCCAAAATATAAAGAGATACTTATTTATAATAAATTATATTTTCGACACGTCTACTAGTAGATACAAAATATAAAATTTTTTATTTCCTCTGTATTTTATCAAGCTCTTCATAATAAATTATAATGCATTCCTTTAATAATAAATATAATATAAAAACGTACTTCAATTTTCAGTTGAATGTATTTTTTTTTATTCAGATAAATCAAAATTCCTCTTTATTATTTCGTTTCACCATGCAATTTTTATGAGCTCTTAATTAAACATTTTGACATTTATTTTCTTGTCGAAAAAATATCTTTATTACCGTACTACAATTGTTGCTCTATTTCTTTGCTTCAATAACATTATTTAACTTACCTTCATTTGATTGTCGAGTCGTCTTTGGCCAGGACAATTCGACAAACTGCACTTATCTGATTATTTAGTATATATTTGGTTATATTTTTCACAATTGTTTGTTATAAATTTTTATTATACTGATTGTAGTGTAAAAAAATCATTTTTTTCGTTCATTATAACTATTTTTTCTCATTATATTGATTTAACTGATCATTGTCAAGTATTCAATTTGTTAATCTTAGTTATTTGTATCTTTTTTAATACATTTTTCTTTGTAACTAACTATTCTTTTACAAACTTTGATTTTCATTTGTTTGATGCCCTGACAATCTGTGTGAGACAATTTCAATTCTATCAGTGTGTAAAATTTACGAAACTCTCTCTTGTGATCTCTAAGACAATATCTTAAACAAAAATCAGTGAAGTTGTGGTCGTACGTGTAGCCACACATTAACTCTTGTGGGTATTTTGATCAGTGCAAACGGCCAAATGAGTTTGCGGTCATTAACTCTGAAATTTTTCTGTTTTCATGTGAAACGTTTTTTGGGATCTATTGGCTCATTCACAACAACAGAAAAAGCGCTCTGTGAGCGCTCTTAAAGACCACTCATAGCGAGGACCATCCCTTTGGCACATCACGCAGAACTTGTGCCTCATGGACACACCACGTCAATGCTAGGACACACACGCTGCTGCTGTCACACTCCAGGTGGCTCATCCAGAATTTGACGTCTCACCTGTCGCCTCTGGACGATTCTGGGTAAATCCTAAGGACTGTGCAGAACGTTACGAAAATTTTCAATCAATAATTTTTTTATTAATTAAATTCACTACTATTTCTTTATATCTGTTTCATTTTTGACACCTTTCCAGGAAATTAATTTTTTTGTTTGATCAACAACTAAGCAATTAAATTATTTAGTGGGGAATCAACTTGTCGGGATCCTTCAGACAGACATAATAGGAAAGTGGCGCTCAGGCAATTCAATTATTTTGCAATATTATTAAAAATAATTTTAACTCACTTATCCATCCTGAGTCATAAATTAGAGCTAGCTATTCATTACCAACACATTGTAACTTAAATCTCATGATACTAAAAACTGGTTACAATTTGACTTTGACCCCGATCTTGACCTTGTCGTCGACAAATACGAACACATATGACCTTTAAATTTGCTGAGAGAGGGGAGCATGTGGTGTATATAAAGCAATTGATGCAACTTATCCAACCTTCCAAGAGCCTTTCTTTTTGGGGACTTGAACGCCAGACATACACAGTTTGGCGATCATGACCTCAATAGGAATGGTATTCTTCTCACAAATCTGCTAATAGACCTTCCCATCGCAAGAATACTCAACACCTCTCCTACCTTCATTGGACCTCGAGGGAGCTCAATCGTTGACCATATCCTGATCACAGACAGATGCAGAGCTATGGTTGCCGATTGGTGCTTCATCGGGGCCTTAATTACCTCAGACCATTAAACCCCGATCGTCGAAACTAACCTTTCCAATCCTATCCAATTCTAACCAATTCCAAATACGTTCCCAAAAAAAAAGCAGATTGGACCCTATTTCAGAGAACTATCACTGAAAACCTGCCAGCAAATCCTGTTATCGACTCAAATGAGGACATCGATAACCTGGCAACCTCCCTCAGCAACATCATCTCCCAGTCCCTTGATGCTGCTGTCCCAACCATCACAATCAACACTGGACAAAAACTACTCCCCCCGGACATACTGTCCAACATTCGGCGGAAACGCCAAATCTACCGCCAATTTGTGAGAAACAGGGATCCCGTCCTTAAAACCGAGTGGAATTGGCTGAATGCCTTGGTAAGGCTTCAGATTAACACTTATCGTCAAGATAAGTGAGTTGAGGTCACTTCAGCTCTAGGTTTTGGCACAAATTATTGGTCCTCACTCTTCAAAAGACCAAACCTACATCCCATCTACTGGTAGATGGACAAGTCCTCTACACTCCTGAGCAGAAGGCCACTGTATTCAAAGGCCACCTCCAAGAAACAATGACAAACCCAGTCAATCCCAACTTTAATCAAAACTTCCTGGAAGAAACCGACCTTCTACTCCACAACATCCTCTCCACCCCCAATCTTCCTGCTGCTCCCCCAATCCCTGATCCTTTACTCACTCCTTTCACCCCAGAAGACATTGCCTCGGCGTGTCAGAAGGGGAGAAACTTAGCCCCGGGCACTGACCGCATCAAACGTCAGGCCCTGAAAAACCTCCCTGCCACCATCCTTCCTATTCTCACCCTCCTTTTCAATTCGTGCCTTCAGCACTCCTTTTTTCCATCCAATTGGAAAATATTCCATAAAATCCTCATTCCCAAGCCCCACAAGATCCTCACCTCTCCCAATTCCTACAGGCCTATATCCCTGACGAATGTCCTGGGTAAGGTCTTTGAGAATCTTCTCAAGGATCGTATCTGGGATTTTCTGGGTGAAAGGGGAACGATCCCCCAATTCCAACATGGATTTAGGTCTGAACATTCCACCCAAGACGCACTAGTGAGACTCCACTCCCTCACTTCCAAATCTCTAAACCTCGGTCAATGTGCGTCGTCAGTCTTCTTGATGTCCAGAACGCTTTCGATCAGGTCTGGCATGCTGGACTTGTTCGGAAGCTTGCTGGCATCGGCATCCCTCCCCAATTCACCAAACTTATCCATTCCTAACTTTCCCATCGTTCCATCATCGTTAAAGTCGGCTCCTCCAAATTAGATCCCTTCACCCCACTAGCTGGAGTCTCCCAAGGTTCAGTTTTGGCCCCAGTGCTGTATGTCATATACACGAACGACATCCCCCTCCACCCAACTCCTAGCCAGGAAATCCAACTGTACGCGGACGACACGTCCATCTCCGCTACAGCACCCACCACAAGAGCTCTACATAACAAAACCCAACAGATGCTAAATGATTTCTCGGAATGGTGTAGTAACTGGAGGGTTTACCCTAAACCCACAAAAAACCCAACTCATCATCTTCAGACATCCTTCCCTTTCTAATAGACGGGGCCAATCTCTCAACGACGTTGAGCTGAGACTCTGGGGGGAGAGACTCGTGCTTAATTGGTCAATTGAAGTCCAAAGAACTCTCAACGGAGATCGGGCGCGAGCCTCCCTCATCGGAGTCTTGGGGGAGGAATTGGGAGATGCAACCTTATAACACTCCTCCACACCCACAAAACCTTCATCAGACCAATCCTTGATTATAGAGCCCTAAACCTATCCACTCTTCCTCGTCATCTACTTCACGCCATTACGGCAACGGAGACGAGGATCCTCCGGAAATGCGCCTACCTCCAGTGGCGGAATCATTTCAATGAATTATACGACCACACTAATATCACTCCTATTATCCACAGATTAAAAGACCTCCAAGGAAGGTACGTCAGGAGAACACTGACCAGTTCCAACCCACACGCCCAAGAAACACTAGGAACAAGATGGACAGATGGAAGGAATGGAAGACCTCTACCCAAGAAACCAAGAAGAAAACTACCTCTCAACCGAACATAAAAGTTCTACAAGAAGCCAAAGATCTTCCGGTCGAGCTCCTAGATCTCTTAGAGAGGAGGCTCCTCTAAGCATCAGATGAGCTGGTCACCCCATTGACGTCCCAGGACACACTGCTCCCCTTGTGCAGAGCGATCAGGGTAGAGTCCTGCACTACTTCACGCATTGAACCAGCATGAAGTGTCTTTAAAAGATTCCCGCCTCCACAACTCAGGATAATAGTTGTAATACAAACAAAAAAAAACTTATCATTATTCACTAGTGAATAAAGAAATCAATATTCACTTGTGAATAATGGATATTGTTATTATTTAGTAAATTCTTGTATAATGAACAAATAATATATGAGTCATGGATTAAAATTATTTTACTTTTACACTATAAAAGCTGTGCCTAAAATATTATTATTATATTATTTTACTTTTAGCAAGAGCCATCTGGTATCGAAAATATAGTTTTACTCTGACAGTGTGATTAGTTATAGTTCCGGGGAATGGTCGGTATTTCAGAAACATAAAAAATCCGACAATAATAAAGGTCGCGTACTGCTGCTGATGTTTTCCTCTAAAAGCAATAACTCACAAAATGAAATTCTCAGAGTGACAATTTCAACGTAAACCATTTATAACGAAAATTTAAAAAAAAATTACATGAAGTTTACTTACAGAGTAAATAAGTCAATAAATTATTTTTCTATTTGGCTTCTTTATTGAAGTTTTAATGAAATGAAAATTTTGATAGAGAAAAATTAAAAATCAAAATAGAAAGTACATTTTTGTACATTACCATACATGTTTTATCCTTATAGGAATCATCAGTGGCAAATATTTACATAATCAATCTAATATTTCCTAAACAAACTATAAATATTTAATTAAATTTAGGATCGTTCCTTATGACAGTTTTCAAATTTACTTTTCATTTTTTACCAAAAAAAAAAAAACCCAACAACCTCTTTTATCATTTTTATTTACGTGGTCACTCAATCATATTTTTATTTAAATATATTATACTCAGTAGCGTATCACATGTAATTTATTATAAGAAATACTCGGTATAAACAATATAGTATCAATTTTGTTTTTTTTTGGAAGTGGAGTGAAGGGGGAGTTTCAAAATATGTACAGCATGATTAAAAAATATGTAAATTATCATAAATTTTTGAAGAATTTCATTAATAAGTTAAATACACTCCTCTAATTTTTCTTTTCTTTTTCATAATTTTTTTAAAATTTTGAGAGATCTTAAATTTTTGTTTTCCTTATTTGATATTTTTGACGTGAAAACGAAATCTTTACTTCAATTTTGAAGTTAAGCCTTGCTTGTCTATAAGGATGATTCCTGATTTTCAGGACGGTAAAGTAAAGTATTAAATCGAGTGAATTCGGTGAATGCGATCGCACGTTTATCAAAACGTAATCCTATTAAATCTCAACTTTCCAACATTCAATTAGGAAGGTGAATAGAGTGCTGCCTACTTCATTCATTTCCAAAAACCATAATTTTACTTTTAGTATTTTGCAGCTGACGGATAACGGTTTATTATGTAGAGTTCAACACCTTATTATTTTTCATTGATTTTTATTAAACTAATTTTTGCGAAAAATCTTTATCAATTGTAACTAAAAGAACACTTATAAGTATGGAATAAATAAATTACCTTAAAATTTATCTAGAAATTGTCTCTCTTTTACTTTCAACGAAAGTAATTTTATTTCGAATTGAAAAATCACAAAAGTCTTATTTACTGAAAATAGACCGCACTTGAACAGAGAACGAAGTTTAAAGAGAAATTTTTTGCTTTTTTTTTAATCTGTTCAGAGCAATCGAAACCGGGATGTACAAATAGAACTCTGTTTTCTCAAAGAATCATTGGAAACAAGACGTTGTATCACATCTTTGTAGAACGTGTCATTAGAAACTTTTGTTAAAATAAATAACATTCTAAAGCGACATATTGACTTAAAATTTTCTCAAATTAATTTTTAAAACAAAATAAACATAATAAATTTTAATAATTATTATAACTTGATTTTTATGGAACATTATGGGGGTAATATTATATATGATATGACGTAGAAAAAATTTTGATACGCCACGAAAACAACTGAAAACGGATGCCGCAGTTGCAGTTGAAACGTTTTGGAAGTAATAATAATAATTAATTTGAGACATCCTTTATAATACAAGAGCTTCCAAGCTTTCAAAGTTTAACTAATTAAATGTATAATATTTAAACCTACATAAACAAACTTTTGGAAAGTTCAGTATTCTCAAAACAGAACGAAACAAAATCAACGACATTATCTCTTTATTTCGAGTCTCGATTTATTTATTCTAAAAAAGTCGTCGAGGGTGAAAGTTCATAAATATTTATTAGCTTTCTTAAAAACTTTGGCTCGGCTTAATAATTCCCTAGAGAGCAAGTACTTACATTCTTTCAAGCAGTTGTTTTTTTTTTAGTTTATTTTAGGAAAGTCGAAAGTTTTTTTTATGCATGTACCTACCCCTTAATTAATCATTTAAGCAACGTAGATATTAATTATTTATAACAAGGGCAAAATTTTACGAAATAAAAAAACTTAATTGTAAAATCCTATCTTTATATTTTTACCAACATAAAATTTTTAATTAAAATAATTCCAGTGCCAGTAGTACAGCTATGCGGGTTCAGCTCCACTTCCATCGAGTTCTCTCACCTAGCAGAAGAAGTAGACACCTCTAGATGAAGAAGTACCCTTAAATGGGCTAATTAAAAAAGACTATCTTAGCCTCACCACTACAAAAGCAGCCCTTATCGACGTAATCAAATTACCCTTAACAGACGTAATGAGTGCCTTTACCTGATTAAAGCGGATAGAAAACCGATCGAGACTTGATCAAAAGGGGATCGAGACCTGATCAAAAGCGGATCGAGACCTGATAAAAATCGAATCGAGACCTGATCAAATGCGGATCGAGACCTAATCAAGACCTGATCAAAGCGGATTGAAAGCGGATCGAGACCTGATCACAAGCGGATCGAGATCTGATCAAAAACGAATCGAGACTTGATCACCAGCGGCTCGAGACCTGATCAAGGCCTGATCGAGACTTAATCAAATCGGATTGAAAGCGGATTGAGACCTGATCAAGATTCTGATCGATATCTGATCAAAAGGGATTGAAAGTGGATCAACACCTAATCGGAGAATAGTATGACGATGGGCTCTGCATATCTTGTCGATTACATATTCTATTTATCAATGACATTTCCTGTTCTAACAGCATAAATTGTAGTACGAGCAAGTTTAGTTAGCTCACAATTCTGACGGCTTCGCCATAGAATTATCTTCAACCCAGCCTTCAACATTGTCCGTTTCATTATCAAAAACATCAAGTATACTATAATCTTGATTAAATAATAACAAGAAAACAATGTAGAAAAACACGATAATAATGCAGGCGCTCGCTAAAATTCGCAAGAAGGCATAATAAACTAATTTTATAAATCCTAACCCAAGTACCAAAGCCGCGATACTGACAATTCACTCGAAAATGCAAACGCAGGTATTTACAGTGGACCCGATATTTTTGTCCTTCATATTTTGCTTGTGTGGCCACACAATATTATATGTTCGACTAGATGCTGATAAGAAATTCATACGAGGTCTAATCAACCATTTTATATGGGAGGTTTTATATGGTATTAACTAGTAAATTTATCAGACTCGGTACATGAGTCTGTTTTTAGCTGTTCGGATTGAATTCGTATAGACTTCACATTTACTTTACTTTATTTTCGTAATTTTTAAAAACTCGAAATTTACGTAAAAATATTGCCATTTTTCACTTGTTTTAAAAACGTTTCGCTATAACTAAATTAGAATCATTAGTAGTTTAGAGCTGTTTTTCTAGCTACATTAAATTTTTTTAGCATTATTCAATTATTAAGTGGCAAAGGTACTTATTGATTTAGCAAATTCGCAAGAACGCAGAATAAACTAATTTCACAAATCCTAACCCAAGTCCCCAAGCCGCGTCACTGACAATTCACTCGAAAATGCAAACGCAGGTATTTACAGTGGACTCGATATTTTTGTCCTTCATATTTTACTTGTGTGGCCACACAATATTATATGTTCGACTAGATGCCGATAAGAAATTCATACGAGGTCTAATCAACAATTTTATATTTGTGGTTTTATATGGTATTAACTAGTAAATTTATCAGACTCGGTACATAAGTCTGTTTTTAGATGTTGGGAATATTAGAAGGGTATGCGGCAAGTCGTGGGGAATGAACCCTAAACAGATTTACTGAATTTATCAAACGGTGATAAAACCAATGGTCACATATTTCGCAATAGCCTGGTGGACGAAGGGACTCCAGTCTATTGCGGCGGCTAAATTATCTGGACTACAGAGATTAGCTTGTTTGGCTATTACAGGCGCTATGTCGTCTACCCCGACAGCGGCAATGGAAAGATCTCTGGGTCTTACTCCTCTCCATATATTGCTGGAGCAGGAGGCCAAAATGACCTCCTTCAGAGCCATGTCGGTGGCCAGTCAAATTGAGGGGGAGAGGGTATGAGACCACTCTGGACTGATGCGAGAGATGAGTACTCACCACACTCTTGGAATGGTTTCGGATGTGCTCTCCCCAGAACTCACATACACAAGTCCTTCAACGTCCTTCTTCCGAGAAGAGACGAATGGGAAAAGGGGGAGATCCTATTTCCAGGGACGGCTTATGTACTGTACACCGATGGTTCAAAGACCAAAAGTGGTATTGGAGCCGGAGTGTACAGCAGAAAACCGATAGTTGACATCACAGTAAGCCTCGGCAAGTATGCTACCATCTTTCAGGCCTAGGTTTTCGCTATAGAATTGTGTACAAGAGAGTTGGTAAACCATCATCTTGTCAACAAAAATATTTACATTTTATCGGACAGCCAGGCAGCTTTAAAAGCACTGAGGTCCAACCGGCTGGACTCGAAGCTGGTGTGGAACTGCATCAAATCCTTTGATCACATTGCTACCAGTAACAGAGTAACCCTACTCTGGGTACCTGGGCATGAAGGGGTGGAGGGCAATGAGAAAGCCGACACCCTTGCGAAAAGAGGTGCATAATCAGAGTTCATTGGACTGGAACCATTCTTCGGCATATCCAAAAGCAGTGCCAATGGCACTATCTGGAAATGGGCCGAGAGGAAAACTCTCCAGCACTGGAAAGATATTCCTGGGTTAGCTCACTCCAAGGCGTTTATAGTCGAACCCTCACGTAGCACCCTATCGCAGATCTTAGAATGGAGTAGAAGTGATCTACACATCCTAATTGGACTAATTACAGGGCGCTGTCGTCTGCGGTACCATCTGAAGAAGCTTGGTCTGAGTCAGACATCGGACTGTCGCTTCTGCAGTGTGGAAGACGAAACGGCGGAGCATATTTTATGCTCCTGCCCCGCCCTGGTAATGAATATACTTCGTACGTTTGGTTTTGTACAGCTGGAGCCTACCGACTTCAAGGAAGCTTCACCTAAATCAACCATAGACTTCGTAAGAAGGTGTGGTTTGTATGGTGAATTATAGCCCATAGGGGTGAGCCACAACAGGCATCTGTTGGCCGCAGTGGAGCACTCACATTGAACCTACCTAGATGTTCGGATGGAATTCGTATAGACTTTACCTTTACTTTACTTTATTTTCGTAACCTTAAATTTTTGAAAACTCGAAATTACGACAAAAATATTGCCATTTTTTACTTGTTTTATAAACGTTTCGCTAACTAAATTGTAATCAACAGGAGTTTAGAGCTACTTTTCTAGCTACATTTAAAATTTTTAGCATTATTCAATTATTAAGTAGCAAAGGTATTTATTGACTTAACAATGTCCATCCGTCTGTCTGTCTGTCTGTCACAGCGAAAATTCAAGAACGGTTTCAAATTTTGGATTTCTGTTTTCAGCAATCGATAGAACGGTTTCTAATTTTATTACTTTCAGTGACTTAAGTCATCTAAAACCATCTGTCTGTCCGTCTGTCCATATCTGAGCTACTTGGATGGGTTTATATTGATATTGTTTTTTTACCTCTCGCCCTTCAGATAAGAGAGGTATAGGAATCATGCTAAAAATTGGGTAGTGAGTTTTCAATGGATAAACACGTTTTAGGGTCCCTAGAATACGATTTTAATATTTTCGCGATGATGTCTGTGTGTGTGTGTGTGTGTGTGTTAGTGTGTGTGTGTGTTAGTGTGTGTGTGTGTGTTAGTGTGTGTGTGTGTGTGTGTGTGTGTGTGTGTGTGTGTGTGTGTGTGTGTGTGTGTGTGTGTGTGTGTGTGTGTGTGTGTTTGGATGGATGTTGTAGCAACGATAACTCAAAAACTAATGAATAAAAAAATTTGAAATTTTGCATACAGGATTCTGATACCCTAGATTAGATCTGATTAGATTTTGGTGCCAATCGCACAACCGGAAGTGGCAGTTACTATGGGTGATGACGCCATTATTATACAAAACGGCAATAAAGTTTTACACATATATTTTGTATACCCTATAGTTTATTTTCATCTCATTAAAATTTTCGAAACTTTTGCCATTGTTGCCAGATTTACAAAAAAATAATTTTTTTTCGTACTTTTTTGGGTCAACCTGTAAATTTTTGATTCAAAAATGGCGAGAGGTCATGTGCTGGCCACATCAGATTTTTATATGTGTAGTTTTAGTTCTGTTTTTGTATGTATTGTGGTTGACTGAGATTGAAATGTAGAAGGTGATTGTCAAATGTAAGTATGACAGTGGAAATAAGGTTATGATAAGAAGTTTAAGGTGCGTATAGATGTGTTTAAATGTGTTTAGGATTTCTTTAAGAGTGTTTTGTGTTTAGATGATTATTTTTTTTTGATTTTATAATGAGTTCCTTAATAATTTATAATAATTGTTTTACGTATAAAAGAAAAAAAATCTTAGTATCATTATTCAATAAATTTAGAAAAAATCTAGTTGGAAACAATAAAAAAAACAAAAGAAACAAAAATAAACAGTTTTGGTTTTTTGATAGCTAAAAAAAAAGAAATATGATAAAAAAGAATGAAATGTTAAAAGAATGTTTTCATTAAATAGTTTTTTATAAGTAATGGAAGTTATAGTTTAGAAAAATAAAAAATTTGTATCTAAAAAAAAAAGTTTATTAGTGTAAAGAAAATATTACAATAATATAACTTATATATCAAAGAAGACAAAGAACAAATTGGTCTGTAGGAAAACGAGGTAGTGCAGATTAGATTAAATGGAAAGACAGAACTAGAGGGAGATTAAAAAATACAGAAGACAGAAGAGGAAATTAACTAGGAGGTGATACAGAAAAAGAAAAGAAAGGCGCCCAAAATTATATATTTTTTTTGTAATGTTTATTATTATTTTTTTAATTGTAGGAACCCAACAAAACTCTAGATGAGAGTTTACATTAGATAACAAGCAATTCTATATACAGTTTTTATATATGTTTATAGAAAAAATTTATTTTTCTATTATTTTAAATTATTAACGATGTATAATATAGATATGTTATAAAAATTGGATGATATTGAAATGGAAAATAATGTCATTAGTTAGGTCCATGAATTTTCCATTAAAGTTGGTGCATTTTAAATGAATTGTATTTACATATTAACAAGAAAATAGATTGCTGGCTATTTGTTTTCGAATAAAATCCCATGTGAATATAATAATAATACAGTAACTTGTAATTTTGATTTATATATATTTTTTATTGGGGTAAAATTTCCTTGCAATAAACGTTTAATAAAAAATTAATGAAATTAAAGCAATTAAAATTTTAAAGATTTTTGATTAGAGTAAAAAAATTTTTAATTACGGTCTTTTTACATCTCGCCTTTCAGATAAGAGAGGTATAGGAATCATGTTAAAAATTGGGTAGTGACTTTTCAATGGATAAACACGTTTTGGGGTCCCTAGAATACGATTTTGATATTTTCGGGATGATGTCTGTGTGTGTGTGTGTGTTAGTGTGTGTGTGTGTGTTAGTGTGTGTGTGTGTGTTAGTGTGTGTGTGTTAGTGTGTGTGTGTGTGTGTGTTAGTGTGTGTTTGGATGGATGTTGTAGTAACGATAACTCAAAAACTACTGAATAAAAAAATGTGAAATTTTGCATACAGGATTCTCATACCCTAGATTAGATCTGATTAGATTTTGGTGTCAATCGCACAACCGGAAGTGGCAGTTGCTATGGGTGATGACGCCATTATTATACAAAACGGCAATAAAGTTTTACACATATATTTTGTATACCCTATAGTTTATTTTCATCTCATTAAAATTTTCGAAACTTTTGCCATTGTTGCCAGATTTACAAAAAAGTAATTTTTTTTCATACTTTTTTGTGTCAACCTGTAAATTTTTTATTAAAAAATCTGATGTGGCCAGCACATGACCTCTCGCCATTTTTGAATCAAAAATTTACAGGTTGACACAAAAAAGTATGAAAAAAAATTACTTTTTTGTAAATCTGGCAACAATGGCAAAAGTTTCGAAAATTTTAATGAGATGAAAATAAACTATAGGGTATACAAAATATATGTGTAAAACTTTATTGCCGTTTTGTATAATAATGGCGTCATCACCCATAGCAACTGCCACTTCCGGTTGTGCGATTGGCACCAAAATCTAATCAGATCTAATCTAGGGTATCAGAATGCTGTATGCAAAATTTGAAATTTTTTTATTCAGTAGTTTTTGAGTTATCGTTACTACAACATCCATCCAAACACACACACACACACTAACACACACACACACTAACACACACACACACACAGACATCATCGCGAAAATATTAAAATCGTATTCTAGGGACCCTAAAACGTGTTTATTCATTGAAAACTCACTACCCAATTTTTAGCATGATTCCTATACCTCTCTTATCTGAAGGGCGAGAGGTAAAAATGGCGAGAGGTCATGTGTTGGCCACATCAGATTTTTTTCTTAAATATGTTAACTAATGGCAGTAATTAATCACACGTAATGGTAAACTGACCTTTGTCTTTTATTATGACCGATTGTTCTACTATCTTCCTATACAACTTTCTAGCTTCAATGATATGCACCAGGTTATGGTCCCTTCAAATTAGGAAAATTTTCCTACAGCAATGAAACAACGGGTCTAATTGAATAATAATTTCGTAACGCGCAGTCAAAATAAATGGTGCGTTTGGAGAAAAATATATATACATATGTAATGATATACTAATTAAAAAAAAATTCTTAATTTTGGGGTGAGTTTTTAAAAAAAATAATTATGAAATATGTGTATGATGTATGTCATTATATAAAATAAAGTTGTTGTTCTCCGAAAAGTTGGTTTTTGGATTTTCGCCGTTATGGCTAGCTCCTCTTCCCGGAATTGAAAAATTAAAAGGAAGAGAAAACTACGATTCTTGGAAATTCGCAATCAAAACTTACTTAGAACACGAAGATCTTTGGGATTGCGTAGAAACAGGTTTGGAAAAATTTAGCAGCCGCTTTTGAAGACACTGGTTTAACACGAAAAGTAGGTCTCCTCCGTTCCATTATTACAAGTAAACTAGAAGATTTTAATTCTGTGGAAAAATATGTAAATACCATAGTTTTAACTGCTCAGAAATTAAAAGTAGTTGGTATGGAAGTAAACGACGAATGGATCGGCACTTTGCTCCTAGCTGGTTTACCTGAAGAGTATAAGCCGATTATAATGGGGATCGAAAGCTCTGGAATAAAAGTAACTTCCGATGCAATAAAAACTAAGTTACTTCAAGATATAAGCAATGACACATCCTCTTCTATCGCATTATATACTAAGCCGCAAAGCAGTAAGTCCGGATATAAACCAAGATGTTTTAATTGTAACAAATTTGGCCACTTATCTCGAAATTGTAAAGCACCCAAAAAGAAGAATACGTTGAAGAAAGATATAGCACTTTTCTCCGCCCTTTCTGTTGGAATTCCAGATAAAGATGTTTGGTACATTGACTCCGCCGCTTCTTCACACATGACCAAAAATGCAGACACCATGAGTATCATTAGTTCTCATTATGAACTCCGGTGGTGAAGTAATTGCCACAGCCTCATTAGAAAATAATCTATTCAAACTTGATACTCCACTGAATGCTTCTACCAGTTCTTTTGCCGTTGCTGCCGTTACAAGCACAAAAGAAACTCAGATGTTGTGGCACCGTAGAATGGGCCATGTAAGTGAAGCAGTTTTAAAAGCACTTAAAAATGGAGCAGCAGAAGGTGTAGATTATTTAGAAACTAAGAATTCTTCCTGCGATATATGCTTGCAATGTAAAAGTCATAGACTACCGTTTAAAAAAAAGTGATTCTAGAGCTACCAGTATGCTAGAGTTGATACACTCTGATTTATGGGGTCCTGTTGACACCACTTTGTTTACTTTTTAAAAAATAAAAGTGAGGTGTATGACCATTTTAAAAATTTTATCTTTCGTTGAGACACAAACAGGTCTGAAAATAAAAATTCTCGGATCAGATAATGGAGGGGAGTATTGCGATAAGAAGTTGATAACATTATTAACAAGTTTAGGTATTCAGCAACAATTTACTGTTCCATACTGTCCTGAACAGAATGGCCGAGCAGAACGTCTAAACCGCACTTTATTAGAAAAAGCTCGCTGTTTATTGTTAGACTCTGGCTTAAAGAAAACCTTTTGGGCTGAAGCTGTTTTAACCTCTATTTATGTTTTAAATCATTCTACAACTAGAATTTTAAATAATTTGACTCCAGAAGAAATTTGGTTTGGATAGTTTACGAGTGTTTGGTTGCACAGCGTTTGCTCATATACCGAAACAAAAGAGAAAAAAACTCGACGCGACCTCTACTAAATGTATCTTGGTTGGATACAGTCAAGATTCCAAAGCTTACCAGTCAAATATATCGTTTTCATTTCATTTCAAGAAATGTGGTTTTTTGTGAAAATGAAAAGGGAACCGATTTGGTTTCAAATGATCCTCAAAATATCATATTTTTCCCTTCTTTAAGTGAAAGTAGTACCACATCCGTTGATAACGATAACGATACAAGTGAAGATAGTCTTTTAAATGTTAATGAACAAGATGATGAAGTCTCTGAAAGAAAATCTGAAAGTTCCACAATCAAAGTAGTAAAAAAAAACAGATTCGTCTAATGTTAAACATTTAAGAAGATCAAAAAGACTTATCAAAACAGAAGCTTTTGCCTGAAGATTTTGTTTCATTATCAGTAATTACACCTACAGATGTAATTGACCCTCTTACTGTACCCGAAGCACTTAATCGAGAAGACAGTGAAGAATGGTTAAAAGCTATGAATGTAGAGTATGAGGCTCTCTTAGAGAATGAAACATGGGAATTGGTAAATCTTCCCATCGGGAAAAAACCAATCAACTGCAAATGGGTTTTCAAAACCAAAAAAGATGCTGATGGTAACATAACACAACACAAAGCACGGTTAGTAGTTAAAGGATGCTCGTAGCGTAAAGGAATAGACTATGATGAGCTTTATTCCCCAGTTGTCCGATACACCACCATCAGATACCTTTTTGCAATTGCCGCTGATTTGGATCTCAATATTGAGCAAATGGATGCTATTTCTTCAGGGAGATTTAACTGAAGAGATATACATGTTTCAACCGCAATATTTTTCAAAATCAAGTCAAGTATGTAAGCTTAAGAAATCGTTATATGGATTGAAACAAGCAAGTCGAATTTGGAACGTCAAACTGGAATCTAACCTTAAAAAGTTTGGTTTGACTCAGTCAAAAGTAGATCAATGTTTATTTTTTAAAATTTCAAGTTCTTGCATTTTATTGGTTGCCATTTACGTCGACGATTTGGTCATCCTATCGAGTGATCCAAGTGTCACTACAAGTTTGAAGTTGTTTTTGACAAAATGAAAGATTTAGGTCCTGTTAAATCATTTTTAGGAATGAGTCATTCGCAACCGTAATGAAAAGAAAATTTGGTTGGACCAGGAATTATACACACGCGAAATTTTGGATCGTTTTAATATGAATGATTGCAATCCAGTTGCAATTCCTATGAACCCAGGAGAGAGATTTTCAAAGGAACAACGTCCAAAGACAACTGAAGAACAACAAGAAACCATACCAATTCCATATCAAGAAGCCATTGGTAGTTTGTTATTTCTTGCGCAAGTTTCCAGACCAGATATTTGCTACGCCGTAAATTCTCTCAGCCGTTTCAATAATAATCCTGGAAAACCTCACTGGGCCGCTGTGAAGCGAATTTTTAGGTACTTGAAAGGAACTAGTAATGTAAAACTTCAGTTTGCTAGTCGAGATAGTAATGAAGACATAATAGGCTATGCAGATGCGGACTGGGCAAATGATCAAGATGATCGGCGTTCTGTTTCAGGGTACATTTTTCTGAAAAATGGTTCTGCTGTTTCTTGGAATTGCCGTAGACAGCCAACAATAGCTTTGTCTACGACAGAAGCCGAGTACATGGCTATGTCCTCAGCTGCTCAAGAGACCTTGTGGTTGCGACAGTTGGAGGGGGAAATCCAAGGTTCTGCCGCACAAGTTTTGCTGTTTATTGACAACAAAAGTGCCATCGATTTGGCTTCTACCGCAGCTTACCACCCTAGAACGAAGCACATAGACGTCCGGCACAATTTTTTAAAGGAAAATGTCCTCTTAGGTATGCTGAAGTTAAGCTACATTTCTTCAAATTGCATGTTAGCAGATTCGCTAACAAAAGCGCTGGACAAAACAAAATTTTTTAATTGTGTTAAGCAACAAGGACTTACAATTTGATGGAGGGGTATTGGATTAGTCAAAGTTGATAAGTCCTTAGTTCCCTAGTTGGTTCAGTTCAGAGAATCAAGGAGTTGTTGTTTTGTTTTTTATTAAATAATTATGAAATATGTGTATGATGTATGTCATTATATAAAATAAAGTTGTTAATCATATTTGGGGTTGCTTCCTTATCAAATTTACACTTTGCTATAAGTTCTATAAAAAATAATAAACATTACAATAAATATTATAAAATTAAAGTCCTTTCTTAAATGTCTCTTTACAATTTTAAAAATGACTCATCCAGGTGTCTTCCATCTTCCTTGTTTCACAGATTCTTAATTTATTCCAGAAATTTGATAATTTATCATTCCAATCCTCCTCCAAATATTTTCCTACTAATACAAATCGATATCTTCAAACGATCACCCCCCTAATTCAACTTATCTTCTTCGATAAATTAAGATTTTATTTAATGAAACCAAATGCATCCTTTTATTTATTGGTATATATTTTTTTTATTTTAAAATTCCATAAATTATTTACTTTCAATAAAACTTCCTCTTACAAAAATTCCTTTGTTAACAATTTTTTTTAAATTACCAAAAATAATACTTATTTTTCTATTATATGTTTCTTCCCCAAATAAAATTTTTTGTTACTTCATTAATAAAAAAAAATTCAAATCTTACCTTATTACTTAAATTTTTTTTTAAAATCATTTCCAAAGTTTTTCTATTTTCATAATAATAATAAAAATAATGATGTACAAAAATAAAGAAAATAAAATTCTTTAAAATCAATCTTTTTTTAAAAATAAAAATATGTTTATATAAAATTTATAAAACTCATAAAAATTATTTCATCAATATATAAAATTTCGAGGATTTTCTCCGTTTTTGCAATTTTTCGAGAAAATTATACATTTCAGCGAAAAATGATTTTGGATAATTATTTTTTTTATAACTTTTTTGAATTATGCATAGTTTAGCTGTTAGAGGGCCGAAATAAATTAATATTCTGGAAAAAGTTGTACGGAATTTGATGCACTACAACATTGTTAAAAATAATATAGTCTGTAACAATCGTTTTTAATATCGATATTATATGTGGACTTTGAATAAAATTAATTAACATACAGTATCCCTATTTCGGTTTTTAATGCTAATTAGAATATTGCTCAGAGCTAGGGCGACTGAGAATATAATTTTGATAATTTTCACCTGGAAACTGCACGAGGGATAGAAGCACATAATAAACGAAAATATCGCCGAAGGCTTACCAAAACATTTACAAAAAGCATATTTCCCAGAATGTCCTTTCTTTCTGTCTTCGTGCGGATAATTTTCAATTATACTATAACGTAAACTTTCGCTAGAAATATAACTGGAAGCGGAGAATTTACAATTTCAGCAAAAATTAAAACAAGGAGTTTGAGAAAATTAATAGCGATATTTCAAACCAGAAATCGTTTTAGTTGTAAAACGGTTACCCGCTGTTTCTTTGTCTCTAGATATAATCATATTTTAAATTATATACATGGTGGCTACTTTTAAATTATTTCCTTTACTTACATTCCTGTCGTGACCTTCATCACTTGTTTATTTCACACGTTCCTTATCAGTTATTGTTATTTGCGTTACAACTGTAGCGTATATTTGATATACGCTAACTTTTGATATATTATTTAATTAATTTTGAACCATGTATTGTCGCTTAACGACATCTATTAGACAGACTATTAATTAACCGCCATTTAAAGTAGTACTCTTTTAAATCGACATTTAAGTGCTGTCATTTAAAATAGTACTCTTAAAAATCTTTATTCTTGATTTTTACACGCTTTTACACCTGGTGGCGTTATTAACCTAAAAAATTGTATAAAACTTTCGGCAGATAAAAGTTCGGCCTCTTATTGTGTCTTGTGTAGTGAAACTGTAAGTCAATCTTATCTTATAATTCATTTTTTCATTTTGAAAATTTATTATCTTTATACAGGGTGTTTTTTTAAAAAGTTTCCACCCGAGATTTAGGCTTACCCAATAATTTTTGGCAAAAATGGCGAGACACGTCGATTTTTGATTTGAGGGGGACAAAATTTTTGATAACAAACATCACTTTAACGTCAACCCCCTTCACCCCTCGCCACTCAACTTTAAAATTTAAATAGGGAACATACCAAGTGTGGCACATCAGGGAAAAGGTAATTCAATGCAGAATTTAAATCACTAAGTTTAATTTTTTAGTACCCCCCTGAACAGAAATACAGGGTGTTTTTTCCTACCCTCACTTTACTCTCGCACAATAATTTTTGAGAAAAATAGTGAGACACGTCGACTTTAGATTTAAAGGAAACGAAATTTTTGACAAAATTTGTCGCTCTACCTTAACCCCCTTTACCCCCACCCCGTAACATGAAATAGGCAAGAGGCGCTCAGGCAATTCATTTATTTTGCAATATTATTAAAAATAATTTTAACTCACTTATCCATCCTGAGTCATAAATTAGAGCTAGCTTGTTGTGTATGTGACTTGAATTTCTGAATAAATAACAAGATGATTACTGAACAAACGAAACCTTTATTATTTATTCACAGAGGAATATAATATATGTGACATGACATTCTTTGACAGTGACAGTGAAGAACAGTGTTACCAATTGTAATATATAACATTCTTCCCCTTCTTATAATTCAATACCTCAAACTATAAATTTAATCTATTCGGAGATTTAATATTGCGTTTAGAACGACGCAAGCAATCACCTGAAGAAGTAATGGTTGCATGAGGATCAGCACAAGTTTTTGGTTGATCATTACCTCTTATTGGTAAGCAAAATGAATCAGTTTCAGGTTGAGCTATCGCCTCCGATACTGGCTCATCAGGTAGATTTAAGGTTTGACTTAGACCTGGGGTTTGTAATTCATTATTTTTATTATGATTATCACTGTTATCAATACAGTTAGGCATATTAAATGCAGATGATTTAGGTTGTAATATCATATTAGATTGATCTTAATTGATCGACATGTCTTTTCCAACAAGTACCATCATCTAACTTGATTAAGTAATGTAATTTTTCCAATTTTTCCGCTACTCTACCGACCCGCCATTTTTCTGAATGTATATAATCTCTAACTTCAACTCTTTCCCCTTCCTCTAAAGTTCTAATTTTATTACCAAATGACACATGCTTTACTATTTTTGGTTTAAAAATATCAATCCTTGATCTAATATGTCTACCAAATATAAGCGTTGAAGGACTTAAACTTGTAACTGTAATCATTACCAACAAATTGTAACTTAAGTCTCATGCCATTAAGGCTGTTCTACCGCCAAAGTTGAGAGGTACCTCATCCATTTCATAAAATAATACTGCACGTAACCTCTCTTTGCTTCCTGTAACGACGATTGTACGTGATAATAATTCCCTCTTCTTTTTTCGCAAAGTGCAAATGAAACATCTTTCTCTCTCGGTATTTATGTACCCTTAAGATACGGTCGATACGGACTTTCCAAATTTGTATATTGCATTGAATGAATGTTTCTTTTAAATTTTTGTATATACGACTTGGCAACAAAAGTACCTTCTTCTCAGCTCAGGCTCTAAGTTGCAGCTCTCAACCGTCGCGTCTCACCAACCCAATGGGAAGCGGCGTTGCCGAATTGTAATATTTGTAAGTGCTATACCTTAATTGATATGTTGAATAAAATGCGTTTGCAATTTCAATATTATTAGAAATCGACTCGCTATGTTTTCTTCCTTTTGAAACATTTTATAAAATTTACGGAAAGGTCGTAGCTTGGAAGAAGTAAGCGTAAATTATAAAACCGGAAGTGATATTTTCATTCCTGTTAGTCTAAAAATGGCCCATTATTGTCTAATTGATATGTGCCAAAAATCTTATTTTTAAATTCAAAAATAACCAAAATATTGGAGGCGTACATTGACTTGTGGCCACCCGGTATAGAAATATAAACAAATATGGAGGTGAAGGGCGTGACATTTACGGAAGGACAAACATGGACCTTCGCCGTGGATGATGCATCCATGGTGGAGTTGGAGAGGCTGGAGCTCCGGCCCTTCTACGGTTTTGGGCGGGTGCAATTCCGGCGCAGAACCGTGGGAGGGACTGCGGTTACTGGTCCTCCAAATAGCCAGCCAGGTGGTTCGGGGCTTACAAGGGAGCGCTCAAGGTCCCCGGGGGAGAAAAGACATCCTCCACGGTCCACGGCGCAACCCCCTAAAGTCCCAAATAAACCTCCCGGGACCGTCCCACAGGCCTCTAACGATAAGGGGAAAAAACCACAATCGCTAAGGGGACCGAAGGGGAAGGGCTCCGGGAAACAAACCAAGGGCGTGGGAAAGAAACCTCCCCCTCAACCGCCAAAGTAGAGAAATGGCTGCCCACGTCTCCTTTCTTCAGTCAAATATCCACCATGCCAAAGCGGCGTCATACGTCCTAGGCAGGGTATTTCGGCTGGAGAACATTGATGTGGCACTGATCCAGGAACCCTGGATCTCCAGCGCCGGCAAAATAAGCGGTCTGGGAAATAACTCTGGTAAGCTAGTCTCGTATGCCGGTGGTAAGCCACGGGCATGCATGCTTATCAGAAATAACATTAAGTATTTTATGTTAACAGGTTTCTGTACACCAGACGTGGTTGCAGCCCAACTTACGATCCCGGTGGAGGACAGCAGGCTCGAAGTAGTAGTCTGCTCGGCATACTTCCCAGGTGAGGGTAATGAAGAGCAACCTCCTCCTTCAGCTGTGCGAGAGTTAATCGCCTTCTGTAAGAGGAACAACAAGCAATTGATTATTGGATGTGATGCAAATGCCCACCATTTGGACTGGGGAAGCACGAACATCAATAAAAGAGGTGAGTCTTTATATAACTATATAATAGGGGAGGGTCTTTCGATTAACAACGAAGGGGCCGAACCAACTTTTGTGTGTAGAAATCGCATGGAAGTTCTTGATATAACAATAAGTACTCAGTTTATGAGTACCAAGATCGTTAATTGGCGGGTGTCTACAGAACCTTCATGCTCGGATCATCGACATATCAGATTCGAGATGAAGGCAGGGCGCAGGCCTATAGTGCAATTCCGTGATCCAAAGTGTACAGACTGGAGTGGATATAAAATTTCCCTTCAAACGTACCTGAACAACGGCATTGCATCTATAAAGAATCAGGCTGAAATAGAGGCGGCGAGCGATCAGCTGCAGGAAGCCGTACTCAGAGCCTACCAAGATAACTGCCCACTTAAGGAGAAGAGAGACCATAGAGGTTCACCTTGGTGGAGCAGAACCTTGGACAAAAAGAGAACAGAAGTTCGACGTCTCTTCAATCGAGCTAAGGAAACAGGGTGCTGGGACACTTACAGATCGGCTCTAACAGGATACACGAAAGATATTCGTAAAGCCAAGAGGGAGTCTTGGAGGAGGTTCTGCCAGAGTATAACAGATCTACCTGCTGGAACAAGACTCCACAAAATTCTCTCTAGAGATCCGAATCAAGAGGTAGGGTCGATAAAACGACCGGACGGCTCTTTTACGGACTCCAAAAGGCAGACGTTAGAGATCCTCATGCGGAATCACTTCCCGGGTAGCCTGCTTCTGGAGGATCGCCCGCAAGCCTTTCCACTTCCAACTGGCTCGTCTATACGACCGGTTAAAGAAGACTGGAGGTTTGCATCTGAGGTGATCACTCCATACTCAATCCTATGGGCGCTGAAGTCTTTCTCCCCATACAAATCACCAGGAGAAGATGGTATTTTTCCTGCCTTGTTGCAAAACGGGTCAGAGGAGCTGCTGCCTCTTCTAGTGAAACTATATCGTGCGAGCCTGGTGTGGAGTTACATACCACAGGGCTGGTCGATTGCTAGGGTCGTATATATACGGAAAGCTGGGAAGGTAAATAATTCCCTGCCTAAATCCTTTAGACCGATCAGCCTTACCTCGTTCGTACTAAAAACTCTAGAGAGAATTCTAGATAGGCATATTAGAGACGGGAACTGCAGGGAAATTCCCCTCAACCCCAGACAATATGCCTACCAGGTTGGCAAATCTACAGATTTGGCGCTAAATAACCTCGTAGGAAAGATAACCCACTCTTTAAAGCATAAAGAGATTGCGCTGACAGCTTTCCTCGACATTGAAGGGGCGTTCAACAATGCCCTGCCTCAATCCCTTTACGCTGCACTTCTGCGAAGGGGAATAAGCAGACTAATCTGCAATTGGATTAAATGCATGCTTGAAAATCGTTTTGTCACATCATCACTGCAGGAGGAGACTGTCAGATTTAGGGCGGCGAAGGGGTGTCCTCAAGGCGGAGTGCTGTCTCCACTTCTTTGGTCACTCTTGGTCGACCCCCTACTAGACAGGCTCTCCCAGCTGGGGGTGGATTTTCAATGCTATGCCGATGACCTTTTAATAATGGTTAGAGGCTTATTTGAAGAGATTATTTCTAATATCCTTCAGGAAGCTCTTAATATCGTATACAGATGGTGTAAGGAGGAACAGATGTCTGTGAACCCCCACAAAACTGTAGTAGTTCCTTTTACAAAAAGGAGGAAGCTTGATAAGCTACGTCATCCAATTCTGGAAGGCGTAACCATTCCATTTGCGGAGGAGGTAAAATATCTGGGGATTATCCTTGATAGAAAACTTACCTGGAACTCCCATCTGGAAAGAACAATCAATAAAGCCAGGGCATCGCTCTGGAATATCAGAAGGGTATGCGGCAAGTCGTGGGGAATGAACCCTAAACAGATTTACTGGATTTATCAAACGGTGATAAAACCAATGGTCACATATGGCGCAATAGCCTGGTGGACGAAGGGGCTCCAGTCTATTGCGGCGGCTAAATTATCTGGACTACAGAGATTAGCATGTGTGGCTATTACAGGCGCCATGTCATCTACCCCGACAGCGGCAATGGAAAGATTTCTGGGTCTTACTCCTCTCCATATATTACTGGAGCAGGAGGCCAGAATGACCTCCTATAGGGCCATGTCGGTGGCAGGTCAAATCGAGGGGGAGAGGCTATGGGACCACTCTGGACTGCTGCGAGAGATGAGTACTCACCACACTCTCGGAATGGTTTCGGATGTGCTCTCTCCCAGAACTCACATACAGAAGTCCTTCAACGTCCTTCTTCCGAGAAGAGACGAATGGGAAAGGGGGGAGATCCTCTTTCCAGGGACGGCTTATGTACTGTACACAGATGGTTCAAAGACCCCAAGTGGTGTTGGAGCCGGAGTGTACAGCAGAAAACCGAGAGTTGACATCACAGTAAGCCTTGGCAAGTATGCTACCATCTTTCAGGCGGAGGTTTTCGCTATAGAATTGTGTGCAAGAGAGTTGGTAAACCATCATCTTGTCAACAAAAGTATTTATATTTTATCAGACAGCCAGGCAGCTTTAAAAGCACTGAGCTCCAGCCGGCTGGACTCGAAGCTGGTATGGAACTGCATCGAATCCCTGGATCGCATTGCTACCAGTAACAGAGTAACCCTACTCTGGGTACCTGGGCATGAAGGGGTGGAGGGCAATGAGAAAGCCGACACCCTTGCGAAAAGAGGTGCAGAATCCGAGTTCATTGGACCGGAACCATTCTTTGGCATAGCCAAAAGCAGTGCTAAAGACACTATCTGGAAATGGGCCGAGAGGAAAACTCTCCAGCACTGGAAAGATATGCCTGGTTTAGCTCACTCTAAGGCGTTTATAGTCAAACCCTCAGGTAGCACCCTATCACAGATCCTAGAATGGAGTAGAAGTGATCTACGCATCCTAATCGGACTGCTGACAGGGCACTGTCGTCTGCAGTACCATCTGAAGAAGCTAGGTCTGAGTCAAACATCGGACTGTCGCTTCTGCAGTGTGGAAGACGAAACGGCGGAGCATATTTTATGCTCCTGCCCTGCCCTGGAAATGAATAGGCTTCGTACGTTTGGTTTTGTACAGCTGGAGCCTACCGACTTCAAGGAAGCTTCACCTAAATCAACCATAGACTTCGTAAGAAGGTGTGGATTGTATGGTGAATTATAGCCCATAGGGGTGAGCCACAATAGGCCTCTGTTGGCCGCAGTGGAGGGGCGAGCAAACGCTCCACTCACATTGAACCTAACCTAACCTAAGGACAAGCATTTCAAGAAAACAATTAGGGTGGTTTGTTATTAATAAAACTATTCCAGGGATTTTTCAAATTATGGTAGAAGGAAAAACCCAAATTTTGGAACAGCGGAAGCAATCGTAGTTAACGACAATTTTATTGGGTTGATGAGTATATAATCCGGGTTGAAGTGGCCATCGTTTCAAGAACGATATAAATTAAAATTAACATTATCCGCTTTCAGGAATATTTTGAAAATTGTCCATCATCTTCGACTAGAGTAATTTCCAGAATATTTATGAGCTCAGACATAAATTAGACGCTCCTGAAATTTATCAATAAAAATGATATTCAAATTATATTTATTTTTCATTAAAAAAATGTCTAACGTAAAAGATAATAGAAATAAACAATACTAAACTTTTAGAATCAAAAGGGCGAGTTAGACCCTGACCGAATCACTATATATTTGCCCATCCAAGTAGCTCGTGGCTGTAGGTAGAAGAGAAAGAGTGAGCGATTTTCAGGAGTTTCAAATAAAAATATTTTTGGAAAACGCCTGCTCACAAAATTCAATTCATTTTTGATTTTAGCAAAAACTTGTAAATAGAAAAAAAATTAGCTACAATCTCTAGTTTTCCAAAATTTGATATCTGCAAATTGATAAAATTTATTAATAATTTTTAATTTTTATTTAAAAAACTAGGTTGTAACAAAAAAATTTAAAGACTAGAGATTGTTAGGGTTTTCATTATGAATCTGTCAGCAAAAAATGAACTGTTACCGATGATAAATAATATATGATATAAGGGAAGAGCTAAAATAGTGTATCGCGAAAACAGACTTAAAATTGGTTATACAATTTTATCGTAAGCATGTTTTTTACTTGACGCGATACAAATAAATTAATTTCCAATCTTATCTTGTTTAATTAATCCTTTTTTTACTACTAACACAAAAATGAACATTTGGATCATGATTTTTTATTTTCTTTAATTGTAAAAAACAATTTTTATTATCCAATAAACTTCCTTCTAGACGCAACACGCGTAGTGATTTTCAGTTTAGTATCCTTTCAGGTTGGTTGCACCGGATATTAATCGGGAATGGGATAGGAAGACCGGTTTCGGGTTTATTAATTATAACTAGTTCTATTCAAAGCTGTTCGACTGAATAAAGATTAATTTGTAGATCAAGTAATCTCTGTAAGATATAATATCGTCTGTTGCATATTCTTCGGGGTAATATGAGGGTTTGGATTATCTTTATATAGTTGGAATACAATATAATAAATATCGATTAAAATTGATAATAATTTAATTAATAATTTTACTCAATATCAACCCAATACTTTATGAAATTAATGTTATGCTTTTAGGTTTAAATACATTATACGATAATACGATAACTCTGTTTATACTTTATTTACTCTCCAAAATTTCTAATCTTTTCTCTTTTATTTCTCCAAAATTTTCCCTCTTTTCTCTTTTAATTTGTCACATTTTTGTCTCAATTTTTTTCCTCAAAACGTCCCTTCTTTTCTCTTTTTACCTTGTCACTTTTTTAGCACTTTTTTCACAACTTTTTTTCTCAATTTGAAACGATACTTTAAGTTGTTAAAAATAATTAATGTGATTAAGCTCAAATTATATTATGGGTTCGTTCCACGAATAGAATTTGAAATATATCAGAAAATAATAAATAAAAAAAAATTTAAGACCCCAGTCAGTTGATTTTTTGATGTGATTAGAAACAATTGACAAAAAAACTATGATATATTTCAAAATCCGTCCTTCTCTCTTTTTGGATTAAGGAAATTAAACTTAAATTAAACGTTATATTTGTTTATTTAACGATAAATCAGAGATCCTTGTTTTCTTTTCAAATAAAAAAAACTTAGCTTGGTTTCGTACGAAAGCTCTTTTGTCCGCTGTCCTCTTCTGAGTTGTCCTATTCTTCAGAGAACAAAAAAAACTCCTTGGACCCGGCACTTGACCACTATCCAGGTAATTACAATTGATTGAAGTGGAACCAGCAATATAAAACCCCAAATAAGAACCCTAAAAGTTCACATAACGTAAGTTTAAAATTGAAATCTTATAAATTACCAGATTTCGTGGTCTCTGTTATTGAAAGAGTATAAAACAATGATATATCAAAATAAAAACATGAATTTTAGATCAAAATATGAAATACAAAAATATTTAAAATTAATTAAATTTTAAGACAATCTGTAAAAACAAATTAAGAATTAGATTCTCTTTTTCGTATATAGACACACAGAAATCAATAATTTATGATATATGATAAGATATGAACTTTTACGTAAATAAATAAAAAAAAAAATCTGATGTGGCCAGCACATGACCTCTCGCCATTTTTGAATCAAAAATTTACAGGTTGACACAAAAAAGTATGAAAAAAAATTATATTTTTGTAAATCTGGCAACAATGGCAAAAGTTTCGAAAATTTTAATGAGATGAAAATAAACTATAGGGTATACAAAATATATGTGTAAAACTTTATTGCCGTTTTGTATAATAATAGCGTCATCACCCATAGCAACTGCCACTTCCAGTTGTGCGATTGGCACCAAAATCTAATCAGATCTAATCTAGGGTATCAGAATCCTGTATGCAAAATTTCAAATTTTTTTATTCAGTAGTTTTTGAGTTATCGTTACTACAACATCCATCCAAACACACACACACACACACTCACACACACACACACACACACACACACACACACACACACACACACACACACACACACACACACACACACACACACACACACACACACACACACACACACACACACACACACACACACACACACACACACACACACACACACACACTCACACACACAGACATCATCGCGAAAATATTAAAATCGTATTCTAGGGACCCCAAAACGTGTTTATCAATTGAAAACTCACTACCCAATTTTTAGCATGATTCCTATACCTCTCTTATCTGAAGGGCGAGAGGTAAAAATACCGGGATTTATAGAATTAAAAATAAAATTACAAGCGTCGAATTAATTAATAACGATCTCAAAGAATTTTATTGAAAATATAATATAATATAATAAAACTTACCCTTAGACAAGAAAGAAATCTTCAGTAGAAAACACTGGCGATATAAAGATATACAAAGTCTACTACTTGTACTAAATAGATAAAGAAAAATAAAGGTTCTTAGCATGGTTAGGCATTTTATAAGAATGCCAAGAGGAGAGGGGGGCATAACACAAGGAAATAAGAAAGGGAACATCAAGCGAATATGAAACTATAAAATATACGGAGTAGAGGAATAATGATAATACAGGGTGGCACAAAAAACGTAACAAACTTTTTCACTTTTTCTTCTCAAATTTATCACCTGTTTTTATAAAATTTTCCCTCTTTTCTCTCAATTTTTGTCAGTTTTCTTCCTCGAATTACCAATTTTTCAGTAAAGGACGGTATACTTTTCTGAACTATCTGCCATAAGATTTTGCACACTTTTAGATCTATAAAAAAGAAAAATTCTCCCATAATTTTAGCTTTCAAACCATTCCGGAACATCTTCAAATAAGCTCTTCTTCAGCAAAACTTTTTAAGGCAATATAATAAAAAAATAAGATATTTGGCAACGCCGATTAAGTGCGTATTCTGTGGTTTCGATGTATTACATAGGTAGAGGCCGATTATTTTAAGCAAGTCAATAGCTGTATTTCTTTTGCACTTGGATCAGTTCAGTTCAGTTCTATATCACTTGCTTCACTGTTTTATTTGCAATTGATCTGAATCAAAAATGATCTGGATCACCTCCCCCTTATCGATGCTGCACCACTCGCTGAAATGGTTCAAATGTGATCCGAAGTAGATGGTGGTGTTTTTAAAATTATTTGATAGTAATTAACGGCGTTATAATAACCTAAAAAAGTGGACTTATCAAGAGCAAATTAAAAATCTAGATATTAATAAAATGGAAGGTGACACTTCGTCTAGTGAGGAAGATAATATCATTTTGGTAAATATTTCGTAAAAAAGACGTCTATATATACAGTGTAATGTTCAATGTTCAATTTTAGGAATACATTTTCTCCGAGATACATTCGTCATCTGAGGAATAAAATTCTTCAAATGAATGATGAATGATCTTTTTTGGTGCTTTGATGTCAGTCGCAGATGATAATTGACAGGAACGGAACGACAACGTTAGTTGCTTTGGTTAGGCGTTTTATTTGTATTTTTGCGTGGTCAATTTTGACCTTAGACCATTTTCTATTAGACACGCCTTATTTACATTTTCATATACAATATTTTGAAGTCGATATATCTTGTCTCTTTCTATGACATTTCTCATGGTGCGGGCGATCCGGTGTGTGCGGGGAAGTGTTTACAAACATCAATAGAAGTGGCGTACGCCAATGGAACTTACCACAAGTATCGTTTATAATTTAAATAACTCAACAAAACGTTAGAAAATGGCTCGGACATTTATTTAAACCCTCGATGAATTACTTGCGATATTGTTTGTTTACTTGTTTGTATACAAACAAACTGTCATATCACAACCTGCTACGCTTAGATATCGACTTCAAGAGAAGGATGGAAAATTGATGTCTAATAGTAAATGGTCTAAGGTTTTGACCCGTTCAAAAGTGATCCATGTGAACTGATCCAAGTGCAAAAGAAATACACTTATTGTAATAACTACGTAAATGTCAACGCGACGTGTCTGGTTTTTTTTAGAGAAATCGGATTCTACTTGTTGCAGAATCGATGAAATCCCTAGTATAGATTGTCCAACTACTAAACCGACCGCAAGGTACATGGCAAACTGGCAGATACCAGTGTCGTGCTTAAAATTGTTATTCATATAGACTAAGTAGGTTATTGCTTATTATCAAAATGAAAAGTATTCTGACTAAACACAACAAATAATATCCAAAGTTATTAAGTTTATGAAAAATGAGGCAAAAAATGACATCCGAATTTATTTACACCGTCACAGGATAAGAGTATTAGCAGCAACATGAATTAAAAAGAACACTTTTCAAAATTTTTTTAAGAGACAGAAGAAATTGAAACAGGTAATCGTCCCTTATTTTCTCTTCCTAGGATAACTGGAGGATGAACAATTTAAAATCATTTGCTAAAATGAGCAAAAAACCTTAAATTATAATTATTATCTATTTAAAATAACTCCTATATTTAAACGTATTCATTAATTTAAATCAACTTCTTTGTTTAAAGTTGGATATATCCATTTTAACGCTTATACACCTTTAAAAGATCAGGTATTTTAAATTTGCCGCCAAAGCAAACAATACAGGAAGCAGTTCAAAATTGACGACGCCACTGTTCACTGTTCGGCGATAATCGACTGTAGGAAACCGGAAGGGAGAATTTTTAGTGGGGACTCTCTAGGTGTCGGTTTAGTAGTTGGACAATCTATATACAAGCGTTTTAAACTAGGCGAGGTTTTACTTACAGAACCTTTAAAGTTAATGGACAGATAAAGATATAAAATGAAAAATAAAAAATATGCTAACAAATTGATATAAAAAGTGTTAAAATTAAATAAAAATACTGACTAATTAAATAAAATAAACGAATTGAAAAGAAAACAATGCACTATTTTGTCAACAACAACACTAATAAGAAAATGTCAGTTTTGACAATTATTAAAAAGCAATGTTGCCACTTTGCATTTTTTGAAAATAATTGATCAGAAGTTATTATTTATTTAATACATAAGATAAATTATTCTAAATTGAAAAAAAATGAAATGTATTACTACATTACTCATTTATTATCATTTAAAAGCATTTAATTTTTTTTTCAGAAAAGGCCCAAATTGTCCTATCAAAAGCATACCCTCCTTTCCCCTTTTTTCTTTCAATTTTGTCATTTTTCTCCTTAAATTATCCATTTTTTCTAAAATGACCACTTTTTTCTAATTTTTTTTTGTATTAAATTTTCTCTCATTTCATTAAAAAATTTCTTCAAATTTTTTGCTCTTTTCTACCTTAATTTGTCACATTTTTGTCTCAATTTTTTTCCCCAAAATTTCCCCTATTTTCTCTCTTTACCTTGTCACTTTTTTAGCACTTTTTTCACCTTTTTTCTTTCTCAATTTTTTCACTTTTTCTTCTAAAATTTATCATCTTTTTTTTCTAAAATTTTCCCTCTTTTCTCTCAATTTTGTCACTTTTCTTCGTCGAATTACCAATTTTTCAGTAAATTTCCCCTTTTTTCTTTCAATTTTGTCATTTTTCTCCTTAAATTATCCATTTTTTCTAAAATGACCACTTTTTTCTAATTTTTTTCGTATTAAATTTCCTTCTTTTCATTAAAAAATTTCTTCAAATATTTCGCTCTTTTCTCTTTTAATTTGTCACATTTTTGTCTCAATTTTTTTCCCCAAAATTTCCCCTCTTTTCTCTCTTTACCTTGTCACTTTTTTAGCACTTTTTTCACCACTTTTCTTTCTCAATTTTTTCACTTTTTCTTCTCAAATTTATCATCTTTTTTTTCTAAAATTTTCCCTCTTTTCTCTCAATTTTGTCACTTTTCTTCGTCGAATTACCAATTTTTCAGTAAATTTCCCCTTTTTTCTTTCAATTTTGTCATTTTTCTCCTTAAATTATCCATTTTTTCTAAAATGACCACTTTTTTCTAATTTTTTTCGTATTAAATTTCCTTCTTTTCATTAAAAAATTTCTTCAAATATTTCGCTCTTTTCTCTTTTAATTTGTCACATTTTTGTCTCAATTTTTTTCCCCAAAATTTCCCCTCTTTTCTCTCTTTACCTTGTCACTTTTTTAGCACTTTTTTCACCACTTTTCTTTCTGAATTTTTTCACTTTTTCTTCTCAAATTTATCCCCTTTTTTTTCTAAAATTTTTCCTCTTTTCTCTTAATTTTGTCACTTTTCTCCATCGAATTACCAATTTTTCAGTAAATTTCCCCTTCTTTCTTTCAATTTTGTGATTTTTCGCCGTAAATTATCCATTTTTTCTAAAATGACCACTTTTTTCTAATTTTTTTTCGTATTACAGTTCCTCTCTTTTCATTAAAAAATTTCTTCAAATTTTTCGCTCTTTTCTGTCTTAATTTGTCACATTTTTGTCTCAATTTTTTCCCCAAAATTCCCCCTCTTTTCTCTCTTTATCTTGTCACTTTTTTAGCACTTTTTTCACCTTTTTTCTTTCTCAATTTTTTCACTTTTTCTTCTCAAATTTATCATCTTTTTTTTCTAAAATTTTCCCTCTTTTCTCTCAATTTTGTCACTTTTCTCTCTCGAATTATAAATTTTTCAGTAAAATTTCCGTTTTTTTTTTCAGTTTTGCCACTTTTTGCTCTCAAATTTCTCCTCTTTTTTTTCAAAAATTTCCCAGTTTTCTCTCAATTTCGTCATTTTTTCCTTTATGATGTATATTTATGGTTATAATAGCCCCTTGTTGGGCGCCAATTATAAGTGTGGTGAAATTAAAAATACAATTTTACATTGTTTTTGGGGACACTAACTGAATATATTATGCTCTTAAATTTCTCCTCTTTTTTTCAAAAATTTATCTCAATTTCGACATTTTCCCCTAAAATTACCCTTTTTTTTCACTTTTTTGTCTTAAATTTCTCATCTTTTCCCTCAAAAGTTTCACGTTTTTCTTTTAACAAAACCAATTGGTAGAGTAATTTTTACGCCCCCCTCTTCATCCTATCTCCTAAAACAGTTTTATACCACTTTTTCCCATTTTTCCATTAAATTACCCGTTTTTTCTTAATTTTGGTCTTTTTTCTAAAAAATTACCCTTTTTTAGCCTAAGCCAAGTAGGTATTTTTTTGTTCTCTATAAATTTTCGCAATTTATTTAATTGGTTGTCTGCAACCCTAGTTAATAGTTAATCTTGTAAAATTTTGAACTGATTAACTCTAACCTCTCCTTAATTACCTCACAACTAATATACCGAGTGTTTCAACTAAACCCCATGTTAAGTTTTTTGTGCCACTCTGTATTTTCATTATTCCTCTACTCAATATATTTTAATTTCATACTCGCTTGATATCCCCTTCTTCATATCCCTCTCTTCTCTTGGTATTCCTATAAAATGTCTTTCCCATGTTAATAATCTTCTCTTTGTCTACTCAGTGAAAATAATTGACTTTTATATCCTTCGTGTCGCTTACTGATGATTTCTTTTTTCTCCCCCTCATTTTATGGGGTAAGTTTTTATTATATTATATTTTCACTAAAATTCTTTGATATCATTATTAATTATTTTGACGCTTTTAACTTTTGTTTACTCTAATTTTTTTATAATAATATAAATTATCTGATGTCTGTGTCTCGTTTTACAAAAAGAGAATATATTTTTTAATTTGTTTTTACAGATTGTCTTAGAATTTAATCCATTTTAATTATTTTTGTATTTCATTTTTTGATCTAAAATTCATGTATTTCATTTTAATATCATCATTGTTTTATATTCTTTTTCAAAAACAGAGTCCACGAAATCTGGCAATTTATAAGATTTTTGTCTTATATTTACTTTATGTGAACTTTTAGGGTTTTTGGAACAAGTTTTTTTGGACAGAACATTTTTTTTCTGGGATTGAACGTCTTTTTTTAACGAGCAAGTATTTTTTCTGCGACTGAACGGTTTTTTTTGGAAAGAACAGGTTTTTTTCCTCTTTTTTGACCTAACGTCTTATAGATCCAGGAAAAAAAGGATTTAATTTTTTTTCCTTTGGACCAAGTTTTTTTCCCTTGGACTACAGTTTATTTTCCTTGGACTACATTTTTTTTGGAACTACGTTCTTTTGGACCAAGCTTGTGTTTCTTGGACGATTTTTTTTTATGAACTACGTTATCCTGGACTACGTTTTTAGCAAGCTATCCAGTTTCCTTTGGAGAAGGAAAATAAGATAAACCCCAAGTTTTTTTTAAGAAAAAGAAAAAAATCTCTGGAACTTTCGTTTATCGTAAAATAAACAAATATCACGTTTAATTTGAGTTTAATTTCTTTAACCTGAAAAAAAAGAGGACGGATTTTGAAATATATCATAGTCTTTTTGCCAATTGTTTCTAATTACCTCAAAAATCAATTTGACTGGCGTCCAAAATTTTTTTTATTTATTATTTTACTTCTGATATATTTCAAATTCTATACGTGGAACGGACCCATAATAAAAAGATTTGAGCTTTAATCACATTAATTATTCACCCAATAAAATATTTAAATTATTTTGAGAACAATCCAGACTGTTACACAATTCGTTTAACCACTTTCATTGTACTGAAGAAGTTGACAAATAGCACTACCCAAATTTAATATTTTTAGATCAGTGAAACATTAAAAAATTAATTTAATTGCGTTGCATCTTCTGGCCAACGTCAACCTACGTCGTTGTATCGAAGTCTGTTCTTTCTAATTCAATTGCAAATTAATGGAAAGGTAGAGTAGAAGGTACAATAAAAGTTGGTGTAACACTTGAATGTTCCGTTTTGGTGTTTCCGGCAAATGCAATTAGAAAAGTTGCTAAAGAAAATAAAACAAATTCGATTTTAGTTTTCTGAGCAAACCTCTAAACTCGATTTCCGTTTTTTCTTTTCCTGGGAAATTCTACACAGAAACGAAATTAAATTGACGCAAATGAAACACAAATCTGCTTTTAATTAATTAATAAAAAAAAGAAGACTTCATCGATTTAATCAATTCTATTTTCTATATATTCGTTGTATTGTTATGTGATAGTAGGTTTATATAATGTATAATTATTGTATCACCGAAGTCGATTAAGTGCTGGAAATGGATTTCTACGCAAGCAAATGAAACAATACAATTTAATGGTACAAATACTATAATTGTGAGAAATATTTTGATTTATATGAAGGTTATTATCAATGAGGATTATATTTAAGTCTTCATTTACTGATAAATTTTACATCAGCAAAGAAAATTAATTATTGACTTAAAAATATTGCTATGTAAACTGTAGCAATTTTTAAAAAAAATCGGTTGTGTCGCTCCAAAACTTTCCGGACGAATATTCCATGAATATTTTTTCAGATATTTAATGTTAAAGTTTCAACTTTTGACATTTTTTTATTTGTGACAGGTGATAGTTGGAGAAATAATTTTGACTGTTCTGAATAGAGTTTTTCAAGGGCTTTCAAATGACATATTTTAAGTCAAATTCCGTTTGACAAATATCGTACAAAAACTAATGGGTTCTTCCAAACCCATATTCCAACTTTCAGCTCAAACATTTTAACCGTGTGGCCTCTATCGTGGAAGAATACACACAGACAGACAGACAGACAGACACACTTCTATCTGAAAATGGTCTTAATCATCTCAGGTGATCTCAAAATAAATAATTCCATCTTTATCTCGAAATTGTTTGAGCTCGTTCACAATACTATCCCTTCTCGGGGGTGGGTCGGGAAAGTAAAAACTCAAAAAATCTCAAATGTCAAAAAATCTCCAATCTCAAAAAATTTCAAAAAATCTCAAAAATCAAAAATCTCAAAAAGGTAAAATCCATTAAATCCATAAAAAATCTCAAAAATCAAAAATTTTCAAAAAAAATCTCAAAAAAATTTTAGACGCTTCAAAACCATCTCAAAAATCTCTAAAAATTCTTAAAAAATCTAAAGAATCTCAAAAGATTCAAAGTCTCAAAAAACTAAAATGAATTTGAAAAAAATTTCAAAGAATCTTAAAATATATTAAAAAATCAACAAACCCCTAAAAATCTCAAAAAACCTCAAAAAATCTCAAAGAATCTCAAGAAATCTCAAAAATATCAAAAAATTTCAAGAAACTCAAAAAATCTTAAAAACTATTAAAAAGCCAAAGAAAAATTGAAAAAATATTGGACAAAATTGGAAAAGATTGTAAAAAAATTGTAAAAAATTGAAAAAAATCCACGAATACTTTTTGAGATATTTAATGTTAAAGTTTCAAATTTTGACATTTTTTTATCTTTGTCAGGTGACAGTTGGAGAAATAATTTTGACTAATCTGAATAGAGTTTTTCAAGGGCTTTCAAATGGCGTATTGCAAGTTAAATTCCGTGACATATTGCATCTGTCATTTTTTTTTCGATTGACACAAAAAACTAGAGGGTTCTTCCGACGGCTAATCCAAACCCACATGCCAAATTTCAGCTCAATCGGTTTAACCGTGTGGCCTCTATCGTGGAAGAATACACACAGACAGACAGACACACTTCCACCTGGAAATGGTCTTAATCATCTCAGGTGACCTCAAAATGGATAATTCCATCTTTATCTCGAAATTGTTTGAGCTCATTCACAATACTTTCCCTTTTCGTAGGTGGGTCGGGAAAGTAAAAACTCAAAAAATCTTAAATGTCAAAAAATCTCAAATCTCAAAAAATTTCAAAAAATCTCAAAAATCAAAAATTTCAAAAATGTCAAAAAGGTAAAATACCTTAAAACCATAAAAAATCTCAAAAAGCAAAAAAATCTCAAAAAAATTTTAGACGCTTCAAAAACATCTCAAAAATCTCTAAAAATTTTTAAAAAATCTAAAAATTCACAAAGAATCTCAAAAAATTTAAAATGCCAAATCTCAAAAAATTCTAAATAGTAGATATCTCAAAAACTTAAAAATTTGATCAAAAAATCTCTAAAAATTCAAAGAAGTCAAAAAATCTCAAAAACTCAAAAACCTTAAAAAATTTCAAAAATAAAATTTGAAACAATCTTAAAAAACCTCAAAAAATACCAAAAAGCACCAAAAAATCTCAAAAAACCTCAAAAAACCTCAAAAAATCTCAAAAAAACTAAAAATTCTTAAAAAAACTTAAAAGTCATATAAAATCTCTAAAAATTTTCAAAGAATCTCAAAAGATTCAAAAAGTCTCAAAAAACTAAAATGAATTTCAAAAAAAATTCAAAAAAGCTTATAAAATATTAAAAAATCTCAAAAAATCTTAAAACTCTTAAAAAATCTAAATAGTCCCAAAGAATCTCAAAAAATCTCAAAAAACCTCTAGAAATCTCAAAAAACCTCTAAAAACCTCAAAAAATATCAAATATTGTCAATAAATCTCAAAAATATCAAAAAATTTCAAAAAACTCAAAAAATGCTAAAAACTAATAAAAAGTCAAAGAAAAATTGAAAAAAAAATTGGACAAAATTGGAAAAGATTGTAAAAAAATTGTAAAAAATTGATCAAATAATCTCTAAAAATTCAAAGAAGTCGAAAAAGTACCAAAAAAACTCAAAAAACCTCAAAAATGCTCAAAAAAACTAAAAAAATCTAAAAATCTCATAGAAACTATAAAAATTCTCAAAGAATCTCAAAAGATTCAAAGTCTCAAAAAACTAAAATGAATTTGAAAAAAAATTCACAAATTCTTAAAATATATTAAAAAATCTCAAAAAATCTATAAACTCTTAAAAAATCTAAAAAGTCCCAAAGAATCTCAAAATATCTCAGAAAACCTCTAAAAATCTCAATAAATCTCAAAAATATCAAAAAATTTCAAAAAACACAAAATATGCTAACAACTATTAAAAAGTCAAAGAAAAATTGAAACAAAAAATTGGACAAAATTGGAAAAGATTGTAAAAAAATTATAAAAATTGAAAAAAATCCACGAATACTTTTTCCGGTATTTAATGTTAAAGTTTCAAATTGTGACATTTTTTTATTTTTGACAGGTGACAGTTGGAGAAATAATTTTGACTGTTCTGAATAGAGTTTTTCTAGGGCTTTCAAATGATATATTGCAAGTCAATTCCGTGACATATTGCATATGTCATTTTTGTATAGTGACACTTCTGTTGACACAAAAACTAAAAGGTTCTTCCGACGGGTAACCCAAACCCATATACCAAATTTCAGCTCAATCGGGTTAAACGTGTGGTCTCCATCGTGGAAGAGTACACACAGACAGACAGACAGACTTCCATCTGGAAATGGTCTTAATCATCTCAGGTGACCTCAAAATGGATAATTCCATCTCGAAATTGTTTGAGCTCGTTCACAATACTCGGGGGTGGGTCGGGAAAGTAAAAACTCAAAAAATCTCAAATGTCAAAAAATCTCAAATCTCAAAAAATTTCAATAAATCTCAAAAATGAAAAATTTCAAAAAGGTAAAATACGTTAAAACCATAAAAAATCTCAAAAATCCAAAAAAATCAAAAACATCTCAAAAATCTCTAAAAATTATTAAAAAAATCTAAAAACTCACAAAGAATCTCAAAAAATTTAAAATGTCAAATCTCAAAAAATTCTAAATTAAATATCTCAAAAACTTAAAAATTTGATCAAATAAACTCTAAAAATTCAAAGAAGTCAAAAAATCTCAAAAACTCAAAAACCTTAAAAAGTTCAAAATTAAAATCTGAAAAAATCTTAAAAACCTCAAATCAAAAAATACCAAAAAGTACCAAAAAATTTCAAAAACCTCAAAAAATTTCAAAAAACTCAAAAAAGCTCAAAAAAACTAAAAAATCTTAAAAAAAACATAAAAATCTCATAAAATCCTCAAAGAATCTCAAATGATTCAAAGAGTCTCAAAAAACTAAAATGAATTTCAAAAAAATTTCAAAAAATATTAAAAAATCTCAAAAAATCTTAAAACACTTCAAAAAATCTATAAACTCTTAAAAAATCTAAAAAGTCCCAAAGAATCTCAAAAAATCTCAAAAAACCTCTAAAAATCTCAAGAAACCTCAAAAATATCAAATAATCAAGAAGCCTCAAAAATATTAAAAATCTCAAAAAATCTTAAAACACTTACAAAAAATCTATAACCCTTAAAAAGTCCCAAAGAATCTCAAAAAATCTCAAATAATCTCAAGAAACCTCAAAAATATCAAAAAATCTCAAAAAACACTTAAAAAGCCAAAGAAAAATTAAAAAAAAAATTGGAAAAAATTGTAATAAATTGGAAAAATCCACGAATACTTTTTCAAATATTTAATGTTAAAGTTTCATATTTTGACATTTTTTTATTTTTACATTTTTGCATGTCCAATTCCGTGACATATTGCATCTGTCATTTTTTGGTAGTGACACTTCCGTTTGACAGATGTCGCACAAAAACTAATGGATTCTTCCGACGGGTAACTCAAACCCATATACCAAATTTGAGCTCAATCGGATTAAACGTGTCGCCTCTATCGTTGAAGAATACACACAGACAGACTTGGAAATGGTCTTAATCATCTCAGGTGACCTCAAGCTCATTCATAATACTTTCCCTTCTAGGAGGTGGGTCTGGAAAGTAAAAATCTTTTTCATTTTGATCATTTTGCATGATCAAGAAATATAAAAGAGGCAATAAAAAATTTGGCAAAACTAATAATCTTATCTTGGGCTATTTTGATAACAAACAATAGATTAATCACTTGATTAATGTTAACTTAGCCACCAATTTATCTATTAGTTCCTATCCGCTTACTATTCCCTGGAATTCGGTTACGTTTAAACAATAAATTACCTTTTCATTAATTATTATGCATTTACTTTGCTTCTAGAATTTCCGGCTACCCAACAGAAACCATAGTCGTAATTTTAATTATTCTAAGTGCTTAGTAAGAAATTTACATATTTTTCTAACATCTACTTCAAATTAATCGAATTTGTAAAATTTTAAGGTATTTGAACAAAAATAACTTACATTGTTGTCCAATTTTGGATACGCCTATGAAAAGAAGAGAGTGATAGGTTAATCAACCGTATCGCCCCTGACAAGGGACTGTTCACTTGAAATTCCCAAAATGGAACGATCATTAGCCTCATAGAATTCAAATTGATTCAACAGATTCCTTTAATTTAATATATTAAAATGTTCAGTTTATCATTTATTTATACAAATATATTCATATCTTTGGTCTGTTCGTTTAGTTGTAAGTGAAAAATAATCTTGAATATTTAACATTGTAGCCTTGAAAATGAAAATAATAAATTACCAAAACTTTAGTAAAAAAATTCCTTTCGGTAGGATCTACATGGTATCATTCTCAATTTTCGAAAATTAAAAAAACTTAAAAACATTCACTCCCACTCCTGAAAATTTTTAGATCGATCAAAAATTGGTCATCGGTGGTTACTACACTTTACGAGAGCTTTATAACGATACCCCACATGACGCACTTTAAAAAACTTAAAATTTTCCACCCCCCACCTCACTATACCGGATCAAAAAAAGTTTTCAGACAAAAGTTATTGGAAAAAAAAATCTTAAAAGTAAGGTTGCGACGCGATAGTTTGATTATTACGGAATATATGAAAATATACTAGAATAGCGATCAGGAATCAGTAAATTTCAGGTGTGTTTGCCTATATTGATATTTACGGGGCACATAAAATCATAATTTAAAAATACATTTTTTTGAATATCTATTATTGAGTTTTATTCCGGTATGTACTTTACAAAATGTTAGGAGACTCACCTAAAACAAGCACCCTGGCGGTTAAATTACAATTATTTATGTTTAAAATAGTAACAAAAAAAAATAATACAAACAAATACCCCTTAATTTAGAGTCTTAAAAGGGATTTAAATAAGAGTAGCCTACGGAAGCGAATGAACCCCCTTTACATCTCAGACGACAATATCTTGCCAATAAACATTTAACTAAACTTAGAACATATAACTCGTCATTAGTGAATCGAATAAATTTACTCAATACAGAGGATTTAACTAATACATACTGGAGAAAGAAAAACTCACCTTTACTTTCATCTGCTCTTTTAAACACACTGAAGTATACTAACTTTATAAATCCATTAGAAACTATTCCAGCATTTATATTTGATTATAACTCAATTTTTTCGAATCCACTAGTCATATTCCCTCTTTACAGAAATACGCCCTCCTTTAACCAAAAATTATTACTTTCTGTAATAGACGATTTAAATGTCAAATTAGTTATCTACACAGACGGAAGTAAGGATCAATAAGGAGTAGGTAGTGCCTTTTTTATCCCAGAAAGAGAATTCATTTTTAAAAGTAAGATCCCGGACATATGTAGCATTTTTAGCGCCGAAGCGAACGCCATTGAAAAAGCACTGATCTGGTGCTTAGACAACAACATACAAGAAACTGTCATTGTGTCAGATTCAAAATCCGTATTAGAAAGCATTAAACACGTTACAATGAAGAATTTTAAAAACTTCAACATTTGTAAGATAAAATATTTATTATATCAGCTCTCGCTTAATAACTGTAAAATTATATTTATTTGGGCTAAAGGTCACAGTGGTATTTATGGGAACGAAAAGGCAGATGCGGCAGCCAAAGAAGCTCGTTTTTGTACTGATTTCGATAATATTCCTTGTTATAGTGACTTACTTTGTAGATATAAGCAAAATATAATTAAAGAATGGGAGAAAAAGTGGGGACAGATAGCTGTAAATTCCACTAACCCTTATTTCTCTATACACACGGTTCTACCAAAAAAGGTTCCACACATATTTTTTTTTAATGTTTCAAAAAAGTACTCTTCTATTATTACACGACTCAAAATCAATCATGGATGCTTTCCGTCCCACTTGCATAAATTAGGCATTATAGAATCCCCCCTTTGTCAACAAGATAATGAAACTTCCGATCTGAACCACCTATTTTTTAAATGTAAAAATTACCCAGGAACTGAAAACTTTATTTATAAGCTGAAACAACTTAATCACCAATTTCCCACCAGCATTCAAGTCCTATTGGCAACAGAAGATAAACAGATATATGATTTGATTGTAGACTTTATTTTAACTCATAAAATCTCCATTTGATTACTAACCATCTATTCATTAGAATCATAAAAATACTTAAAACGTTAAACATTCAACCAATTTGTGTGTGACTAAAGGACCTGGTTCAAAGTAAAAAAAAAAAAAAAAAAAAAAAAAAAAAAAAAAAAAAAAAAAAAAAAAAAAAAAAAAAAAAAAAAAAAAGTTATATACTGTTATATTACACAAAACCGGGCGGCGCAGGTAAAATTCTTAAATTCACCACATCTTTTAACTGCCGGCTCTTTAAAATCACAGATTTTGTTTGAGCCGCCTGTGCTCTAAAACTCCCATAAAATTTTGATTTATTACTCCGTGTCGATTGCGATTCTAGATTCTAGTATAACATATTTTTTAAACCACACTGTACATTTTTTATTTTTTTGGAAATTAATTAAGTTTATTCGATTTAAAAACTTTTACAATAAATAAAATTTTTTGTCAAATAAAAAATACAGGGTGTGCAAAGGAGAATGAATGATAATTTACATATTTTTTAAACCACAATGTACATTTTTTATTATTTTGTGAATTAATAAAATTTATTACATTTAAAAACTTTTACAACGAATAAAATTTTTGGCCAAATAAAAAATACAGGGTGTCCAAAGGAGAATGAATGAATGATAATTTACATATTTTTTAAACCGCACTGTATATTTTTTATTATTTTGTGAATTAATAAAATTAATTGGATTTAGAAACTTTTACTACGATTAAAATTTTTTGTCAAATAAAATATACAGGGTGTGCAAAGGAGAATGAATGAATTAATAATAATTTACATATTTTTTAAACCACACTGTGCATTTTTTATTATTTTATAAATTAACAAAATTTATTGGATTTAGAAAATTTTACAACGAATAAAATTTTTTGTCAAATAAAAAATACAGGGTGTGCTAAGGAGAATGAATGATTTAATAATAATTTTCATATTTTTTAAATCACACTGTACATTTTTTTAAAATTTTGTGAATTAATAAAATTTATTGGACTTAGAAACTTTTACTACCAATTAAATTTTTTGTTAAATACAATATACAGAGTGTGCAAAGGAGAATGAATGAATTAATGATAACGTACATATTTTTTAAACACACTGTACATTTTTTATTATTTTGTGAATTAATAAAATTTATTCGTTTTAAAAACTTTTAGAAAGAATAACATTTTTTGTTAAATAAAATATACAGGGTGTGCATAGGAGAATGAATCAATTAATGGTAATTTATATCTTTTTTAAACCACACTGTACATTTTTTATTATTTTGCGAGTTAAGAAAATTTATTAGATTTAGAAACTTTTACAACAAATAAAATTTTTTGTCAAATAAAAAATACAGGGTGTGCATAGGAGAATAAATGAATTAATGATAATTTACATATTTTTTAAACCGCACTGTATATTTTTTATTATTTTGTGAATTAATAAAATTAATTGGATTTAGAAACTTTTACTACGATTAAAATTTTTTGTCAAATAAAAAATACAGGGTGTGCATAGGAGAATAAATGAATTAATGATAATTAACATTTTTTTTAAACCACACTGAATATTTTTTATTATTTTGTAAATTAATTAAATTTATTGGATTTAAAAACTTTTACAATAAATAAAATTTTTTGTCAAATAAAAAAAAACAGGGTGTGCATAGGAGAATGAATGAATTAATGATAATTTACATATTTTTTAAACCACACTGTACATTTTCATAATTTTATGAATTAATAAAATTTATAACATTTAAAAAATTTTACAACGAATAAAATTTTTTGCCAAATAAAAAATACAGGGTGTTCAAAGGAGCATGAATGAATGATAATTTACATATTTTTTAAACCACACTGTATATTTTTATTATTTTGCGAATTAATAGAATTTATTACATTTAAAAACTTTTACAACGAATAAAACTTTTTGCCAAAAAAAATACAGGGTGTGCAAAGGAGAATGAATGAATGATAATTTACATATTTCTTAAACCACACTGTATATTTTTATTATTTTATGAATTGATAAAATTTATTACATTTAAAAACTTTTACAACGAATAACATTTTTTGTCAAATAAAAAATACAGGGTAGGGTGTATACAGGAGAATAAATGAATTAATGATAATTTACACATTTTTTAAGCCACACTGTATATTTTTCGCGAATTAATAACATTTATTGGATTTAGGAACTTTTACAACCAATAAAATTTTTTGCCAAATAAAAAATACAGGGTGTGCAAATGGGAATGAATGAATTAATGATGATGTACATATTTTTTAAACCACACTGTACATTTTTTATTATTTCGTGAATTAATAAAATTTATTGAATTTAAAAACTTTTACAACGAATAAAATTTTTTGCCAAATAAAAAATACAGGGTGTGCAAAGGAGAATGAATGAATTAATAATAATTTACATATATTTTAAACCACACTGTACATTTTTTATTATTTTATGAATTAATAAAATTAATTGGATTTAGAAACTTTTACAACCAATACAATTTCTTGTCAAATAAAAAATACAGGGTGTGCAAAGGAGAATGAATGAATTAATGATAATTTACATATTTTTTTAAACCACACTGTACATTTTTTATTATTTTGTGAAATAATAAAATTTATCGGACTTAGAAACTTTTACAACGAATAAAATTTTTTTCAAATAAAAAATACAGGGTGTGCAAAGGAGAATGAATGAATTAATAATAATTTACATATATTTTAAACCACACTGTACATTTTTTATTATTTTATGAATTAATAAAATTAATTGGATTTAGAAACTTTTACAACCAATACAATTTCTTGTCAAATAAAAAATACAGGGTGCGCAAAGGAGAATGAATGAATTAATGATAATTTACATATTTTTTTAAACCACACTATACATTTTTTATTATTTTGTGAAATAATAAAATTTATTGGATTTAGAAACTTTTACTACGATTAAAATTTTTTGTCAAATAAAATATACAGGGTGTGCAAAGGAGAATGAATGAATTAATAATAATTTACATATTTTTTAAACCACACTGTGCATTTTTTATTATTTTATAAATTAACAAAATTTATTGGATTTAGAAAATTTTACAACGAATAAAATTTTTTGTCAAATAAAATATACAGGGTGTGTTAAGGAGAATGAATGAATTAATGATAACGTACATATTTTTTAAACACACTGTACATTTTTTATTATTTTGTGAATTAATAAAATTTAGTGGATTTAGAAACTTTTACAACGAATAACACTTTTGTTAAATAAAAAATACAGGGTGTGCATAGGAGAATAAATAAATTAATGATAATTAACATTTTTTTTAAACCACACTGAATATTTTTTATTATTTTGTGAATTAATAAAATTTATTGGATTTAAAAACTTTAGCAATAAATAAAATTTTTTGTAAAAAAAAAACAGGGTGTGCATAGGAGAATGAATGAATGAATGATAATGTGCATATTTTTTAAACCACATTGTACTTTTTTTATTATTTTGCGAATTAATAAAATTTATTTTATTTAGAAACTTTTACAACGAATAAAATTTTTTGTCAAATAAAAAATACAGGGTGTACAAAGGAGAATGAAGTAATTAATGATAATGTACATATTTTTTAAACCACATTGTACTTTTTATTATTTAATGAATTAATAAAATTTATTGGATTTAGAAAGTTTTACAACGAATAAAATTTTTTGTCAAATAAAAAATACAGGGTGTGCATAGGAGAATGAATGAATGAATGATAATGTGCATATTTTTTAAACCACTTTGTACTTGTTTTATTATTTTGCGAATTAATAAAATTTATTGGATTTATAAACTTTTACAACGAATAAAATTTTTTGACAAATAAAAAATACAGGGTGTGCAAAGGAGAATGAATGAATTAATAATAATTTACATATATTTTAAACCACACTGTACATTTTTTATTATTTTATGAATTAATAAAATTAATTGGATTTAGAAACTTTTACAACCAATACAATTTTTTGTCAAATAAAAAATACAGGGTGTGCAAATGGGAATGAATGAATTAATGATAATGTACATATTTTTTAAACCACACTGTACATTTTTTATTATTTTGCTAGTTAATAAAATTTATTGGATTTAGAAACTTTTACAGCGAATAAATTTTTTTGTCGAATAAAGAATACAGGGTGTACAAAGGAAAATGAATAAATTAATGATAATGTACATATTTGTTAAACCACACTGTACTTTTTTTATTATTTTGCGAATTAATACAATTTATTACATTTAAAAACTTTTACAACGAATAAAATTTTTCGCCAAATAAAAAATACAGGGTGTGCAGCAAAGGAGAATGAATGTATGATAATTTACATATTTTTTAAACCACACTGTATATTTTTATTATTTTGTGAATTAATAGAATTAATTACATTTAAAAACTTTTACAATGAATAACATTTTTTGTCAAATAAAAAATACAGGGTGTGCACAAGAGAATGAATGAATGAATGATAATTTACATATTTTTTAAACCACAATGTACATTTTTTATTATTTTGTGAATTAATAAAATTTATTGGATTTAGAAAATTTTACAACGAATAAAATTTTTTGTCAAATAAAAAATTCAGGGTGTGCAAAGAAGAGTGAATGAATTAATGATAATTTACATATTTTTTTAAACCACACTGTACATTTTTTATTATTTTGTGAAATAATAAAATTTATTGGACTTAGAAACTTTTACAATGAATAAAATTTTTTTTCAAATAAAAAATACAGGGTGTGCAAAGGAGAATAAATGAATTAATAATAATTTACATATTTTTTTAAACCACACTGTATATTTTTTACTATTTTGTGGATTAATAAAATTTATTCGTTTTAAAAACTTTTAGAAAGAATAAAATTTTTTGTCAAATAAAAAATTCAGGGTGTGCAAAGAAGAGTGAATGAATTAATGATAATTTACATATTTTTTAAACCACACTGTACATTTTTTATTATTTTGTGAATTAATAATATTAATTGGATTTAGAAACTTTTACTACGATTAAAATTTTTTGTCAAATAAAATATACAGGGTGTGCAAAGGAGAATGAATGAATTAATAATAATTTACATATTTTTTAAACCACACTGTGCATTTTTTATTATTTTATAAATTAACAAAATTTATTGGATTTAGAAAATTTTACAACGAATAAAATTTTTTGTCAAATAAAAAATACAGGGTGTGCTAAGGAGAATGAATGATTTAATAATAATTTTCATATTTTTTAAATCACACTGTACATTTTTTTAAAATTTTGTGAATTAATAAAATTTATTGGATTTAGAAACTTTTACTACCAATTAATTTTTTTGTTAAATACAATATACAGAGTGTGCAAAGGAGAATGAATGAATTAATGATAACCCCAGGTAGCAGAGTGACGTGTTAAAGACGTTGAATATTGGTCATTATTTACGTATATGAATGACGTGAAAAACACGTGATAAACAGGGACATAAGTCACAGACCAATGACGTCTTTTTTTACGTAAAAATTACGTTTTTTTTGACGTATAATTAAACATCCATTTTGAGGTTATTTTAGATTTAAAAATTGTATTTTTTTACTGTAAAAAACATAATATCCTCGGAATTCATAAAAGAAATAATTACACAAATTATATTCAAATACAGGATGTCCAACAGTAGTTTGACGATTTTTAAACTAAAATAACTTCGAATCAGATACGATAAAAGAGCGGTTTTGTCTGAATGCATTTTTTCCCATTCCCACTAAATTTTTCATTAAACACATGCACACGGAGTATCCCATTTAAAAATAAAAATTCGCAGTGATTTCCGCTGTTTAACTGGATGGACAACTTACTTAAATTCATTTTTAGATTATTAAAGACGATTAGGTAGTCAAAACGGCACTCTTTCGAAGGTATTTCAGTTCAAAAATCTTCACAATATTGCAAGACACCTGTATAATTTATTAAACTAAAAATATAGTAACATGTTGAGTTTTACTGAGAAGCTATAGGGAGGTAGCCACTAAGAATGAACCACCACTAGTCCTCCTCCATCTTCTTCGCCAAAGTCTATCACTTTTTACATTATTATTAGTCCTGTTAAGAGATCGTGTTACGGGCTAAAATTTTTTAGGCATTAACATCTTAGGCCAAATTTTAAGTCTCCTAATAGAGTAATGTATTCCCAATTTATTTATAAAAAGAATACTACAAACCTTGTTTTAATAATAATCTCACTATTGTTTACTTTATATTTTATTGACATTTCCTTTGTCATCACAGTTAAATCATTAATTCTTCTTTTAATTAATTTTTCTTGAATGTGACATTTCATGGATTGAATTCCTTCCTTTCTTTTCTCTTCCTTTTTTGGTGCTAACCTGATTGTAGCATGTGCTAATAAAATCAACCGGTAACGGATTTAAATGCCTAAAAAAGAAATAAATGGTTAAAGTGTTTCTTAAATTGTATGGTAGAATACTGCATATCTCTAAAGGTGGATATATGAAACACTAACCTGTAGGAAATCACTTGTAAGGTCATCCAACATCCTGGGTAAGTTTTTATGTCTAACTCTTCTCTCCAATGTTGTATATATCTTTTGTTACCCTTACATCAAGAAGGGGGCACAACAAGAATTTAATGCTTTGAGCGTTCCTAAGCGCTACCATCTTGCTGTCTCATCGGTTTTATGTTTGCTCGTTCTATGCTTTTCTGCTTTACCACTGCTTTTTGGCTATATAATCCATTCAAAGCCGCCTTCCTTCCATTTTTGATCCGGTAAACTATTGATCAGTGATAGGGGCGTAGAGGACATCATACTAGTTCTAGAGTCTACTAACTAACAAGTAAGATCTTTCCATTTACTGAACTGTCTTCAAGTACTGAAAATAAAAGAAGCTAAATTGTCGATAGTGTTTAGTATATTTGATAAACAGCTCATATTCATTATAGATCGTAACTTGGTATCAAATAAATTATTGTAAAACAAGAGCACGAGACTCCTGTTTAACCTAAAAGTAGGGTTAGGATTCTGAGAACGATTTATAACTTAATTAATTTGTATATTATATTAAATAGTAATAATAAATTTACCTGTGAACGATTAGAACGAATTGGCAAAGCATATTTGTAATAAATATTTCACTCGCACACGTGCATCCCATTTTAAAATATTTCATCATATAAATTTGAAAGAACAATATTTTCTAACCTGGAGAACTCCAGCAGCCGTGGATAAAAAGTAGTTTGATTATTTTTTTTATTTAAATGAAAATCGTAATTGAATTAAATAATAACTGTAACCACAAAAAACAACAAAACAAAATGGGTTGTATTGCGCCGAAGCTTCGATAAAAAGCAAAGGCGGACGCAGGGTTGCCAGACGTCAAACGTCTAGTCTAAAATTATTGGAATATGACCATAAAATTATAAGATTCCAGGATAAACTATCAGAAAAAAATTGATATATTGATTTATTTGAAATTTTTATCTCTATCTAATTAGCTACATTATAGGTTATCATTATCGATTTATCAGTTCGTAAACAAGATTAAGAAAAATTATGTTGGATATCGATAATTATCAGGCCACTGGCAACACTGGGCCACCGCAAAAACAGTGATTTCTAATATAAATTTGATTAGGAATTTATAAAGTTCTGTTTTCGTTATTGTCTATATGTAATAATAATTGTTGGTTATATTTTAGTTTATTTTTTAATATAGTATTCAATACATGGTTAAGGCTATGATTTCGCGCGAAATCTTGCCGAGTAAAAATAACTTTCTGTTTTAATTTTATTGGTAATGTCGGTGTGCACCGACTAGGTATAAACAAATTTCTAAAAAATACGATTTTATATATTTATTCGAAAACTAATACCAAAATTCGACGAATATATTACGTTTTTTTATGACGTCTTAAAAACGTCCACATAACAACGTTTTTTTCACGTCATGTTTTGGCCCAAATTACGTCAGTTGACGAGAATACACCAATTTTCAACGTCTTTAACACGTCACTCTGCTACCTGGGACGTACATATTTTTTAAACACACTGTACATTTTTTATTATTTTGTGAATTAATAAAATTTATTCTTTTTAAAAACTTTTAGAAAGAATAACATTTTTTGTTAAATAAAATATACAGGGTGTGCATAGGAGAATGAATCAATTAATGATAATTTATATATTTTTTAAACCGCACTGTATATTTTTTATTATTTTGCGAGTTAATAAAATTTATTGGATTTAGAAACTTTTACAACAAATAAAATTTTTTGTCAAATAAAAAGTACAGGGTGTGCATAGGAGAATAAATGAATTAATGATAATTAACATTTTTTTTAAACCACACTGAATATTTTTTATTATTTTGTGAATTAATAAAATTTATTGGATTTAAAAATTTTTATAACAAACAAATTTTTTGTCAAATAAAAATACAGGGTGTGCATAGGAGAATGAATGAATGAATGATCATTTACATATTTTTTAAACCACACTGTACATTTTTTATTATATTGCGAATTAATAAAACTTATTAGATTTAGAAACTTTTACAACGAATAAAATTTTTTGTCAAATAAAATATACAGGGTGTCCAAAGGAGAATGAATGAATTAATGATAATGTATATTTTTTTTTTAACCACACTGTACATTTTTATTATCTTGTGAATTATTAAAATTTATTGGATTTAGAAACTTTTATAACGAAAAAATTTTTTTATTAAATAAAAAATACAGGGTGTATGCAGAAGAATAAACGAGTTAATGATAAGCTACACTCTAAATAATAAAATTTATTGAAACTTTAGAAACTTTTACAATAAATAAAATTTTTTACCAAACATAAAATAAGGGTGTACAAAGGAGAATGAATGAATTAATGATAATTTACATATTTTTTAAACCACAGTGTACATTTTGTATTATTTTGTGAATTCATAAAATTTATTGGATTTAGAAACTTTTACAACGAATAAAATTTTTTGTCGAATAAAGAATACAGGGTGTGCAAAGGAAAATGAATAAATTAATAATAAATGATAAATTTATTGGATTTAGTAACTTTTACAACGAATATTGTTAAAAAATAATTTAAAGCAATGATTTTTAACCCCTATTATATAGTTCCGCACCTGGTTTCCATCAGAAACCACTGTAGTGGTAAAAGTCTCGAACACAATATTCTGTGAGGCCACAACACCAAAAATTCATATCAATCGTTTTGTTTGATTAAATTCAAAACGTCGAAAACCGCATAATTTTCCAACAAAGGGAAGTTTTTCTGTGTTTAAATTATTCTCGTATAAATCCAGAGACATTTCGTTAAATAAATTCTATTGAAGCGGAACCGTCTCTGGAAAGAATTTCTGCAAAACGTTCAGATTAGGACCGGGGAATACCGAATAATTTGCATATAGATATGCCTAGTTCTCAAAAATTATTCACCCTTCGGCCAAAAACATCCTGCTTTATCTCCCATTATTTTTTTTTTTTTTTTGGTTGCGTTATAATGGTTATTGAAAGATTTTTAAATAGACCTGTACTGTATAGGATCTTACAATTTCTAGTTAAAATATAACAAAAAAACAGTATTTTATAATATATTAGGATAAAATGTAGGACAAATATAAAAAAAGGAAAAATAGGGAAAATAAGGTCTTAAATCATTAGGATATTAAATCATTAAGGTTATTAAAATTAAACTCGTTAAATCGTTAAGATTTTAAGGGATTTAAATCACATTTATTAGCTGAAAATGATAAAGGGCAAAAATAGCAACGACAACTACACACTTAATTAGACAGAACAACGTACAAAATGTATAATCGATCAATTAAGTTAATTTTGTTAATTCTCTAACATTAGAGAAACCCGAAACGAAAACAGAGGTCGAAAAAGTTTTCGCAGAAATCCCCAGCCCATTTATTCTTCTGCTGAATACTAATTTGTTGGATTCAAACAACAAAAGGCAGGTTTTGTTTTTAAAATATATGTAAATTTACTTAAAATAGTTAAAATATTTATATAATTTATTATAATATGAGTGCTATTTTCAACAATTACTTTAGTGTACTAAAATTTATTGTTTTTAGTCTCTTAATGGTATTTGTAAGATTTATAAATAGCTCAGAAAAAATAATAATAAATTTATTAAGTAAACTAAACAAACATTAATAAAAAACAGTATTAACATTAACCCCCGGCTCAAGACCGAGTTCCGCCATACATCCTGACCCTAACCTCACTTCCGTTGCCAATTAAGGACGACCTAAGAATAGGCAACATATGGCAGACAACACAAACAGGTCCTAAAGATAGCTTGGTGACTTCTTTTTAAGAAATCGTGACAAATTTTGTAACTGCTCTAAGAGGTTGTCGAGAGCTCCATATCTCTTACAAATGTCCCGTACAATCAAAATTAAATGCAGGAATTTTGATATTAAGAACTGGTTCTGAGGAAATCACGCATGAAATAAAATTTAAATAAAATGCCCTAAAAAACGGTGAAAAACTGGCATTTCGTCACATATGCTCGGTGGAGGAGAAAATTCAACAGAAAATAAAAATAATAACTGCGAAATGCGTGCAAACAACGGCGCATTAAAGATTATATATTTTTACCTCTCGCCCTTCAGATAAGAGAGGTATAGGAATCATGCTAAAAATTGGGTAGTGAGTTTTCAATGAATAAACACGTTTTAGGGTCCCTAGAATACGATTTTAATATTTTCGCGATGATGTCTCTGTGTGTGTGTGTGTGTGTGTGTGTGTGTGTGTGTGTGTGTGTGTGTGTGTGTGTGTGTGTGTGTGTGTGTGTGTGTGTGTGTGTGTGTGTGTGTGTGTGTGTGTGTGTGTGTGTGTGTGTGTGTGTGTGTGTGTGTGTGTGTGTGTGTGTGTGTGTGTGTGTGTGTGTGTGTGTGTGTGTGTGTGTGTGTGTGTGTGTGTGTGTGTGTGTGTGTGTGTGTGTGTGTGTGTGTGTGTGTGTGTGTGTGTGTGTGTGTGTGTGTGTGTGTGTGTGTGTGTGTGTGTGTGTGTGTGTGTGTGTGTGTGTGTGTGTGTGTGTGTGTGTGTGTGTGTGTGTGTGTGTGTGTGTGTGTGTGTGTGTGTGTGTGTGTGTGTGTGTGTGTGTGTGTGTGTGTGTGTGTGTGTGTGTGTGTGTGTGTGTGTGTGTGTGTGTGTGTGTGTGTGTGTGTGTGTGTGTGTGTGTGTGTGTGTGTGTGTGTGTGTGTGTGTGTGTGGACTTTTGAGACCTTACGGGGACAATTTCCGAAAAACGCTTATGGTTGTGAGGACCGTTTTTCTTATTGGGACATCGAGCCGGTCTTCATAAGAAATTAACCTGATTTTTGTAATCTATGTCGTTTTTGGACTCAAATGGTACCTATAACATTACTAAAATATTTGGTCCCCATAAGTAATGTGTCAGGTGGATGAGGTTCTTATAACATACCTGAAGGGGGCGCCGTCATCTATACACTTTGTGTGTATTTGACAATGATATTGTATTGGTTGTAAAGACCATGTATTCACAATGTGTTGTAATTTTTGCTCAGATTTTGACTTCACATACTGTTGATCTCAGTGTCTCCAACGTTCAATATTTTCCAGAAAATTATTTCCTAAACTTAACTACAAAGGCCGATAAACTCAAAAATCCATTTTTAGAGCCAGTCCCCCATTATTTCTTTTTGATTTTTTTTTGTTGCACCAGATTGTTCTAGTTGTTCTGAATACTGTTCCAAATTTTCATGTCTTAAAAGTATATTTGAAGGCCGAAATCAATAAAAATCATTTGGGTCCAGCCCCCCATTATTTTTTTTCATTATTGATGTACTAGATTGTTCCTGTTATTCTTGTTCCAAATTTTCACGTCTTAAAAATATTTTAAGTTCATAATCAATTAAAACCTTTTAGAACTAGCTCCATTATCTTTTTTTCGATTTTTATTTTGTTGTACTAGATTGTTCTAGTTGTTATTAATATTGTTTCAAATTATCATTTCTTAAAAAAATATTTCAAGTTCAAAATCATTTACTACCATTTAGATCTAGCCCTCCATTATCTTTGTTTTCGTAATTTTTTTTGTTGTATCAAATTGTTTTAGTTGTTCTTAACGTTAAACGAATAACATTGTTTCAAATTTTCGTGTTTAAAAAAATATTTGAAACTCATAATCAATTAAAACTTTTTAGAGCTAGCTCCCCATTATTTTTTTTTCGATTTTTATTTGTTGTTGTAATCGATTGCTCTAGTTCTGAACATTGTTCCAAATTTTCATGTCTTAAAAAATATTTGAAGGCCAAAATCAATAAAAACCATTTGGGCCCAGCTCCCAATATTTTTTTTTGTTTGTTATTGTACTATATTTTTCCAGTTATTCATAGCATTTTTCCAAATTTTCACGTCTTAAAACAATATTTCAAGCTCATAATCAATAAAAACCTTTCTCCATTATTTTTTTTCGAAATTTTACTTTCCCAACCCACCTCCAAGAAGGGAAAGTATTGTGAACGAGCCAAAAAAATTTGTCAAGATAAAGATGGAAATAGTCATTTTGAGGTCACCTGAGAGCATTAAGACCACTTCCAGATGGAAGTCTGTCCGTCTGTGTGTATTCTTACACGATAGAGGCCACACATTTAATCCGATTGAGCTGAAATTTGGTATATGGGTTTGGGTTTCCCGTCATAAGAAACCATTAGTTTTGTACGACATCTGTGAAACGGAAGTGTCACTATCAAAAAGTGACTGATGCAATATGTCACGGAATTTGACTTGCAATATGTCATTTGAAAGCCCTTGAAAAACTCTATTCAGAACATTTAAAATAACAATCATAATTATTTCTCCCACTGTCACCTGTCAAAAAAAAATGTCAAAATTTGAAATTTTATCATTAAATATATGAAAAAGTATTCGTGGATACTCGTCGGGAAAGTTTTGGGGCGGCACAACCGATTTTTTTGTACTAGATTGTTCAAGTTGTTCTTAACATTGTTCCAAATTTTTATGTCTTAAAAAAATATTTCATGTTCAAAATCAATTACAACCATTTCATTATTTTTTTTTTGTAATTTTTTTTGTTGTATCAGACTGTTTTAGTTGTTCTTAACATTGTTTCAAATTTTCGAGTTAAAAAAAAATATATTTCAAGCTCATAATCAATTAAAACTTTTTAGAGCCTAGCTCTCCATTATTATTTTTTCGAAAAAATTTTTGTTGTATTAGATTGTTCTAGTTGGTCTTAACATTGTTCCAAATTTTCATGTCTTAAAAAAATATTTTAAGTTTAAAATCAATTACAACCATTTAGAGCTAGCCCTTCATTATTTTTTTTCGCAATTTTTTTGATGTATCAGATTGTTTTAGTTGTTCTTAACATTTTTTCAAATTTTCGTGTTTAATAAAAAAATATTTCATGCTCTAAATAAGTAAGGAAAGTATATGATAAAAAGTGTCAGCGAAAATATATTAATAACAAGTGAAAAACAATACTTTTGCCGTAATTTCTAGTTTTCGAAAATTTAAAGTTACGGAAATAAATTTTTATATAGGGGTATACCTTATACATATACTGCAGTATATATGGTATAAGTAGCGGGAAATTTGAAATTTTGTAGTCTTACCTTAAAATTTTTTAAAATTTGATAAATTGATACAATAAAAAAATAGTGCAGCAAAAACAAATGAGAATCGTGATCATTTTTTTTTGTAATTACGTACCTAATCTTGATCATAATATTTTCCTTAGGATTAAAACTATAAGGAACAATATTGGTATAATCTGATAGAAATGGAGCAATGCTAATAACAACTAGAACAATCTAGTACAATAAAAAAATCCAGAAATTATGGGGGCTAGCTCTAAATGGCTTTAATTGATTTTGAGCTTGAAATATTTTTATTAAGACAGAAAAATTTGGAACAATGCTAAGAACAACTAGAATATTCTAGTACAACAAAAAATAAAAAAAATTTGTTGTGTCGCCCCAAAACTTTCCCGACGAGTATCCACGAATACTTTTTCAGGTATTTATGTTAAAGTTTTAAAATTTGACATTTTTTTATTTTTGACAGGTGGTAGTTGGAGAAATAGTTTTGACTGTTCTGAATACACACATAAAAAAATTATTTTAATTTAAATAAACAGAATTACTTGAAAATAACTCTTTAGATTAAAATTACATGACTTTAATTTAAAGAAATTACATTAATCTAAAAACGTTCATTTATTTCTATTAAGAAAATCATTTTATTGGTTCGTTTTCTTATTTCAAGAATATTTTGTTGCTTCAATAAGCTGGTAGTTTTCTTATAAAATATTCATCATTGTTAAATCAAAGATATCAATTATTTTAATTTGATAATCCGATTTTTTTATAATTAACAGCAATTATTTTGAAATAATAATTTCAAATATCTTAATAGAATAACCCTGTGATTCTTTAATCAACTTTTATTTATTTTGGTTTAAGTAAATAATATTCTTAATTCATACTTACTCACCTTACTTTTATTTTAAGAAAATTGCTTGTTTTTTTTTAATAAACATAAGTTCAATTTTAACAAAGCGGATTTTAGAAATTTGAACCAAAATAAAATAATTTGTTAATAAAAGACAATATTTAAGTACCTATATAAAGATACATAAATAATAATTGTTTTATTTGTATCTAAAAAATATGAGATAGGATACCTATTTATAAATTCATCTTAATATCTTAATCTTAATATTTAATAAGAAATATTAATTTACTTAAATACAAATGACAATGAACTTCTTCTTTTCTATTGTATTTATTTCACCCTTATGTTTCTTCTGAATTACCTATGATTTACTTGCATACATTACTGTTGGGACTATAATATTGAGTTTAAGTTTGCTTTCTTTATATACTTATTTCTTTCTTAGCCATGGTGTTATTATTTAAGGCGTAATAGTAATACAGATTATTTGCTTGTTTAGATAATTAGATAATTAACTAAATCCAAATTAAATATATATTTTTTTGTTAATCTAAGAAAATAAAATTCCCAGATCAAGACAATCATATTGTTGAAACAAGTTAAATGAAATTCTTGATCCAAGAAATCCATTTTCTTCACTTAAATAATTATGGAATTGGCATTGACCAATCGGAAATCCTCGATTTCAAATTGTTCAACAATGTTGCCAGTCTTACAATACATTTTACTATACATGCATTATTATTAATTTACATTATCATTTAATTAAATAAACCAATTACAAACTATCAGATATTTATGGAAACCTGTAAATAGGTATATCAAATTTGGTTTATCGGAATTCTTTGAGCATTAACATAAGTAGGTATGTTTTATGTGTATCTAATAATCAATTACGGTGGTGTACATGAGTTAAATTAAACAAGTCGTTATCGTCATGTTTAGATTTAGAACGTTCTCAGATACTTCCGTAAGTACCCTTAATTCATTTTTTATTTATTTATTTACAAATTCATTATTACTTGGAAATTATATTTTTTAAATAAGCTTGACAACATGTATATTAACAACCGTTTGGATTTTCAGCGGTCATGCGTAGGTATTGTCTTCTATGTTTGTCCCAACTCCCAACCGGCTGTGTCGAGTCTCGTTAGTGGTCGTGGGTCGTGTTGTCCATTTTTATTTTAAACCAAGAAGGGAAAAAAGTCAAAGTGAAGCCATCGATAATATTGATTTTTAGTATTCTTTGCCGTAAATTAAATACGGACGGATCCACGTTAAATGAGAGGGTAGATGAAGAATATATACAGAAGTTTATTGGTAAGTTTGTATATATTTAGATTTTTAACAATTTTTACAGTTGAAAGAATTTTCAAGACTTTGAACTGTTTAATGGCGTTTTCTTCGAATATGGTTTAGGATATCAAGGTTTAGGATATCAAGTTCAAACAAGTAGGTATATCAAATTTATATAATAATTATGTTTGCATCATATTTACTAGTTAAAATTGTCAACAAATTTCGTCAAAATGTTATGTCCTAATTTAATCATCTGGTATCGCTCATGTAGCAACCCTGTATAATATAATCTAAAATTATAAATAAAATCATATTCCTTAACTAAAGGAGTATCCCTCGACCAAATTTGATAGGAAATAACGATGTAGTAAATTTATTGCTAAAATATTTACTTACTTTTTTAGGAAAGGATATTAACTTGGAAGAATTTATTATAATGGAAAATGATACTCTAATGGAAATCATTAAATCCTTAAAAATAAGAACAAAATTGTTAGAAATTATGAAAAAGTAAAAGGGCTATCACCAAGAGGTATGTATATAGTCTAGGGTTTTTAAATGAGGAAATACTTATACATATATGTTAAATGAAACACTATAAAATTACATTTTCAATACTAAAAGTACACTTCCTTATTTTGAATCAAGAGGAGAAGTGAACTTTTTTAAATACATTTTTCAGGCAGCGTCTGATAGCACAAGAACGACATCAACGTTGTCTGATGTGGAGCTTGTGCCAGATCTAGGAATTTTCGATTTGTTAAATATATCCCTTTCCAATCTTGATGAATACATTTTTAGACCTAGATTTGAAGATTTCGACCTTAAAATTTTATTAACATCTCCTTTGGGAAATTCTATTCTAAAATATTATGACTCTAATTCCAAATTTCCAAATTAAATGAAACATCAAGAAACCGATTAGTGGATATAACTATTTATTTTACACATTAAATGTTACTGCTTTTTTTCATTGCCAAACTTATATTAAGTTATATACATGTACCTGTGTCTTTGTGTTTGTTAGTTTTACTAATCTTACGTTAAATTAGAACTACATGTTTTTTGTGTTTAAGTAAATTTTTTATTCGTTTGTTTTTTCATAAGTAAATTTTTTATATTATTAAGTGTTTTATTGCAAATATCACGGACCCTTAACACAAATGGACCATTTTTGTATTAAATATATTAATTTTTTCCAACCGTATAGGAGTCAAAATATACATTTTATTTATGATACACAAATATATTTTAGAGCAAAATAAAATTCAATTATGCAAGTAAATAATATTTTTTATTCAAAAAGTTGAATGTCATGATACAAAAAAATAATTTTTATAATTAAAAAAAGGATCTTCGTATTGCAAGAGAGTTATATCTTCTATAGTTTATTTCTAGGTTCTGCTTGTATTTTAAAATAATATTATGGATATTAAAGTCACATGTGGCTTTATTATATATGGATAATGAGCCACATGTGGCTGTATTATCCAAGAAAGTATTCAAAAAATAAGAGAACTATTTTCTCGAAGTAACAAAACTGATTTTCTTGAAACAAGAAAATGGTTTTCTTAAAGCAACACAATTCAAGTTCATAAAACAAAAATATGATTTTGTTAAAGTAAGTAAATCCAATACTTAAAATAAAAAAATATGTTTATAACACAAGAAAATTATTTTGTTAAAGTAAAATTATCTTTCTCTTAAAGTAAGAAAATAAAAATTCATAAAGCAAGAAATAATTTTCTTATATTAAGAAAACAATTTTCTTAATTTGAGAAAATACTTTTCTAAATTTAAGAAAATCTTTTTCTTAAGTTAAAACAATTATTGTTTTTTAGGAAGACATTGAATCGCTTAAGTTAAGTATTCCAATAATTTTAAATTAACAATGTCAGTGCTATTAATTTAATAAAATCTATTTTTTTCATTTAAATTCTGAATTATCTTTATACAAAAAAATCATGTTTTTAAATAAAGAAAATTTCTAAAAAAATGGTTTTCTTCAAGAAACAAAATATTTCTTAGGGCTATATATAACCGTTTAATTTACTTGGAATAAAACAGCCTGCTTTATTTTGAACAATTATTTTTATGTGTGTAGAGTTTTTCAAGCGCGTTCAAACGACATTTTGCAAGTCAAATTCCGTCATTTTCTGATAGTGACACTTCCGCTTGACAGATGTCCTACAAAAACTAATGGGTTCTTCCGACGGGTAACCCAAACCCATATACCAAATTTTAGCTCAATCGGATTAAACGTGTGTCCTCTATCGTGAAAGAATACAGACAGACAGACTTCCATCTGGAAATGGTCTTAATCATCTTAGGAATTTTTTTTTTATCTCGTTCACAAGAATTTCGCTTCTCGGAGGTGGGTAGGTAAAGTAAAATTTCGAAAAAAAAACATGAGGAGGTAGCTCTAAAAAGTTTTAATTAATTTTAGTACAACAAAAAAAACTTGAAAAAAAAATAATGGGGGGCTGGACTGAAAGATGACTATAAGAATTCGGAACTGTTATGATCTATGAAGGTAGTATTGACTAACTAAAGAAAATTTTGTCTGTTATAGGCCTATATTGCTTTTCTTTTTCTTAGATGCAAATTCTGCGGTCCCAGTAAATGCTTTTATGTCCGATAAATGTGTGAACGCATATATATCCATTTGTCTTTTTCTACCTTTTCAAAAGGAATAAACATTTTTGTATTTTTATGTAGCTATAATCTCTTTCACTATTGCTTTCACTCGCGTGTCCGTCCGTCCGTCCGTCTGTCACACCGGACTAGCAGCTAAACCGTTGGATCTAGAGTCTTCAAATGCTCACAGTATATGCGTCTTGTTGACCCAAAGCCATAGAAATTATAAAAAATATTTTTAAATGTTTTCAAGGGGGCTCCCATACAGCTAAAGTGGGGCGCAAAATTTGGCCTACCCCATCAAGTGAGGTATCGTTGTTTAGAGCTCATTCAGTAGATGTTTTAAAAATTTTGCAAAACGTAGGCATGAGAAGCCGCCAAAGTCAGCATTTTTTACAAAATTTTTTTCCGAAGTATTTTTTAACTTTCCATTGACCTATGAACTTGAAATTTGGTGATAATGTTTGCTGTTATGTATATTTTACCAACAAATACCAATATATTACTAAATATAAGTTTTTCATTAACATTCCCTCATTTTTAGCTTTGTATTTATGCAAATTGTGATATTCGATATTTTATTATTTTTATCTGTGCAGTCGTATAAGTTCTATCAAAAAACGCATTTTTCATCTTATAATTTTTTTCTATCTTTGTCGGTTACGCTGATATTAACAAATTTGTTCGTTGTATTTCAAAACTTGCTAATATGTCTAAGTATATATGCGGATTGTGATATTCGATATTTTATTATTTTTATCTGTGCTATTTTTTTTGTCTTATAATTTTTTTTTCTTCGTCGAACACACATGAGCCAGGTTATTTTTCTTTTCACTTCTATAAATCTTTTTACCAAGTATTTTTGACTTATTAGTTCGATTAAAATTTTAAAGTCCTTTAATAATCCTGCCTCTGAAAAGCTGGCATATATTCTACATTTGGTACGGAACCCTAAATGTGACCGATTTGTTCAAAGTAATATTTTTAAGAAAAAATAATAGGAATAACTTCACTGATTTTTTTAATTTTTTTTTTTTTAAATAAATATCCTTCATTTGATTTGTATGGTGAAGATTTTTTTTTCTCAAAATAAATAATCTTGGTTTGTATAGTAAAGAATTTTTTTTCTCAACAGTAAAAACACAAGAGCTTTTTTTATCGGATAAATTTCTCTTTGTAACGAAAAATTTTGCCAATCAGCAATTTTACGAGAAAAACTGACATGGAAAAATCGCGAGACCGGAGATCGAGCGATTTTGCCAAATGTTAGTTTTTCGAGGAAAATTACTGATGGAAACATTTTGAGTTTAAATGAAATTTATCCTTAAAAAAAAGCTTGAGTGTTTTTTGTCGAGATAAATTAACGACAAAATATAGAATGAATAACAACAATAATTATCTATATTGATACAATTAAATTATTTCATTATTACTATTTTTTAACAATTTTTATTATTTAATTATTCATCTTCCATATTTCAATATCAACCAAACAAATAATTTTAACAGACCGAACTAAGGTTAAAGTGACGTGCCGACGCGATTCACAGCTACTAGATATAGTCTGATTATGAGGAACATGCATTTTTATCGCGAGGAACAGGCATTTTGACAGACAAACTGACAAAACTGTCATCATTAAATGACACATTTTATATAGGAGTTAATTTATCCAAATAAAAAATAATGATTTGACAAAAATGTTTAAACTATACCTAAAACAAATTAAAAAAACTCATAATTAATACAAAACAATATGAAAAATCACAAGAATTATAAAAAACGCCATAACGAATTTAATAAAACAATACAAAAATAACACACTTTCAAGGTGTCAATTTATTAAAGCAGTTTTGTATCATTATAAAAATATAATATGATTTTTATTCGTTATTTTATATATTTTTAGTGTTGTATTTTTGTAATACCTAGTATAATTTTTTATCGGTATTTTATGCAGCTCCTTTATATTTGTTAGTGTTGTATTTTTCTAATATTAAATTCTAATATTTAGATTTGAATTTAAAACTATATTTTATCGCTATCTATCCATGATATTTTTAAGACGAGTATCTCATTGCTGTAAAAATATTTTGTATCATACAAATGTGACACGTGATTCGCTTAAATAATATGTAATACACAGGCTAGTTTAGGTAGACTTCTTTTAATAAAAATAATACCTTTTTTTGCTTTTTATCGTTATATTTTACTTTTCAACGTTATTAAATATTTTTTTTAATGTTTTTTTAATACACAGGCTAGTTTAGTAAGTCAAGACTTCTTTTAATAAAAAAATTATATTCCCGGGTAGGTAAAAAGTATGTACAAAATATTTTTACTGCGATGAGACAGTCGTGATTTTGGTAGTTTATTATTGAAATGTTGGTAGAATACGCTTTATTGAAAAATATTTAATAAGGTTGAAAAGTAAAATATAACGATAAAAAGCAAAAAAAAGATTTGCTGTGCGCGGGATTCGATCCCGGACCTATTGCACCATTAACCAGCACTATTCCACGCTGCTACTAGAGCTCATACTTACGTTTGTTCAAACAACTTATTTAAGCGAATCACGTGTCACGTTTGGATGATACAAAATATTTTTTCTGCAATGATACACTCGTCTTAAATATACCATAGATAGATAGCGATAAAATATAGGTTTAAATTCAAATCTGAAAAATCCACTGAATTTTACAGCTGACGTAAATATTAATATTTTGTGCTCAATTTAATAAAAAAATATATTGATTTCAGTTTAACAAAAATGTAGAACGTGCTTAGTAGCAATTCTACTAAAATTCTACCAAACACCCTCATTTTTCTTAAAAATCTACTAATTTAGTAGGAAATTTACTAAAAACGGTAACAATGTAAAATGTGTGTGAATACAGCGCAGCAGCGAACCAGGGGTGAACCGTTCATGGCTAATGACGTCACACGGTCTAGTCTCGCGCACAATTACCGTTTTCCAGCCTCTCGCCGATCGTTGATTTTAAACTGCTTACAGCGGACGTAAATTTTAATATTTTGGGCTCAATTTTTTTTGATCGTTTTTAAATAACAAAATCTCTCGATTTCAGTTAAAAACAAAAATGTCGAACCTGCCTATTAATATAATTCTTATGGGAACAAATACACACTAAAGAATAAACTGTCTGAGTATACCGTTCATATACGGACCGTGCAATAATATAATACTTTTGGGAAAAATACACACAAAAAAATAGTATCTACACACGGTCCCTATAAGGACCATGTAAGAATATAATACTTTAAGGTACCAAACACGTACATAAATAATCAACAAGCTAGATCTAATATTATTTAAAGAACCTTGTACAAAATTTAAACAAGATTAATTAAATTTCGTTAGTCGGAGTTTAAAAAAGAAATTTATGCTCTCCGCGTTAAAAAGCACGTTTTAAAGTTATTTAAATTAAACCGATCTTTAAAGAGCTCCAGTTCCCTTAGCAAGCATTTTTCGATAAGGTGATTTTTGTCAAATCGACATAAAATTTGCTCTAGATTTGCAGTTTTCTTTGAAAACAATTTCTGGACACTCTGTATACCTACATAATCACGCTGTAGACGCATTTAAGTCAGCTACTCAAATCACAAATTTGAACAAAAATGAATATTTTTAAAGCATAAAATGCTAGTAGTGAAAAAAATGCTATATGTATATGAGCCTTGGTAGAAAATTGTGTTTCACTAAAGACCTCGAAACTCCGAGAATTGAAATTAGCCATCCATTATTTAATAAAAACGTTAAAAATATAGACCATAGAATAAGAGTCATATTTTTGCCAAGTTAAATTAAATAAAATAAGAAAAGATTAAATATTTATTCAGCTTCCTCAAATTGGCTGTCAGTATAAAATCGTTATATAGGAGATGCAAGTTAATTAGGTCCTCATAACAAGAAATCTTCAAGTCCTAATACGTATGGACTTGTGTGGAGACCTCATAGGACATGTTACATAACTATGGTGTGTATGTTTTATGTACATATATCTTACAAAATATGGAGTGTATATTAAAATTAGTTTAACTGACGCTTACTTGATTGCAATGGAAAAGATTCTAATATTAATTAAGCTTCTAATAACTTGCGAAAAGGTGGTCCTCGTAACGCAGATGTAGAAGCGGAAATCGGGCTCGATCGGGCTCGGTCCTCGTATTAGTACAAAAGTCCGTATAGGTGTGTGGGTCTTGGGTATCTTGCGAGGTAAATCGTCCACTACTCATCGAAGCTGTGAGGTCTTTTTTTGTTACGAGGTCCAAAACTTGGACCTCACAAGAAACGAACCTTACAGCAGTATTCTACGTAATGCGGTGATTATTTCTATACCTACAACAACTATATTTTAAAATTACCCCATAACCACCCTCTGTGGTTTTTTTCTAGTTCACGGTATTTACGACTGGGGGCGTAGGAACCACACGTACTCCAACATTAAATATTTTTATGAGGTCTGCTGTTATACACACCAAGACCTCGGAGAGTCTCCTGAAAGTGCCCTACTAATACAATGTGTATTTAAAGGCCCTCTTACGATCTCGGAACTACGGAGTACTGTGTATAGAGCACCCCTTTAAATGGCAAATGACATTCCGTCTTTGCTGAATTTTGCATATGTTAAAGATCTCGATGTCTTAAGTAAAAGCTTCCATGCACTAACAAAAAATAATGATAAGTTTCTGAGATACAGGGTGTTGAAAAATCGATTTTTCATAATTTTAAGATTTTAATAAATTGCAATAACTCGCATATGTTTGAATTAATAATCAATTACCAACAAATTTTGTTTAGAGTACGTATATAAGAGTTTGAAAATATATAAACAAGAATTTTAAATTGCTACTGTACAGGGTGAGTTGTGTTGAAAATAAAAGACACAATTTGAACGGTGTAAAATATTGTATAGTTTTATTAATAAGAATCGAAAAGAAACTAAACTTTATGATTGTAATGTGTTGGTTAAGGAGTATTAAAAAAATAAAAAATGCGTTAATACAGGGTAAGTCAAAAAGTTGGATCGATGGCTGTCGAACTTTTTTAACATACCCCGTATTTTGTGATACCTAAAGAGCAACTACAAAATCCCATTTCCAAAAATGTATTATACATATATCCTTTACAGTGTATACAGAAAGATATAGAGGCAGAACTTAGAGAGAAAAAATGCTAATTTAAAAAAATACTGGGTCTAACAAAAAATCGACGGTCAAATTGTCTTTTTTTACTATTTGGAAATACATTTGCAAAAAGTGGTCTAAAACAAATGAAATTTTGTATGCATATTTAGGGTAGCAAAGTATAGATTTTGGTATTAATCGGACAACTGAAAGGGTGTCGTGTCATTTCGTACTGTCCCATTTCGTACTGTCCAAAAATTTTACCTGTTTTAGTTTCAACTGGTACCGTTGCTTATAAAATAAATATGAACAGTTGCATTTGGTACCGCATTACCCTTCCTTATACCTGCCAAAGATTTTTTGGGATTTTCCAAATGTAATCCATCTTTTGGATAATCCCATATGATAAAAATATAAAATATAAGTTGGCAAAATAGAGATATGTAAATTTAATTTGGAATCTAATTCCATTCCTTAGAGAAAAACACCGAACCACCAACAGTTTAGAAGCATGGCATAGTAAATTGAACAGAGCAATTGGCAAATATAATCCTAATTTACTGGAATTTGTCAAGTCATTGAGAGAAAATTCCATACATGCCGGTTTTCTTAAACAACGGGCTGATTTGCATTTGACTCCTTCAAAAAGAAAAAAGATGTACAAGCACAGCTAATAAATCCAATATTATCTATAGTATAATGTTATTAATAGTTTTATTACATTCGATCGTATTTGAACGGTCCTATTGGTCGTTTATATCAGTAAGGTTCTAATTATGTTTATTCTGTTCGTTAATCGGCCTTGTATGTAGCAGGCACGAGCTGAATAAACAAAATAGACTGTTTTTACCTCTCGCCCTTCAGATAAGAGAGGTATAGGAATCATGCTAAAAATTGGGTAGTGAGTTTTCAATTGATAAACACGTTTTGGGGTCCCTAGAATACGATTTTAATATTTTCGCGATGATGTCTGTGTGTGTGTGTGTTAGTGTGTGTGTGTGTGTTAGTGTGTTAGTGTGTGTGTGTGTTTGGATGGATGTTGTAGTAACGATAACTCCAAAACTACTGAATAAAAAAAATTGAAATTTTGCATACGGGATTCTGATACCCTAACTTAGATCTGATTACATTTTGGTGCCAATCGCACAACGGGAAGTGGCAGTTGCTATGGGTGATGACGCCATTATTATACAAAACGGCAATTAAGTTTTACACATATATTTTGTATACCCTATAGTTTATTTTCATCTCATTAAAATTTTCTAAACTTTTGCCATTGTTGCCAGATTTACAAAAATATAATTTTTTTTCATACTTTTTTGTGTCAACCTGTAAATTTTTGATTCAAAAATGGCGAGAGGTCATGTGCTGGCCACATCAGATTTTTTATTTAGTTCATAATTACGAGGGGGTTGTAAATAGGGAATTATATGTTTGTATTAATACTTTTAAGGGGTTTTATTATTCTTTAAATGTATTATCGAGTTTACGGTGACTGGTAGTATCGCATGAACGAGGTACTCATCTTCTTTTCTAACGGATTTATTAGTGGTACAAGAATTTTGACTGCGCAATAGTGGAAACTATCAGTGATTTTGTAGAAGGAAGAAAATCTGTTGGAGCGTGCTTGGAAAAATTACAGTATTTTGTAAAATTTGATTAAAATTTATACGTATTTCTGTAGGTATACCGGGTGACCACGAGTTAACGTACGCCTCCAATAGTTTGGTTATTTTTGCATTTAAAAATTAGGTTTTTTTACACAATAATTAGACAATAATGAGCTACTTTTAGCTTAACAAGAATAAAAATGTAACTTCCGATTGTACAGGAAGTGACATCAACTTTTTTTGTTAAATGGAATTACTATATTTTTTATGGTTTCTCTTATTAAGTATAAATTTCCAAGTTCTCAGATTTAAAAAATTCCGAAAAATAAGTGAGACACAAACAATTTTTTTATTTATTTAAAATGGCCGCAGATAAACCCGATGTAAGAAAATTACTAAATGGGCTATGGAAATTTATTAGTAAGATTAGGTTATTGTCTGTATAAAAAGAATAGCACAGTTCCATTAAAAAAATCGATAGGACCCCTACGGAAATGAAAATGAAAATTAAATTCCGTATTTTGAAAAAATAACCTATCAGTAATTCAAAGAACTATTTTATTCTCTATACAGACGAGTCTACAACCTTACTAATAATTTCCATAGCCTAGTTAGTAATTTTCTTACAACGCATTTATCTGACGCGGCCATAAATAAAAAATTTGTTTGTATCTCACTTATTTTTCGGAATTTTTTAAATCTAAGAAAACTGTTGCACTTAGAAATGTATGCTTAATGAGAAACCATCAAAAAAATAGGTATAATCATTCCATTTAAGAAATAAAGTTGATGTCACTTCCGGTTCAACCGGAAATGATATTTTTATTCCTGTTAGTCTAAAACTAGCCCATTATTGTCTAATTGATGTGTGAAGAAAATCTAATTTTTAAATTCAAAAACAACCAAAATATTTGGGGCTTACATTGACTCGTGACCACCCCGTATATTTATGTAAATATTAATTACTCCTAAGATTGTTTTTTTATTGTAATAAACATATTTCTTACAAAATAATATAAAATCACTTACAAAATAATATAAAATCAATACATAAATTTTCGACAAAAAATATATGTACCTAGAGGTATTTGAAATAATAATAATACGCGGTACGAAATGAAACTAGCCACAGGTATACATTTGGGATGCGGTACGAAGTGGCAAATTTAAAGGTAGCGGTACGACATGACACGGTACGAAATGGGCATAAGCCACTGAAAGTAACAGTTGCTATAAGTGATGACGTCATTACTAAACAAGATGGCAATAAAGTTTTACACATATATTTTGTATAGAATTTAGTTTAATTTCACAACTTTTTAAACTTTTGCCATTGTTGCCAGATTTATCAAAAAGTAATTTTTTTCAAATTTTTTTAAATTGCTAAAATTACGTGTTTTAAAGAAAAATTACAGATTAACAAACTTGTAAAACAAAATTTTTTGCATATTTTATTGTAACTCTTTTTTTGCTAGAAGTGGTGAAAAAATTATGTATAGACTTTTGTACCTTTTTTTAGATTTTGAGTACAAATTATGCATTTTAATGAAAAATTAATGGATACTAAAGTTGTAGAACATAAAATTTCCTACAAATGTTGTCTTCATTTTAGGTAGATTTCCATATATGGAATCTACCTATTGTAATTGATTCAACTGCGGGACCTAGACTCGGGAATAGGGGCGCTACGCCGTTTATGACCTGGAGAGCAAGAATCAGCAAAGAAAAAAAATTATCGGTATATACCTACATATATGTATGTATGTATGTGTAGACATTCCGTTCCGGCACGATAGAGGTCGCAATTTTTTTCCAATCGACACCAAATTTTGTACAAAAATTCTTTGGGAGAGTAATTCATTGCGTATTGCAAATGGGCATTCTACCTCTAAGGTAATGAAAACTGGAGGGGGTTGAAATTTGAAAAAAATCCTATCTCCGCCATTTTGAAAAATATTGAAACATATCATCAAGCTTTTTTTATGTCCCAATTTTTATAAAATTAATTTGTCTGAAACTTTTTTTTCATCCGACACACGGGGGTGGAATTGGAGGGGGTTGAAATTTGAAAAAAATTCATATCCGCCATTTTGAAAAATATTGAAACATGTCATTAAGCTTTTTTATGTTCTAATTATTATAAAATTAATTTATCCAAAAATTTTTTTCATCCGACCCACGGGGGTGGAACTGAAAGGGGTTGAAATTTCAAAAAATTCATATCTCCGCCATTTTGAAAAATATTGAAACATGTCATTAAGCTTTTTTTATGTTCTAATTCTTATAAAATTAATTTGACTGAAACTTTTTTTCGTCCAACCCACGGGGGTGGAACTGGAGGGGGTGAAATTTCAAAAAATTCATATCATGGGGAAGGATGAAAAAGTCTCAAATTTAGACAACAGAAATCTACCTTCACCTGTCGACCCTACCGACAGGAATTTTTTTTCTAATTCCGCTAGTGTGCATTTTAATTTTTAAATGATTTTTATCTCAGCTAAATTTTATTATTACAAATTTAAAAAAATATCATTAAATTTGTAATAAAAAACTTTAAAATTATAAATTTTTTCTAATTTTTATGACAAAAATTGGAATTTTTAAAAAATTGTTAAAAAATATTGATATTTTTATTTTTATATTTTCGTTTTATCAAAGAGTATAAAAGAAATGAACAAAGTTAATAGATTATCCGAAAGAGATCAAAAAGTACTATATGTGCGAATTATTTCATAATTTTAAAATAATATTTGTAGAAGTTATAGCGAAAAATGAAAAAAGTTAGATAAGTTCAAAAGCTGTGATTATAATTTTTGACAGAAAATTAGTCTCAACTTTATTTTGTTGCAGAGAAAAACTAAAAAAAAAGATCTACTTTTCACAATTTTTCTCCAATTTCCCTATTTTTCTCTGTTTTGGCCTATTTTTTCCATTTTTCCTAAATTTTCACTATTTTTCTATTTTAATGAAAAAATTGATATATTTTTAACTAACTTTATTAATTCATCTTGATCCAGAAAACCTGGAAAAAGGTCTGTTTCTCATTTTGCATAAAATGAAATGAAATATTAATTATTTATTGATTTTAAAATTATTCAAAAAAGTGTTTTAAATTTTTTTATACTAATTTAAAAAAATAACATTATTTTTAGATTTTGTGCCAAGAATATGCATTTGTATGAAAAATTACAGGACATAAAAATTGTAGAACATAAAATTTCCTACAAATTTTGTCTTTAACATTTTTTATAATTCCGCGTAATTTTACCGCTAGAGCGTAATTTCATCGCTAGAGGATATGAAAAAAAAATATATAGACTTTCGCTCCCATTTTTTTTTAGAGAAAATTGAAAATATCATTTTAATAATGAAACAGGCAAAATTAAAAAAGTTCTTTTATCAGAAGAATAATTGATTATCAATTACTTTACTAGGAATGTTCGGAAAGTTAGGTGGGATTACCCCCTCTTTATTTATTTAATTATAGGATTTAAAAATATAAACCAAATAAAAGTTTAGTACAGAGGAATAATTATTTGGTATTCGTAATAACAATTAATTATTAAAAAAAAAACGTTTTCCCGAAGTTCGTACCATTTAATTTGTTTTCGGTTAGGGCGCCAAAAACCCTAGAACCGGCCCTGAGTTTGAGATAAACCGAGTTTTAAAACGCAATGCAATACATACAAAATATGTAGTCATCTAACATTTTGACACACACTTACCCACCATTAAAACATTTTGAGAGGTTTTTCTCTGTCTTTTAAATTAACCTTGGGAGAATCTTTTTGCTTCTGACCGAATATGGGTAGAGTTTGTTTAACCATCCTTTGCCGTTGCGTCATACATTATCCATCTCTATCTCTCCATCATGAAATGGATGAGACGGAATTATGACGTCATTGACGTATTTCTCACTAATTTTTGAAAATACATCGTGTATTAATTATTTTGACTGTTTTTTTCAATTTATTAGTCTAAGAGCAAGCAGAGCTGGATTTAAATCGGTTATGTAACGGATCTTTATTCTTTATTCTTTTTTATTTGTTAGTTTTAAAATTTATAAAAATTATAGTTTCCAAAAATTTTTATAGTTTTTTATTTACTTATGTCCCATTTAAGCAGCGACGGCCCGAAAGGGGCGAACCCGTGCGCCGCACTTTGACTCCAAGTGTATAAAGATTTTAAAGGTAACGGAAGGTTACTTAGTGGTGTGTAGAGGGTTATTTGTTATAATTTGACCACCCAATTATTTCTATTATGCTTACAGATACAAAAAAAGTTTTATATAAAATTAAGATTCGGATAGCGCTTTTTTTGTCATAACCACAATATATACTTTTATAGGTCTAGTTTTTATACTTTCAAAAATAATGGACATACATATCTACAAAAAGAGGTGACTGGGTGACTGTGCCTGTCAATAAAATTCAACAATTAAAGCATTATAGTATTAATTCATTATGAAATGCAAACCGATATCATACTTTCACAAATTATAAACAAATTAAATCAATTGCTCAAAATGACCGCCGTTAGTTTCAATACAAATGTCATGCCTTCTTAAATTTTCTATACTGTATGCCTTCTTAAATTTTCTATACTGTTTGAAATTACAATTTCAGCTTCAATTTATAAAATGTTTTGGTTAATTCCTATTGACGTTCTTCGCACTTCACATAAAAAAAATTTGACTTGTAAGTATTTAATTTTTAATTTTTTATTGTCACTATATTGTATATTTTACTAATTTTAGTTGTCCTGAAGATGGCCATCTCATGGCTAAAAGCGCTTGATATTCAGTTATATTTCAACTTGATTTGAAAGATATATATCTTTCTTTCTTGATTACACATGAACTTCAAATACGAATTTTATATTTTATTCTTCTGTATAAGGATTGCCGAAGTCGAATTTAGCAATTTGATGGTATGAAAGGACGCCACAGAAAAGTGTGCATGGGGCGCAGTTCTAGCTGGGGTCGGCTCTGCATATACGCATCGCGGCGCGACGCAGCCTAGGGCGATGTCTAGCATAGGACAACACACATAAGAACAACTAAAAATGTACCAGGTCAAGCATTTCTAAGGTTCAATCGTTTTATACAAGGTCTTCATTTCTAAACTTGACAGACTAATAATAACAACTTCTCATTTTACGTTTTAAGTAAAAACAAAAACAAGTAAAATTTTATATCAAAAGTGATATCTTTTAACTCTGTAACTAACTACTGTCAAATGTTATCCCTCTTTCTCCACCTCTTTCCACCTTATAATTTATGTATGAAATATATGTAGCAAGTGTGGGACATTTTTGAAAAGATAATTTAGTCGGGAATTCAGCAGTAGGTACCAATTAGGTTATACAAAATTCTGTTTTTAGCGCTCTCTTAAGGGAAAAATAATCATTACCTAATTCAAATTATGATACCTCATTTGAAAGCTATTTTTATTAGTAATTTAATGAATGAGTTTATCCCGGAATCATATTTAATAAGTAAAATCAATTAAAAAGCTAAAGTGTGATACTATTCGCCTGTTTTGTTTATTAGTTGATTTTACTTATTAAATGTCTTAAATAATGTCCTATACTGTTATTTGATCAATATTCGATAATCAACCACCATGTAGTGACTATACTGATAATTTTTTACTAACTATAGTAACCAATCAAATTACTTAATTTAGTGTCATGCGTCAAATTTCATCCAATCAGCTATGGATTACAGCAATAACACCCTACATGTGGTGTTTTCAGGTTGGTGATTTCGACAAGTCGTTTTTGATTAAAAATTAATCAAACGTCAAACTGAAAACTAGTTAAAAAATGTCGCTAAGATTTGGTAATGCATCTGACGATGCAATTAATGATATTATATCAAGTAATATACCAAAAAATACAACCAAATCAAAAAAATATATATGGAAAATATTTCTCGAGTTTTGTGCGACCAGAGAATACGAACTGAATGATGAAACGAGTAAATATTAAACGTCAGATTGACAACCAATTTTTTGAAATCTCCAAAGTAAAAAATTATCTTATCGAATACCACTCGGGCCTTAATAAATCCTCAAAATTTTGTCATAGAGAATCCTTCAAGAGTGTTGCTTAAGGATAATAGCCCTCGGCCTTCGGCCTCGAGCTATTATCAAGGCACACGCTTTCAGCATTCTCTATGACAAAATTATCAAGGCCCTAGGTGTATTACTACTGATAATCACACTTGGTTCTTTTTAATGTCATTTTTGACATCATCATTCCATTATGAATTATTGAACTGTCAAATTTTTAAAATTAATTTGTGATATAATCTAATGAATACAACTCTTGGTACCGAGTCTACCGATAATCTCGTGAAGTTAATATTTGACAACACATTTCATGATATAACTTATGCGATTATCGATAGTCACGATACCACTAATTGTATTATATATGATAATCTTATTTATTGTAGTAAATTACGCTGAATAAAATGAGTCACTTAAAACTGTCGCTAGCTCCCGTAGTATTAGATTTTTACAATTACTAACTAATACAATTACGAGATTTTTACAATTTTTACGAAAAACAATACGATTTTAGTATTCAAAAAAACATAAAATAAAAATGCTTTTTATCTGCGACCGGGCGGTAAATTCCAGATTATTAATACATTTATCGGTCGTAAAGTGCAACTTTAGCGCCCTTGGACTACTTTAGCGTCCGTGGGCGATAATGTAAAAAAATAACTATGATTATTTCAATCATCTGCAAAACCATGCATTTCCGAGAATTTGATTGAACTATCACATCCAATCAGATTGAATAAAATCGTTTATTGCCCTATTGGGAAATATTCATCTAAAATAGTCACTATGCGTAGCTTCAGAGCAGTCTACCACCAAAATATTAAACGTCAAATTTGACATTTAAAATGAATCGGTTCGGGAATATCTCGTTTTCCAATTGATTTACTAACAAAAACGTACTCCTATTTAAAGTCGACAAAATTAACGGTTTAGGAGAGATTTTTAGATCTACACAGAGGAACGCCATCGCTTGTTTCAGTGATAAAACCTCACAACATTATTTAAAAATGTAACATATTTTATTACGTCATAGGACCTCACATGTCCTCGTGAAATTGGATTGGACCTCGGAGCTATGCAATAATGTGGATACCTCACAACACCAGCGGGGTACTGATGAAAAAATTTTTTTTCGAGTGTTTACAGTGTGTATTAGGTTATTCGACAATAAATAGGTAAAAGATGGAGTGTTTGAAGATTTATTTCTCTCTAACATTATTTTTGAAGATGGACCTCGTACCATACCTCAGGGAGCAAAGACCTCTCAAGACCCCCGCGCCACGTATAGGTGTGTGTGTGTGTGTGTGTGTGTGTGTGTGTGTGTGTGTGTGTGTGTGTGTGTGTGTGTGTGTGTGTGTGTGTGTGTGTGTGTGTGTGTGTGTGTGTGTGTGTGTGTGTGTGTGTGTGTGTGTGTGTGTGTGTGTGTGTGTGTGTGTGTGTGTGTGTGTGTGTGTGTGTGTGTGTGTGTGTGTGTGTGTGTGTGTGTGTGTGTGTGTGTGTGTGTGTGTGTGTGTGTGTGTGTGTGTGTGTGTGTGTGTGTGTGTGTGTGTGTGTGTGTGTGTGTGTGTGTGTGTGTGTGTGTGTGTGTGTGTGTGTGTGTGTGTGTGTGTGTGTGTGTGTGTGTGTGTGTGTGTGTGTGTGTGTGTGTGTGTGTGTGTGTGTGTGTGTGTGTGTGTGTGTGTGTGTGTGTGTGTGTGTGTGTGTGTGTGTGTGTGTGTGTGTGTGTGTGTGTGTGTGTGTGTGTGTGTGTGTGTGTGTGTGTGTGTGTGTGTGTGTGTGTGTGTGTGTGTGTGTGTGTGTGTGTGTGTGTGTGTGTGTGTGTGTGTGTGTGTGTGTGTGTGTGTGTGTGTGTGTGTGTGTGTGTGTGTGTGTGTGTGTGTGTGTGTGTGTGTGTGTGTGTGTGTGTGTGTGTGTGTGTGTGTGTGTGTGTGTGTGTGTGTGTGTGTGTGTGTGTGTGTGTGTGTGTGTGTGTGTGTGTGTGTGTGTGTGTGTGTGTGTGTGTGTGTGTGTGTGTGTGTGTGTGTGTGTGTGTGTGTGTGTGTGTGTGTGTGTGTGTGTGTGTGTGTGTGTGTGTGTGTGTGTGTGTGTGTGTGTGTGTGTGTGTGTGTGTGTGTGTGTGTGTGTGTGTGTGTGTGTGTGTGTGTGTGTGTGTGTGTGTGTGTGTGTGTGTGTGTGTGTGTGTGTGTGTGTGTGTGTGTGTGTGTGTGTGTGTGTGTGTGTGTGTGTGTGTGTGTGTGTGTGTGTGTGTGTGTGTGTGTGTGTGTGTGTGTGTGTGTGTGTGTGTGTGTGTGTGTGTGTGTGTGTGTGTGTGTGTGTGTGTGTGTGTGTGTGTGTGTGTGTGTGTGTGTGTGTGTGTGTGTGTGTGTGTGTGTGTGTGTGTGTGTGTGTGTGTGTGTGTGTGTGTGTGTGTGTGTGTGTGTGTGTGTGTGTGTGTGTGTGTGTGTGTGTGTGTGTGTGTGTGTGTGTGTGTGTGTGTGTGTGTGTGTGTGTGTGTGTGTGTGTGTGTGTGTGTGTGTGTGTGTGTGTGTGTGTGTGTGTGTGTGTGTGTGTGTGTGTGTGTGTGTGTGTGTGTGTGTGTGTGTGTGTGTGTGTGTGTGTGTGTGTGTGTGTGTGTGTGTGTGTGTGTGTGTGTGTGTGTGTGTGTGTGTGTGTGTGTGTGTGTGTGTGTGTGTGTGTGTGTGTGTGTGTGTGTGTGTGTGTGTGTGTGTGTGTGTGTGTGTGTGTGTGTGTGTGTGTGTGTGTGTGTGTGTGTGTGTGTGTGTGTGTGTGTGTGTGTGTGTGTGTGTGTGTGTGTGTGTGTGTGTGTGTGTGTGTGTGTGTGTGTGTGTGTGTGTGTGTGTGTGTGTGTGTGTGTGTGTGTGTGTGTGTGTGTGTGTGTGTGTGTGTGTTTGGATGGATGTTGTAGTAACGATAACTCAAAAAGTACTGAATAAAAAAATTTGAAATTTTGCATACAGAATTCTGATACCCTAGATTAGATCTGATTAGATTTTGGTGCCAATCGCACAACCCGAAGTGGCAGTTGCTATGGGTGATGACGCCATTAGTATACAAAACGGCAATAAAGTTTTACACATATATTTTGTATACCCTATAGTTTATTTTCGTCTCATTAAAATTTTCGAAACTTTTGCCATTGTTGCCAGATTTACAAAAAAATAATTTTTTTTTATACTTTTTTGTGTCAACCTGTAAATTTTTGAATCAAAAATGGCGAGAGGTCATGTGCTGGCCACATCAGATTTTTTTTATATTAATTTTGAATAATTTTTATTCAGAAAACCTAAAATGATCTGTTTTTCATTTTGAATGAAATATTAATCAAAGCGAATTATTCGAATAATTCAGAAATCTCATCAAAAATTTCGAAAAATTTAAAATTTTGCAATTTTTTTCGAAAATTTCAAAAATTTTAAAAAAGTGTCAAAATATTGAAAATTTTTTTAAAAAAATCAAAAATTTCAAAAAATAAAAGTGATTAAAAATATTTAAAGAATTTTAAACATTTTAAAAATGTCAAAAGTTTCAAAAAACATTTAAGGAATTATTCGAAAATGTCAAAAATTTCTAAAATATCAAAAATTTCAATAAATAAAATTATTCGATTAATTGAAATATTTCAAAAATTTCAGGAATTTTAAACATTTCAAATATGTCAAAAGTTTCAAAAAAACATTAATAAATTAATTAAAAATTTTAAAAATTTGGAAAATTGTTAAATTTTTAAAAGTAAGATTTGTAAGAAAATATGTCAAAAGTTTCAAAAAACAGTAAAAAATGATTCAAAAAAATTTAAATTGTTCAATTTGTTTCGAAAATTTAAAAAATTTCAAAAAGTAAACATTTCAAAAAATAAAATTATTTGTTTGATTAAAAATATTTCAAAAATTTCAAGAATTTTAAACATTTTAATAAAGTAAACATGTCAAAATATTTAAAAATTTCTAAAATTTATCGAAAATTTCAAAAAATAAATCATTAAAAAATTATTTAAAAGATTCGAAGATTGTAAAATTTGTAAAATATGTAAAAAATTATGAGAATTTGCAGGGAAATAACAAAATATACAAAATTGTTTATTTACGATGTCTACAATCACAGCATAGTTTTTACCAATCTATACGACAGCCGCAGTTAACCCTTTACTGCGGCTGTTGTATATACATGATTCGTAAAAAAATATTCTGCAATTTTTTTATAAATTTTACTTTTTACAAATTTTACGATTTTCGAAATTAATATTTTTTGAAACTTTTGACATGTTTAAAATTCGGTAAATTTTTGAAATTTTACTTTTTGAAATTTTCGAAAAAAATTGCAAAATTTCAAATTTTTCAGAATTTTTGATATATTTTTGAAATTTTCGAATAATTTTTTAATGTTTTTTGAAACTTTTGATATGTTTAAAATTCTTGAAATTTTTGAAATATTTTTAACTGGACGAATATTTTCATGTTTCTTAAAATTTTTGAAATATTTTAGTAATTTTTTAATAATTTGACATTTTTACTTTTTGAAATTTTTGAAATTTTCGAAAAAAAAATGCAGTTTTAAATTTTCGAATAATTTTTTAATGTTTTTTGAAAATTTTGACATTTTCGAAATATTTGAAATACTTGAAATTTTTGAAAATTTTTCTAAATTTTTGATATATTTTTGAAATGTTCGAATAGTTTTTTAATGTTTTTTGAAAACATTTTCGAACTGGTTAAAATTCTTGAAAAATATTTACTTTTGAAATTTTCGAAACAAAATACAAAACTTCGAATTTTTCAAAATTTTTGAAATGTTTAAAATACTTGAAAATTTTTTAATTTATATGAATAATTTTATGTTTTTTGAAATTTTCGATATATTTTACAGATATTTGAATATTTTGACATTTTTACTTTTTGAAATTTTCCAAAACAATTGCAAGATTTCAAATTTTTCTAATTTTTTTATATATTTTTCGATATACTTTTGAAATTATCGAAATTTTTGAATTTTTTACATATTTTTTTTTTGAAATTTTGAAATTTTTTGATATATTTCCCAATATTTTGAATTTTTTAAATCTCAATTTTGTTTTTAAATGTTTGAAAATTATAACAATCAAGTTTATTGATGTTTTATTTAAATTGACTCAAAATTCAATTAATACCAATATGTTTTAATTTATTTTTTACAATTTTTGTGCTGCAAAATTTTACCCGCAGTTAAAGGGTTAAAGGGTTAACCATCAATGGTATCGAATGTGGAATAATGTTGGGAATAAGAGAAAATTTACCAATATTTAGTCATATACATTCTTGTCAGTTTTAATATGTACATTACACCCTGTATTCATACAGGGTAGTTTATTTAATTAGTCATAACATTAATTAGAGTTCGGTTATTTTAGGTTTAATTAAGGAAATAATAATTTAAATTTAAATTACATGGATCGTAGTGGAAAATTTTGAAAAAAAACTGCAAATACAGACCTTGATTTTTATTTAATTTCCGAAAGAATTTTAATATTACATTGATCAATATGAATAAAATTCGAAGTACGGTTCTGTTCATATTTTTTTCTGTTCCAAAGTAATCAAAAAAAAATATTTATTATTATTATATAAAATTTTCTATATTTCGTCCTGTATAATAAGGCACCACCCAATTTGTTTTAACTTCCTGTTTGTTATCACTTAGAAAGTGGAAGACGGATGTGGATATTGAATGAGAATGAGAATAGAAATGGGAGAATCCAAATTTGAATGTAACCAATATCGACAAGTAGAGCAGAAGAGCCGATTGGGCGGACAACTTGTTACTACTAAAACGATATTATCCCCGGATTATTGAATATTTCCAAATTTTAAATTCAATTTTCGCTAACACTAGACTGAAAGAATCTCGCATATTCATTTTTATTTGAAATTTAAATTTTCGACGAGTAAAATGCTTTCGTTTTAGGTGCATTTTTCTATTCATACATTAGAAAAAAATCCTTTATATACCAGATTTTTTTGCTATATTTAAAAATCAAATTATTCTCGTCTTTAATACCAGCAAATTTTAATTTACTGATCACAAATATTCATCGATACGACTTTAATTTTGTTTTCGTGCGAAATACATTTAAGTTTTGATAAATTTTTTTTAAATTATTTTCCGGATTCTGATCCTGTTACAGGCTACTTCTTAGTCTCTTTTTTCTTCTACAATACCCACCCTGTAACTTTACTCCCCAGGTTCTTCAATTCCTCGCATAATATATGTTTGGCAATTTCTATAACTTATCCGTTAAGAGGCTAGTTCACCATCAGCCATATTGCACAAAACGCGGTATAGATTTGAAGCTTTATTATGTCAAATTAATAATAAGGATTTTATGTAAGCGATAAAATAAATTGCCAAGAATGTAGGATCTTCATTTTCATGTTAAAACATATATGTCAAATTGACATATTCCTTATTGTCGATTTAAACGAAAAAATTTTGAAGGTCCTACATTAAGAATGATTAAAGATTTATCTCATTCAGATAATAATTTTCTTAATAATGTTTACTTTTTTAGTAAATCCTAACCGCGTTTTGAATAAAACATTTACTGGAAGGTGCTGACACGGCGTTTTCGATAACTAAAATAGTTCAATATGGCAACATTGTACCAGCAAGCGTCAATGGTTTGTTTACAAAACTTAGCTGCATTTGTCATCATACTTACCAATTGAACATTCAATGAATGGTAGTTTTTTCGATTGATGTAAATTTCTTCATTATCATTTGGCATGACAATTGCCACATGGGTGCAGTCGACTACCCCAATAATTCCTGGGACACCATATTTTTCAAAAAATCTAAAATAATAGGAGGTTTGTACTTCGGCAGTTTCCCGATAAGGGCAGCACAGCCAAACACGGTCAATTTGAATTCAGTGTGTCAACAAAATCATTCCGCTTTATGACATTTGTGTGAAGGCCAAAAAGTACTTATTTCGCAACAACAATCGACAACGTCCACAGGCACTGTAGGTGTATGATGCAGGTTGTCATAGGCCTCCAATCGAAAATAAAAATATAAAAATTATGTAAACAGAATCCCATAAGTATTTTATTATTACTGACTCTGCAAGTTAGCGAATCAGCGAAGTTATTTACAGTATGAATGATTCGCAAATTACAGCAAGACAATAATATGAACAAAAGCACCCAAGTAAATTATTAACGTGGCAGTTTAATTACCTTCCAACAAGATGAGCTCTTTTCCCATGAATTTTAGCATTTCTTCTTCGTATTTCATCCTTCAGTTGGGTAAGCGACCATGACCCATATCTTTTATTAACGTTATCTTCAAACAATTTGATGAAAAAATAATTGTTTTACAAAAAATAAAGAAGCACTTAAACACGTTATACGAATGAAAACAATAACTAATAATAAGATATATTAGTTTGGTTATGTTTTCTGGACCGTATTTGGCGCTGCTGCCGCCTAGTGGCAAAATTTTGAAGTTACCTTGAAAACTCCCTATTGGATGTTGTTATAAAGGTTTCCACCAACAGACTTAATAATTATAACGTAATTAGTATTACTGTTTTTAATATTAGAAATTACAAAATAAAAAACTAAACTAATTACCTCAATCTTAATTGGATTAACTCTTCTTCGTTTCTTGGAAAAAAAACTATATCGTTAAAAATTTCAGGCCTGTTCAAAGCGTTCGTTACCTCTTGAATTGATCTGGAAACGCTGGGTTGACTCATGCCTATAATAATGTGTTTTCCAACACCTTCTTGGTATGACTCATGCCCATAAAAATGTAACGCTGCTAATACCTGAAAAGGTTTATTTTATTTATTCCGAGTCATAAGTATAAAAAAAATAATGATCACAGAAGTATTAAAATGGAGCATATTGACAAAAATTTAATGAAACTTACCTTGGATGCAACAGTTAGATCTGACTGTCTTAACGGACGATTGATAAAAGGGGTTACCCTATTTATCACCAGCCGAGCCAAGTCCTTGGAAAACCTAAAATTTTTTCTAAATTTGGGTTCTGTTAAGACAGCGAAGGCGTCAACTTGATGTTGAAAGCGCACTCCCTCATTTTCATTATCTTCAACTGCCCCCTCAGCCTCTATCAGATCTTGAAAAATTTGATTAATAACTAAAAATTCGTCTTCTTCCATCATAAAACCTTCACAAAAATTATTAATACCATAATAGTAGATTCTGTAACAAGGTTAGAATGAAAAATTCGACACGAGTGGAAAATTCCGAACGCGAGCGAAAGCGAGTGTGAGGAACCACGAGTGTCGAATTTTTTCATTCTAACCGAGTAACAGACTATATTTTCTCCACGATCAAAAAGTATGAATCAAAATTAAATTAAATCTGAATACAAATTATTTGTTGACATATTTGTATTACATTGTATTAATATTGGTGTTTTTTCATAATTTGCAATTTCAGATATTATTAAATTCTATATCTACTTCACTTGATTTTTCACTCATTATTTTGTTTAAATTAAAACTTGTTTGAAAATAATTATTACCGTCACCATTTTATATCTGACACTGACACTTTTGAAATCCATGGCAATCGATATTGTTTAATTCGATTACAGAAAATCCATTCTTTACCTTGATAAAGAATGAAAATACATGCAAAATGCATAAGAGGCAAGTATTATAGAATAAATATTCAGACTCTAGAGTGTGAATGTTTACATTCTATTATTAAAAATGATTTCAGAATTCATACATTCAGTAATGGTCGTGGAGAAAAAATAATATGTGTTTATGCGGATATTACTTTTTGGTTAAGATCAAGCCGTCAATCAAAGAACAGTCAAATTATTTTCGCCACGGTGCATTATGTTTTGTGATTATGATGGGTCTATACTCTGAACTTCTATTGAAATGACCCGTTTCTACTGGGTATGGTCGTCAGAGCTGACTCTCTCAAGTCTCAGTAGAAGTGAAGGTGATGTGATCGTGTCAAGAATACATCTAGTTCGATTTTAAGAGAACTCTCTACTGAAAGTTAGCCGATGTGAGCGTTCTATTGACTCAAGAATAGGCACCCTGACCTAGTCTAGTTGGTTTATTGATTGCGACTATTTGAGGCTTGGGAACGTCCATTAATTCGTTAAAAGGCGCCGCACACCACGTGACTTTCGTAGTTGCCGGTTAGAGAATTACCCAAAGAAAATGTCCTTGTATTCTAATAAATTGGGGATTTGGGGATACAAATTATTTTTTTAATATATTCCAGTTAATGTTAAGAGGGGCGTCGAAACGGGCTGTCACGATTTCAGTTGGCAATACTGAAATTGACGGGAAAAATTGACGATTTTGTAGAATACAAATCTCGAGAACGAAAGTTTTGTTTGTAGAAATATTTATACCTATAATAGCTTACACATTGGAATAGGACATCTCCTTTTTTGAACTAAATCTAAGTAGTAATAAAGAAGATATCAATCATTTAGTGAAGGTGTGTTTTTGACATTTTTGACAATTTGTGATCACCAATTTTAACGTGAAAAGGAGATGTCCTAAATGAGGCATCCAGTATTAATTTCTGAAAATATTAAATCTCAAAAATTTATATTTCTCGAGATTTGTATTCTAGAAAAAAAAACTTATGCAACTTGCGGTACACAAGTTCAGGCATTTTCTGCGTGAAAAGTGGCGCTTTTTGGTTAGCATTTTTTACAATTTATACAACCAAGATTACAAATGAAATTTATTAAAAATATGATCTGCCATAGTGTTATTGTCATTATTATCAGCTGACTGTTTTGTTAGGTTATAGAATCATGTCGTTTATTTTGCAACATATTTTAATCTATTTAAACAAAACAAATTAGAATGAACTAAAACCAGTTCTTCATTTTCAAGCATTTTTATTAAGTTGAATCGTGCGAATTAAAACAAACGTGATCAAAATACGTTTTGACAAGTGGGACTTTGGTGATTGTTACAGTAATCTTATGAAAATGTGCAGTTCAAATAATAATACATATTGTGATGTGTATTGTGTAGTGTATAAAAAAGCGAATCGACTCTTACTAATAAACTACAGAAGAGGTGTTTCTTACTACATTACTAGAAAAATCTTATCTTTTAAACAATATGTATTGGCGATCTTATATTAACATTTGGCATAATTTCCTTGAATTTTTTCATCATATACATATTACATTAAATATGTCACCAAGGAGAAAGAGAACAACGAACCCTTATATGCCCGTATCAGATTCATTAAAAATTAGTGATCGTAGTTTTAAGCGAATAAAACAAGAAAGTCCTACGGTAACAGAAATTGTAATGAATGTCCAGTCGCACAATGTACTCAAAAGAAAGACTGATAATATAAGTGATTTTAAATTCGAAAATCTGAAACAAAAGCAAAATAGTCAAAACACAATTACAAAAAATATGAAGATAAAGTCGATAAATTAATAATTCACAATTATTTCTCTAAAATACAACTGCTAATTCTTATACATAACCTCAAACTACAAATGAAAATATATCTTACCGTTCTCTTTCATTTGTGTCTCGCTTGAGAAATATGCCAAACCCGAAAGTCGAAACAAAAATTCACTTGGAAGAAATAAAAATCAAGCAGGTAGTCTGGAGTCTGGTCAAACAAAAACAAAATAACATCTGTTTTGTGGTCGACCTTGGGTTGAAGTGGGTATCCGATCGGAAAATACGAAAATTCTCAAATTATATTTTAACTGAGAAATTAATATTTTAATACTGCTAGCGCCACCTGGTACACAGAAGATTAAATAATTTTAATAATTTCGTCTTTCTGTTGGTATATATGAAACACAGTGCACCTTTTTTATTATTGCTGAAAGACAGTGATAGACTGATGAGACTGACAACTCGAGTAACACAACAGAACTTTGATTTTGCACATGGTGCTTGGAATTTTAGTGTTGTCAGTTTGGTGTACCTGTTAAGATCCCCCTCTTAAGTTATCCTAGCCTCTATGTTAAGTAATACTAGCCTCTAGTCTAAATTTTTCTGCGCAGGACAGGTTAGAGTGTCAAAACATATAAGTATTCGTTTTTGGACGATTTTCATGATATTTAAAATATTTAGTAGAAGAACGCCTCTGTGCTAATTTTTTGAAATTTATCCAGAGAAAAAAGTTGATAGTCGTATCACTTATATGCTAAAAATAATTTAAAAAAGTGGCACAGACGCGCTCTAAAAAATTAAATACAGAATCACCTGGTGGAAACCTCAGCTTCCGATCTTTAATATTAACGGAGCGCCCGTCCAAAAACGATTTCAGGCAAGATAACATATGATATTTTCGCCTCTTTAGTGATTTTAATGAAATATTAGTTACACAGTCGTTTTATAGTAAAAAAGTCCGTTTTTTGTCATGGATAAGCGACGAAGTTGTAAAAACTAAGTCACTACGTGGTACTAGAAGAAAGAAAGGTAAGCCTATTAATTTATCCACTTTCTGTGTTCCATATCAACAGCAATTTACTGTTTAGTTGTTTAAAGGCTATCTCGAGTGTAACAATGAAATTATTAATTTTTTTTTTATTTTTAATTTTTATTTCTGGTTTACCGGCATACAAATATTTTTTTCTACGGCTATAATACAAAACTGCTCTTTCTTAACTGTTCTTGATAGATCAATGAGGTACATTGTATGTCTCCAATTTCATTTCCGTATCTGATAACACAATAATTCATTGTGTAATTATTTCAATAAATCAGGTCTTTCATGGAATGTCAATTTCAAGTAATGACAGTTCTATTTTCGTATATTTATATAGCTGTGCCGCAAATCAGGCATGTTTAAGTTTAATTCCAGAATTATCTAAGGAAAAATATGAAAAGTCCTACAAATGATTTTTCAAAACTTCTCATTTATACTAAGTGTAATTGATATTTTAATTGTACCTAAATAGAAATTTTGAATGACGTTAAATTTGAAATTCATGTTATTTGTTAAATCATTTCGCTATTATCTATTACAGCCGTAGAAAAAGTATAGTGTTTAACTCGCATGGAATGCTAATTTCCCACTCGTATAATTTCAAACTTCATACTCGTGGGAAATAACTATCATTCCTTGCTCGTTAAACAATATACTATTAATATTTTTTTTCAATATTTTTATCTAAATCTATACCTGATTTGTATAGTAAACAATTTTTTTTAAATTTTTTTCTTCAGATAAATAACCTGGGTTTGATTTATATTATAATGATTTTTTCAGTACGTACCAAGTCTTTACGTTTGTGAAAATTATTTGTTAGTTACAAAAATTTTATTTGTTCTAGTACTTTCTCATTTTTTGATTTTTTGTTTTTTCTGTTTTTGTGGTTTTTTCTTTCGTTTTTTTATATTTTCTCATTTCTTCTGAGTATTGCAATTATTTGCGACTTTTTTGTTTTTCGATTTTTCTCGCTTTTCACTCATTTTTCTGATTTTTTTCGATTTTTTCTAAATTTTCCTTATTGTTCTGTTTTTCTTTTCTATTTTTTTCGTTTTCTAATTATTTCTCATTTTTTCTTATTCCTTTGATTTTTTATGATAATATTTATATTATATTTTACAATTTTATTTTTTATTTTTTCCCAATATTTTCCAATTTCTCTCATTTTTTTTCTTTTTTTTCAGTTTTTCTTTTCTTCTGATTTTTTCTGTTTTTTTTTTCAGGTTTTTCGATTGTTTTAATTATTTCTCATTTTTTTTTCAGTTTTATGATTTGTTATTTTTTTACTTTTTTCATTTTTTTAAATTTTTTCTAATCTCTTATTTTTTCTCATTGTTCTATTCTTTTTTTTTGTTTTTTTTCCTCATTTTTTTTTTCATTGCTTTTTGCGATATTTTTGTCATTTTTTTGTGATTTTGTTGCGATTTTTTGACATTGTTTTAAGATTTTTTGTGAAATGTTTCGATTTCTTGCGTTTTTTCAGGTTTTTTTTTCCTCGTTTTTTGCGATTTTTAGCGTATTTTATGTTTTTTTTTCTGTTTTGTGATTTCTTCATTTTTTCCGTATTTTACAATTTTACTTTTCATTTTTTCCCAAAGTTTAAGTTTTTGTTTTTTTTTTCCGTTTTTTACGGTTTTTTGCAACTTATATCAATTTTTTTGAATTTTTTCATTTTTTATGGTTACAGTTGTTTCCGGTTTCTTGGTTGTTTTTTGGTTTTTGCGATGGTTTTCGATTTTTATCGCTTTTTTGTCATTTTTCTGATATTTTTTTTATTTTTTTACATTTTTTCTCGGTTTTTTTCTCATTGTTTTGTTTTTTTTTCTATTTTTTCGATTTCTAATTTTTCTTATTTCTTAGATTTTTTATGATAATTTGCGATTTCTTTTTTGCGACTGTTTTGCGATATTTTGTGATATTTTTTGATTTCTTGCGTTTATTCCGTATTTTACCATGTTATTTTTCATTTTTTCCCAATATTTTCTAATTTTTTTTCAAACTCTTTTGTTTTTTTTTTAATTTTTTTGGATATTTCCAGATTTTTTTCAAATTTTTTCAATTCTTTCTAATCCCTCCTTATTTTTTCTCATTGGTCCGTTTTTATATTCTTTTTCTCATTCTTTTCATTTCATTGATTTTTTGCGATATTTTTGTCATTATTTTGTGATTTTGTTGCGTTTTTGCGATTGTTTTACGATTTTTTGTGAAATGTTTCGATTTCTTCATTTTTTCCGTATTTTAAAATTTATTTTTCATTTTTTCCCAATATTTTCTAATTTATCTCTCAGTTTTTTTGAAAGTTTTTGTTTTTTTTTTAATTTTTTTCAGATATTTTCTTTTTTCCGATTTTCTCTTTTTTTTCAAATTTTTTCTATTCTTCTAATTTTTGTAAAAAAATGTTAAAAATAGCGTCCCGAATTTCGATCTTTGAAATCTAGTCATCGTAATTTTAATTCTAAAAGAAACCTAGTTTTTATTAGGTATTATACTAAAATAGTAATTTTAGCAGAATTTTAAAAAATATAGGAACAAAGATTTTCTATTAAAATATAAAATTTCCTTTTTTCTGCTACTTAAAAATATGACGGCAACATTGTGTTACGTAGACATGAATTCATACACCCCAAAATAAGTATTTTGCAGGTGGCGCCATCTATAAAAAAGTACGTGAACTATAAAATTGACAGAATAATAGTTTACTTACTGAAGCATCCCTTTTCTCCTTTAATCACTAAGTACCAACCAGCATTTGTTCAATTTTAAATAAACCCCCTGCGTCTCCTTCCATCTACCCCCCTTATCCTATTATAATATTTTTTCCAACCCAGTTTTTGAACCTGTTCCTTTATAAATTGCACTTAATTTAAAAATTGTTAACAAGTTAGTATATGACCTGAAGATGCCTAATAGCCGAAACTAGTTGATACCCTCCTTTTTGTTCAAATTTAAATATATAAATGTGGTACATGATTTAGAGTTTTATTTGCTATTAATATTAATATAATAACTGAATATATTATTTTGTTTTATTTAATATTTATGAAATTATTGATTTTCCAATGGGCTATAGTCTGTATTAAAATAATTTGTAAAGAATGTTAGCGTTTCGGGAAAACTTATTTTATAAGAAAGTAATCAAAACTTTTTTAAAAATTTTAAACAAACCAATACATCGTTAATAAATTATTCGTTGATTCGAAGCGAATGCAAATACTTTTTGGAGTTTGTCGAAAATTGGCAAGAACCTAATAAGTCGATATTTCCTGCTTTGTTTTTCCTCAACTTTCGTTTCCGTTTGTTACTTTTCCATTATAAGTTTTTCGGGGTTTTTGTCTGTTCGAAGAATGGAAAAAAACTCTAGATGATTATTATGAAATATTTTTGTAAATTTTATTTTTAATAGATATTTACTATTAAAAAAAAAATGTTTGTAATATAAAATTTTAAACTGATTTAGAAATAAAAAAATAATTTAATTCATTATTGATTTTGTTCCAGAAAAAAAATAAATTTGTGTGTTTTTACCCAGAAACATAATTTGGCGCTCAACATTTTTTTTTTGGTCATAATTACGAAAATTGCAATTTGGAATATGAGTAATTTAGTCCCGCTCAGAGACTTAATGGTTGGTAGCCAATATCATCAATCATAAATTGGTACAAGACTATTTGGCTTTTGTCTAATACAACGAAAGAAAAACTAACGGGCAAAATACTTGATTAATGGATTTTATCAACAAGAAAGTTTGCCAGCGCAGTACGTCGTCGATATTAGTTGCTTGTTATGAAATATTGATAGAGAAACTAGTAGAATAATGATTCATTGAAATTATTAAATAAAAAACAAAATTGCAAATATTCATACATAGGTCGAAGTAAACAATATTTACAAATCAGAATACAAGCACACAAATATTTAAACACCACAGTACAGAAAAATAACTAGAAATTTTGACGAAGGATACAATAAAAAATCTGATGTGGCCAGCACATGACCTCTCGCCATTTTTGAATCAAAAATTTACAGGTTGACACAAAAAAGTATGAAAAAAAATTATATTTTTGTAAATCTGGCAACAATGGCAAAAGTTTCGAAAATTTTAATGAGATGAAAATAAACTATAGGGTATACAAAATATATGTGTAAAACTTTATTGCCGTTTTGTATAATAATGGCGTCATCACCCATAGCAACTGCCACTTCCGGTTGTGCGATTGGCACCAAAATCTAATCAGATCTAATCTAGGGTATCAGAATCCTGTATGTAAAATTTCAAATTTTTTTATTCAGTAGTTTTTGAGTTATCGTTACTACAACATCCATCCAAACACACACACACACACACACACACACACACACACACACACACTAACACACACACACACACTAACACACACACACACAGACATCATCGCGAAAATATTAAAATCGTATTCTAGGGACCCCAAAACGTGTTTATCAATTGAAAACTCACTACCCAATTTTTAGCATGATTCCTATACCTCTCTTATCTGAAGGGCGAGAGGTAAAAATAGTAAAAAACAGTAAAACAGTAGTAAAAAACAGTAAAAAACCGTAAAAAACTGTAAAAAACATTAAAAAAAGTAAAAAACATTAAAAAAGAGTAAAACGCAGTAAAAAATGGTAAAAAATAGAAAAAAATCTGATGTGGCCACCACATGACCTCTCGCCATGTTTGAATCAAAAATTTACACGGTGGCACAAAAAAGTATGAAAAAAATTTACTTTTTTGTAAATCTGGCAACAATGGCAAAAGTTTCTAAAATTTTAATGGGATGAAAATAAACTATAGGGTATACAAAATATATGTGTAAAACTTTATTGCCGTTTTGTATAATAATGGCGTCATCACCCATAGCAAGTGCCTCTTCCGGTTGTCCGATTGACAGCAAAATCTAATCAGATCTAATCTAGGGTATAAGAATCGTGTATGCAAAATTTCAAATTTTTTCATTCAGTAGTTTTTGAGTTATCGTTACTACAACATCCATCCAAACACACACACTAACACACACACACACACACACACTAACACACACACACACTAACACACACACACACTAACACACACACACACAGACATCATCGCGAAAATATTAAAATCGTATTCTAGGGACCCCAAAACGTGTTTATCAATTGAAAACTCACTACCCAATTTTTAGCATGATTCCTATACCTCTCTTATCTGAAGGGCGAGAGGTAAAAATTAAAATGATATACAGGATCATATTATAATACATGTTAATTAAATACAAACTGGTTTCGGCTAAAGAACCATCTTCAGACCTAAAAGGTTAACAATATTCCAGAAAATTGATGTGAGTAGCTATAAATCTTTTGTTTTTTGTACCCACATCAATTTTATTGAACACCGTTAACCTTTTAGGCCTGAAGATGGCTCTTTAGCCGAAACTGGTTAAAACACTTTGAGTTTCATTTCATTTATTTTTTAATTAATTAATAAATAACTGTGTTTGTTCACTTACCTATTCTGTTGGAACAGCAACTCATCTGAAACAAAATGAAACAAAACTATATTAAAATCATTATAAAATTTTATATAATAAGTTTACTGCTATACAGGGCGTCCTCAAACATAGTATTCTAATTAAAGGAATAGGTAGACATTATTTCAAACAATAATTTATGCAATTTTTTCCTAAAGTTATGAAAAAATAAATAATTTAAAATACAATTTATTGCTAAAAGAATCGGCAACATCGCTTTATTTGTTACATTCTTAGAAACTAATAAGAAATTAGTCATTAGTTTCATTTTTTTTTGCAGCGGTTTATTTTTTAGTTCGCGAATACTATGAATGATGTGTTGATGGTTTATGGTGAAATTCGCGGTAATGGTGAACGATATCTAGAACGGCGAAAGCCAAATGTACAAAGTCAAATTTTCCGAAAAATTATTATTGTATAAAAAAAGTAAAAGTATAAAAAATTATTTCATGTGATAAATGTAACTTTTTTTGATGGAAATTTATATCGCAGAACGTAAATATTAATCCTTTATGAGTTATTGTCAAGTTGCCTACATTTTACATATAACATTTAAAAATTTAATAAAACTTATTTAACGTTTTTTTTTTGATAAATTTCATAAGAATTATTAGTTTGAAATAATCTCTTATACCTATTCCTTTAATAAGTGCCCTATTTTTGCTGGCATCCTGTATACATAATAATTATTGCCTATTTTTATTTATTTATTACATATTTTTTAAGAATAAATATTTTTATGTAACCATAATAAATTTTATTAAATAGTATTCAAATTTCTACAGGGTGTTATTTATATACATGTAATTAAAAAAAGGTTAATTTTTAGATTCTCCTAGAATGTGCAAAAATATTATTTAGACAAAATAAATACAATTATCAGAGTAATTACTATTGAATATTAAATCAGGCGTACACTCTGAAGTTCATGTAGGTCATGTTAAACTTGACCGGATAAAAAGATCATAAGTTTACAGTTTTACATTTCTAGATCAGCAGTGTTGCCAAACGTACTATAAATTATAGTATTTGTATGATAATTACAACTTGAGAAATTTTTATCAAAGCAAATTATTATTTCGTTTTGTTTTTAGTTTTATGTTTAAATATACAAAATATAAAAATTTAAAAACATTATTTTACATTATTGTATTTTAATTTTGACAGTCTTCGACAGCTTATTTTAGTTCTATTATTTTCCCGGACCCATCAAAGGGAAAGGTGAACGAGCAAAAAAAAATCGAGACCGAAATTGATTAAATACGCATGTAACAATTTTATACTTTTTTTAAATTTTAAGGATAAACAATACACTTTAGAGCAAAATTTTGTAGTACAAAGTTTTAGAGCATAAAATTCCCTACAACTTTTGTCTAAAACTTTTTCCAGAATTTCCAATAGTTGCGCCACTAGAGGGAGCGTAAAAAATGTGCATGTAAGTTTTCTCTACTTTTTCTTGATTTTGAGGACAAACAATGCATTTAATGCAAAATTTTCTTGTGCAAAGTTTAACTTTTTATCGAATTCCTCATAGTTTCGTCGCTTGATGGCGAGAAAGATACACATTTAAAATTCCCTACATCTATTGTATGAAAAATTTTCCCGAATTCCCAATACACATGATTTTAGGAGATCCTAATTGTAACAGTGTGATATACAACGTGCGCATGCGCAACTTATGTCATTATTTACATTGAAATATCAATTCGGTAGACTTATTCTCCATCGACTCGCTATTTTTAATGTGTTCCATAAATTAATGTAATGCTTAGTATTTTGTAATTAAAATAATTCTATTCTCTACGATCGAGCCGGGAAAGTTCTGGGGTGACACATCCGATTTTTTTTAATCATGTAAAGAAGAAAAATGCATTGTGGGTTTGTTTTTAAACTTGCCTGTGGCAAAATGCATTATTGCTTTGTTTTTTAAATTCATGTATGAAAAAATGCATTTTTACATGGTTGTTTAAATTTGTGTGTGAAAAAAATACATTGTCGCTTTGTTTTTCAAATTCGTATGTGAAAAAAATGCATTATTACTTTGGTTTCCAAAAATCATGCGAGGAAGAAAAATGCTTTGTTGGTTTCTTTTTAAATTCGTGTGTGGCAAAATACATTATTGCTTTGTTTTTTAAATTCGTGAATGAAAAAATGCATTTTAACATGGTTGTTTAAATTTGTGTATGAAAAATACATTGTTGCTTTGTTTTCAAATTCGTGTGTAAAAAATGCATTATTACTTTGGTTTCTGAAAATCGCGTGAGAAAGAAAAATGCATTGTGGGTTTGTTTTTAAATTTGCGTGTAGCAAAATGTATTATTGCTTTGTTTTTTAAATTCCTATATGAAAAAATGCATTTTTAAATGGTTGTTGAAATTTGTGCGTGAAAAATACATTATTGCTTTGATTTTCAAATTCGTGTATCATGAAATGCATTTTTGCATGGTTGTTTAAATTTGTGTGTGAAAAATACATTGTTGCTTTATTTTCAAATTCGTGTGTGAAAAAATGCATTGTTACTTTGCTTTCCACAAATAATGTGTGGAAGAAAAATGCTTCGTTGTTTTGTTTTAAATTTGCATGTGGCAAAATGCATTATTGCTTTCTTTTTGAAATTCGTATATGAAAAAATGTATTTTTACATGGTCGTTTAAATTTGTGTGTGAAAAATACATTGTTGCTTTGTTGTTCAAATTTATATGTGACAAAATGCATTATTACTTTGGTTTCCAAAAATCATGCGAGGAAGAAAAATGCTTTGTTGGTTCTTTTTAAATTCGTGTGTGACAAAATGCATTATTGCTCCGTTTTTTATATTCCTATATGAAAAAATGCATTTTTACATGGTTGTTTAAATTTGTGTGAGAAAAATACACTGTTGCTTTATTTTCAAATTCGTGAGTGAAAAAATGCATTGTTACTTTGCTTTCCAAAAATAATGTGAGGAAGAAAAATGCTTCGAAGCTTTGTTTTAAATTCGCATGTGGCAAAATGCATTATTGCTTTGTTTTTGAAATTCTTATATGAAAAAATGTATTTTTACATGGTCGTTTAAATTTGTGTGTGAAAAATACATTATTGCTTCGTTTTTAAAATTCGTGTATGAAAAAATACATTTTTACATGGTTGCTTAAATTTGTGTGTGAAAAATACATTATTGCTTTGTTTTTCAAATTCATATGTGACAAAATGAATTAATACTTTGGTTTCCAAAAATCATGCGAGGAAGAAAAATGCTTTGTTGGTTTGTTTTTAAATTTGTATGTAAAAAATGCATTTTTACTCGGATTTTTAAATTTATTTATAAAAAATACATTGTTGCTTTATTTTTAAAATTTATGTGTAGAAAAATGCTTATCATGAACCTATAATTTCTTGCGGTTAAAATGTATAATTCAGAGTTATCTAATTTGTTTTGAAAAGGTCGTACATATGTTTTTAGTTGGGTCATTCTTGTTTTGGTGTTATGCGGTAGAATCTAAAGCACATTATTCCAATAATGGAGAACAAAATTGAAGTTGTGCGTAACCCTCGATGTTATCGTTTGTGTTCCCAACGCGATGATGGTTAAACTTTTCGGGGGAAATGTTAGGTTAGGACCTACCGCCGGAAAATAATAGAAAACGGAAGTGATATCAGTGAAAAAATCGCAGAAACGGGATAAAGGACTTTTGACCTACTTTGAACTACCGGAAAATTGAGAGAAATTGGAAATACAAAACATCAGGAAAACATTTATACAATTTAATTTAAAATCATTGAAGCAAATAAGCAAAAAATATAAATCAGGTATTAAAATTTAAAAAAAAATATTTCAAACATATTTTATACTGAGGAAAATTAAACAAAAAATAATTAGTTACTAATGGCCTTAGTAGTCGAAGAGATTTAAAAAAAAAAACGGCTGTGTCATCCCAGAACATTCCCGGCTCGGGTGAGGAGAATGAAATTATTTTAATTACAAAATACAAAATTTCTGAATGGAAAAGTAAAATGCTGTAAAAATGAAATAAATTGCTGGAAAAAAATGGGTAAACATTGCAAAAATACACAAAAATTAATTAAAATGAAAAGCGATAAAAACTACTTAAAATGGCACCTTATTGTTATTATAAATAAAAATAAGATAATGAATTATTTCAAAAAATGGCAAAAAAATTGTTAAAAATGATAAAGAATTGCTTATATTCAGCATAAATTAAAAAAAATAAAAAAAAGTGAGAATAGGCAAAAATCAAAAATAGGATAAGAATCTTAATACAATTTGTAAAAGTTGGCAAAAAGGTAAAAAAGCAAAAAAGTAACAACAGTAAAAAAGGTATAAAATAAAGCAAAAATGGAAAAAAAGCAAAAAAAATGCAAAGAAAAACTAGACAAAAAAAAGGAAAAAGAGGAAAAAAATTAACAAAAAGCCAAAAAAAAATGTCAAATAAGACAAAGTAAAGAGAAAAATGCAAAATGCGCCAAAAAAAGTAAAAAAAAACCAAGACAAGTTTTAAAAAAGCAAAAAAGTGGCAAAAAGGGATAAAAAAAAGCAACAAAAAAGGTCAAAATAGAAGCAAATAAAGGCAAAAACAGGTAAAAAAAAGCTCAAAAACTAGAAGCAAAATAGGCCAAAAATATTAAAAAAAGGCAAAAATGGCAAAATAATTAAAAAGGGAAAAAAATTAACAAAAAGTCCAAAAAAAAATGTCAAATAAGACAAAGTAAAGAGAAAAATGCAAAATACGCCAAAAAAAGCAGCAAAAAACCAAGACAAGTTTTAAAAAAGTAAAAAAGTGGCAAAAAGGGATAAAAAAGGGCAAAATAGAAGCAAATAAAGGAAAAAAAGGTAAAAATAGCTTAAAAATATTAGCAAAATACGCAAAAAAAGTTTAAAAAAAAGACAAGACAAAAATGACAAAAAAAAGGGAAAAGGGAAAAAGTCAACAAAAAGTCAAAAAAGGCCAAAAAACAGAACGTAAAGGGAAAAAGGAGAAAACGCCAAAAAAGAAAAAAAACATGCAAAAAAGCTAAAAAAAAGCAGAATGGAGGAAAAATAAAGACAAAAAAAAAAGTTTTTAAAAAGTCCAAAAAATGTGCCAAATAAATGGAAAAACCAAAATACGCCAAAAAAGTAAAAAAAGAAGCAAAATAGGATGAAAATAAAGGCAGAAAGGAAAAAT